>OZ059787.1:4858110-5458110 GCA_964057025.1 Standfussiana lucernea | reverse complement strand
AATCAATGGCATCTTACAAGATCGTGCATGCGGCGTCGTTCTCTCGCATTTATGTTCAGTCGTACGTTCTTGCCTTGACGCATCTTCTGTTTTGATTTCGACTCGTTGATAGATCTGTAATTTATAAATTAATGGTTAATTTTAGACTCTAAATGAGTCCTAAATATTATTTAAGTACTCCATATTGTAGTCAAAATAATATTTAGTTTAAGTTCTAGAGCCAACTGCGGATTACAAATATCAAATTGGTGATTTACGGAATCATAAATTTAACTCGTAAATAACATGACAACTGGGAAGCTTGTAGTTATACAATATTATGCAACGACACTATTGCGAGGTCATTGAAAACATTCACAAAACGTAATCGCAATAAGATTATTCGTCACGTTTCAGCTATTTTCAGATACTTTGTGAAGAATAAATATACATTCTAACAGAAGTGCTAAAATTAGAACACTATTCTCATCATTTTCTGATTGACGGTAAGAGCTTTACAATTATTTCTGGTTTATTTATGACAGAATCTATTTCAAGAAACTATTGTAAACTGACGACTCGTATAGCATTTAGAAGCATTTGAATTATGAACTATTGCTGACAGGCAATGGAATCGGGAAGTACAGTCGCGCACAGCGCAGCGTCCCCTTAGTTAGGATTCGATAAGGGTTGGCTGTGAGGCAGAGCGGAACAAGTGGCAAATACTCTTTGTGCGCGATGAATGGGCTTGTATGTCGGACGCTAACGACGCTAACGAGGGGAGAGAGGGGTGACAAGGGAACCTCGGGCGCTTTGCCCACGGAATACTAATGCGAAATGCGTACTTGATACCCTGTGGTGCTTAGAATGTTTAGACGCGCCAACAATCAACTAAACCATAATTATCGTAATTGAAATGTTATGGACCGGCCAGCTCTAAGAGAAGCTGTAGACGTTGATTGGCTATTTCTGTATTGATATCATATAAATTACACGCGGCTATGGGATCTGGATAGCATGCAGACTCATTGCCTTTTATATATCTCCATATATTAACAGCGAATAGTGTTAGAACCAGTATTAACTAAATATACGCTTTGTATTTCGGGTTTATGATACATAAAGTTTGTATTATATAAGTACGTTTACGCCTATTAATGCATTTGCAATATCTGCAGTGTCAAACAATCGGTACATGCCGATGAAATGTGTACCTTCATGGTATCTGTTGCTTTGTGATAGAATTTATGAGGTAATCGCCCGTTTATTTTGGATTTGTTTAAACTATGCTAAATATAATAGCTTTGAAATGTTCTCAAATGCTGGATCAGAGTTTAATGTGATTGGTAACACTCTGTTGGCTTTGGATCTTGAATGCGGGGGTGCAGATTCTTAAACCATGATTGTTATATCAATGCTACCATGCTTTCATTCTTATTTAAAAAAAGAGTATCCCTTCTTCTTAGCGTGCCGATGGCAATCTAAATTGTGTCAGCCCAGAATTAAGCCACTTGTTTGGCGCCTTCAGTAGCATCCATCAGTTCCTCTTGTGAACAAGCATCGGGACAAGCAGGACACGATATTAAGTGCCCCATTGTTTGTAGAACAGCACCTCATTTACAGTCCAGGGCAGAGTCATTAATGAATCTCCACCTGAGCAGGTTTTCCTTGCTGCGACCAACCTGGGTGCGGAGTCTATTTAAAGACTTCCCGGTCAGCCATGGCAACTCATGTCCAGGTGGGAGATTTTCAGCAGGTGGAACGAATGGATCGGGTAAGGATGCATTACCTCGCCACAGCTTTAGTCTTTCCGTAGTCCGCTCACCATTGAGTGGGGTGACCCACTTCATAAAGCTGTTTCGGCTTTTCAGCCTTTGCGACACGAGGGTATTTAGGTGTAAAGGGTGTCGTGTGTCTGAAACCATTTTGGCTCTTTCGCTAGAGCTTGCCTCTGTTCTGCGGACTCCTGGTAAACAGAGAGGCTGAACGCAGACTTAACATCGTTTGGGGTGGAGTGTCTATCGAACACAGTAACTTTCCAAAGTATCTTGGGGTTTCTCTGGACAGATCATTGACTTTCAGCAAAAAACTGCAATACCATCAAGCAGAAGGTACACACTCGCAACAGTCTCTTACGGCGACTGGTCTCTTCAAGATGGGTTGCTTGGCCTCATCAGTATCCTTTGGTCTGCTTGTATCACCCCAAACCCAACTTCAATAACCGTTTTCCAAACAACACGTTTTTAACATTTCTTCAGAAAAAAATATACGCAAAATAATACGTATTTTATCACTATGATGTTATAAGCAGTGGCGATTAAGAAAAACAAATAAAAATTATTGCTGCGGGCACAGCTACTTATCACCAAAGCCTCGTCTAAATCTACCCTTTAAAGTATCTATAGTAAATATAATCGCGGTCAACGGGAGCAAAATACTTGTCGCAAGGGAGGGCGATTGAACAATAGATCACCATTGTGCACAACAGCACACTATAGCACACTATTGTGCACAGATGCTGCCCTAGTAGTGCTGGTGTTGTCCTGATTATTATTGTGAACATGTGTGCTTTTGTGATAGTAACACGATATGCATTACTTATAGATTCTTTTTGTATTTATGCCATATGTGCGGTTGCAAAATTCACGGTTTTTTTTTGTTATTAAAAAAAATAACGTCATGGAACGGTAGTAGAGCTTTTAAATAAGTTCAAGTTTGAGTCGAATAGGTACCCAGTTTTGAAAAGAGAATTTGAAGTTGAAAGAACTTGTAAAACTCCCGTAAATTTCTTTTTTTTTTCACGAAAGTTAAGGAACGAATCACTTTAAACAATTTCCAATTTTTAATCAAAGACCAGGTGAACATTCTTCCGTTTAGGCATTTGTTTTAGTAACTTAGAACGAATCACTTTAAACAATTTCCAATTTTTAATCAAAGACCAGGTGAACATTCTTCCGTTTAGGCATTTGTTTTAGTAACTTAATTAGCAACCGAATTCATATCTTTAAAAGCCTATTTTTGTGTAATACGATAGTAAAAGTCTGCGCCAACAATTCTTATTTGATTACTCTTTGACCTGGGATATCTATGCCTCTCTGATGATGCATTTAACTAACTACTAATAAGACATTTAGTAAAAAGTCATTATCAAAGATAAGTGTACATCGATATAAGCCACCGGTCAGAATTTTCATACTCCAGATTTTCTCATCTGTCTTTTCCATGTATAACCGATTTTGCATAACATAGCTAACGATAACAATTTGACATTGCCGGTTTTGTTTCAATTTAAAAGTCAAATTCATACATTCGGAAGTTTTTTTCTGTTAGCTGTCTACTGTCAAGGTGTCACTTACTCACGGCGCATGCGCGAAAAAACATCTGCTTTTGCTTACAAACAGAAATTCGGGCCGATTAAAAAGCCGGATTGCAGCAGAAACCCTGCGATTAGTATGAATCCAATTCAAGGAAGAGAGTGATGTGAACAAAGTGCAACGAAATGACATGATTTTATTAGAATTTGGGCGAAAAAACTGACCTTTGTCCGTAGCTGGTTCCTGGTTCCGGCTGGTTCTCATCTGCCGGGTAGCAGTGCTGTGGAGGTGGCGGAGGCTGGCCACCCTGCATGTAGAAGCCGCCCAGCCCCACGGCCCCGAGCGGCGTCCTGCGGCCCGGCACCGACTGTGGTGGAGAGTGTGACTCGCCCAGAGGCACGCCATCCCAAGACCTCCGCCCCTCCATTATTTAAAAAATAAAAATTAACACATAACACTAATTAAAAACACTGATTTCAATATTTAGTTTCGGGACGGTGTCAGGGACGTTTGAAGTTGGAGCCGCTTTGACAGACAATGTGTCGTGTAGTGGCGGAGAGGAGTGTGGTCCACGATCGATCGCGGCACGCAGCTCGCAGGGGTGCGCACCCCTCTCATCTCGCCGGAGCGAGGAGCGAGCATTGTTCTGAGATGCGATTGTGATTTATTTGGGCGGCGCGTGTGCGACCGGCCGGCAATGTAAAATTCGATTATTAATGCATGTCAGGTGATAATTAGGTTGAAACTATTATTAATACTATGACGCATTAAAGTTCAGTGCCAAGCTGCATAGTTAAAATAAATTTCCATTTACTTTTACCAAAAATCCGTTTATTTTTAAAAATGAGCACTTTATTTATCAAATCTCTATGATTTATGAAATTCAACTGGCTGTTCTAAAGTCAATATACAAATTGCTGATAAAGAGAGATGTGCTCAGAGAACAAGAACAATATACAGCCGAAAATAAATAGATCAATCCAAATAAAACAGAAAGAACTGGGCAAGTTTTATAGCAGCCATAATATTTATTTACTCCGGAAAAGCGCACATCACACATGCATAAATTATATCCAGGTAGTGCACCAAATCGAACGGTAGCCTTACACGGAACAGGGTTCAATGACTGCTGATCGTCCGACTGTATCCTAAAGCTGCGTGCACTAAATTAATATAGTTTCGTTACCCATTGTTAGTAATAAATCAAAGTTGTAGAAATTGTTTATCTTTTTTTGGCACTCATACTAAAAGAGTGTGCTAATAAATACTACACGATGACACTAATCGATGTAAGTATAATTTCTATTTGTTCTGCTACCAGCAATAACTCAATCCATTTTTTTTTCATTTTTTTCCGAGATGTTTAAAAATAAGACGATATTGAACTACTTTATAATACTAAGGCATTTAAATATTTTTCAGTAAAACTATAATATTAGTTCCAGTGTTGAGAAACCACACCAAATTTTTATTAACGTATAGCTTTAAACGATTTATGTTGAAGTCGATGTTATTAAACAAGTTTCAGGAAATGATCAACTTTATCAAACCTAGGTGTGGCTGTGGAGCTGAGTTGCAAACTTTGTTCCACCTCCTATCCTGCAGTTTGTTCCCCGAAACATTCAAATTCAAATAATTTTATTTGTAGAACATAGGTTAGTTTAGTAGATGTCAATAATAATAAAATGAACGCTATGTCTTGCCGTCAACGGCATACAAATATTCTCACTACAATTTATAATTGGTAAAAAATAATTAAAACATTCTATATTAATAAATACAATTAAAAATGCATAGGTACATTTACATTAATTACAATAACAATAAATTTCATAATCAAATAATAAAATATTAACATTAAATTAGATTAATCAAAAATAGAAAGATAAATTTGTCTTCTAGGTACTCATTGACTGTGTAGTAAGCTTTTTCGCCTAGTAAATTAAAAAGAGCATTTTTGAAATGGTGTATGCTGTCAAGATCTTTTATTGTATTGGGTAACTTATTATACTTATAACTTTGGTGCCATTCCCAAAAAGCTTTTTGAATAGAACGCAGTCTTGTGTGGGATAGCACATATCTCTCTAATGCGTCGTTTCGATCTGTGTTTGAAATAAGTGCAAGTTTGTTTTGTGAATTCGAAGTGACCACTGCGCTAGCGACGACGGCATGAAAGTTGCAAAATTTTGGGCCAAGCATTAAAAAAAAACTTTCGTATCAGAGACACACAGAATAAGCACCCTTCTTCGTTCTTCTAAATTTAAATAACTCAAGATTATAATTAACTCCACCAAACCATAAAAGTATAGGGATATTTATGCACTGTTATCGATGTATAAAACTACATCTTTTGGAATCGTATAAATCTTTTTTCTACTCTATTGTTTATTTTTCTTTCCTTATATGTCCGCGCCCTAATTCTCCGCAAAGATAAATTTATATGGCGTATCGGCAACTGGGTTAGCTAAATACGACCAAACGAGAGATAAAAACATTCGCATCCATCATTTTGTAGTGGATTTATAATCCATTTAGATTATTATATTATATGTTATGTATGTGAGGTAACGGTATTTCCCTGTCGGTTTGTCTACAGAGGAAGTATAAATTAAGAAGTTCTGTAGATAATTTTCTATGAGTTATGACGATCAACCTCTATTATGTTTGTAATAATTTTCTGTAGAACTAGATACATAAGTGTTGGTTTTTATAACTAGTAGATATTGGGCCATAATGCCTAATTATTCATTCATATATTTCAGTCATAAAGTGTTTCAAAGTATGTATAATGGACCACTCTGTTCTTTTGAGTCATGGAAAATTCGTACTGCCCAAGAAATATTATTATGCTTACCTACATTTGTAGTTTACAAGCAATTCCTCTTTATTTTATTAACACCTAATGGTTTATTTTGTGAATCAATCAATGCTCTCGTTAATTCACTGTAGCTTTGATTTGTGTTACCAATAGTTATTTTAAATTGTAATTATAGGTCACTTTAAGTAGCTCTTTGACCTTGATTGTGTTTTGATTTATACATGCGGGTTTTTTGAGGGTGCTCTAAATGTTTGCGTGCCATTTTATTCTGTTAATAGTGCCTATGTTCTAGTGCGGAGTGTCCGACACGTGTATTCTCGGTTATTTATGGTTTTTCTTTTAGCGTGTGATATTCAAGAATAAACCGTTTAATTTACTGTGACTAGTGCTAATAGTTATGTGTTCCTTTTCTGTTTGTCCATTGCATTCATTAGAAATGTGACAGTCACTTGCATCATACAATTCGAACCCGTATGAGAAAAGGATTTTGTGCCAATCTTTAAATTGACACAGGGGCAGATAAATTCAAACAAGTAATAATTATTATGAACGTTTAATATTATTAAAGCTAATCAATTAAAATTATTTACAACTTATTCCAATCAGTTCCGACATTTGAGTCCCCTTAACAATGTACAATACTTTTTTATTTACATTCTTCAATAGTACTCTCTTCAATATAACATGGAATAGTCAACAATAAGACTGGAAACGTATTAGGCAGTTAGGATTAAAAGGTGGTAATCTGGCGTAGCGAAGGCTTCGTAGCCGTAGCATTCGTAGCAGCCGTAGCAGACTCTACGCGTGACACATCTGCCCAGTACGCTCTCTGCCTTAGTAATAATTTTGCAAATCAAGGTAAGGCATTCACTTTACAAATTCCCCGCCGCACGAATATTTTTTGACGCCGTTTAATGCTTTTCTTCTTTTATACATGTGTGTACATGTATGTATTCTATATACATATTTGTTTTATTATTTTATAACAACATTATACAATTTCTAATTTACATTTTTATATCATAATGTATGATATATCTTTAAGTGTTGATAGTCTTAATTTTACTAGTTACATTAATCTGAGTGCGGCGGCTTCTCGTTATCTACAACAATATCACGACCCCAAATCTTTACTGTATTTTATTTACAAGTTTAATCATACTATCTATGCTACATATTTATTACTACTTCCCATTTGACAGAATACACGTAGATACTTGTCATGTAAAATACATTTACATTGTTTCAGACCGTCTCTTATATCACACCTCCAAACATTCAAAATGTCTTTTCACAGCCCTTATTCTATGACTAGAAGATGACTATAGATTTAGTACAAATAATATTTGTATAGCAATACTGTGTACAACAATCCTAAACATTCAAAATTTTTGGTAAAATCTGTAGTAACAATAGAAGTTCATAAAGACAGTAGGTACACTCTATTACAACAATTATCAAAATTCAAAATTGTGATATTATATATCCTCATTTCACCACTCCTTAGGCCTTTAGTTAAACTACACAGTATATTCAAACAAAAATATAATTTCAATTTCAAAATATGATTAGGCTTTCCAGAAAACTACTGAGGACGTGGTGAAGTAGGACTTATAAAAAGTGTAAGTTAAGAGCTTACACGTCAAGACTTACTTTAATAATAATACTGTGAAAAAGTAGAAAATATTAGGCCGTAGTTATCAAATTGATATACATACGCATAGGAAGGTACACATAGTATACATATAGCGTTAGTCTGCCACCTTATAGTAAAGATGTTAGTCTGGAAGGTACTCATACGCTTTATACATTAATAGTACATCATATACATAATTTGAGTGTAATTTACATTTCTATAGATATTTCATAAACTTCAACATACAACAGACAAAGTACGGATATCTTGATATAACCATTAATTATGCAAATGAGTATTCGATTACCGAGTCAATAAATATTCATAATTCTTAGTTTTATGTAGGTAAGTACTATTTTCACCAATCAGTAAATATTAGCGGATCTTTGGCACATCGCTACCTGAATAAAACACTTCATCGTGCTCTCAAATATTCTAGCAATTATTGTCAAACTTCCTTCTACATCAAAATTCATAAAACTGATTCACTTGATGATTAGACACAATGCTTTTCAAACATACATCTTAATAAAATCTCACAACGTGCACTCGTAACATGCACATTATAATAATATTGACTAGTGTATCTGTTCTTTGGTGAGATGAGTCCACGAGCTCCACACAAGATCAGCAGGATATGGTCGCAGCATCACGCACGTCAGTCACTGTTCATATGATGGTGGCGGACAATGGCGAGATCGGTGCGAAGCGAGCGGGCACGGGCAGGCAGGCGAGCCAGACTGCGCTGGCGCCGGCAAGGCATCAGCGCGCGCGGTGCGCGGGCGCGCCCGCCGGTCAGGGAGCCGCGGCGGCCAGCGGCGGCCGCGACGGGGCGGGCACGCGCGGGCACGCCACCATCGATCCGCTTCGGATGGTTTGGCTATTGCCACCACCACCTGTAACAAGAAAAAGTACAACATTAGTAATACCCACTTATTAAAAACACAGAATAAGTAACTATTATAGTAGGCATCAGATTTGTAAATATCTGTTGCTACGATCTAGAATTGTTGACTTGAATACCGACTAATAAGTGGCGTTAATAGACGAATCTGACCGTAATCATGGAAATACTCGAGCAAACATTAGTCAAACAGGAAATGATGTTTACCTATTAGGGAGCCGAGCATCTTCGTGACGGAGAACTTGCGCGTGCGCTGTGGTGTGCGCACTTCGGCTAGTAAGCGGTCAACGCAGCGGTAGAGGTCGCCCGAGTTGTCGGCGACACTGAACTCGCTGAAGGAGGCGCCGTGAGCGGCACTGATGGCCAGGCCCTCTTTGGTGGAAACCTGCAGACAAAGAAAAGGACGATTGATAAAACTGAAAAGATACATAATTCCTTTCTACCATGACTTACCTACCTAGGATTCAAGGGACCCAAACTTTCCCCCAATTTTACGCGAGAGCTACTCCAAGCCCTAAATTTCTAGGTCACTAAAAGTTATTTTTATCTGATCGATGTTAAGGCTCCTAACGACAAAATTTGGAACATCGGATACTAGCGGGGATGTTGTTACTGATTAATTAATTCAAAGTAAACTTTACAAAGCTGTTTAGATTGCGTAAATTGTGTAAATAAAACGAAACAAGGTCAGGTTCTGTACTTAATTCGAGTACTTTTATTTAAGTATCTATCGGCTTTCGTTCGGGGAAAATAATTATAGTTATCGCGTCAAACCTACTTTGTCTCTGGGCCTGTCACTAGGGAACTCTACGCTATTCGAACTTGATACTTATTATTATTACTTACTTGATATTTATACTTATTTTGAAAAAAAAACATTTCCTCATAGAAAAGCGGAAATTCAAACTACGTCAGGGAAATGTGTTGTGGAAGCATATGGAAGCCACCGACGTCAACAGTAGCTTAGTTTTAAATCCCTATTAATGGTACTTCATATCGGCTTTCAGTCCTCAGTGCCGCTAAATTACATACATTTTCTCTGGTACAAGTTTCTACGCTATCTACGGGTTCCAACCGAGTGTCTATTCTATTATTCATATGACAAAAGAAGTCTGTTATGTCACCTGTACATGTATATTTCCCACAGAGTGTGAGCTCAAAAGACTCAATAGTGATAGACAAGACTGTCCCGCTTCTTTGTTCGGGAGGCGACAACGTCTAAACATCATAACACAGGCTGTTGTAGTGACGTTGAGTGGAATGAGTAGTTCTACTTTGTGATAATGTCAAAGTGGAAAATTCTCCAAGTGTAACTCATAATGAAGAAATTCAATGTCTTGTGATACTCGTACATTGTGAAAATATAGATTATTTGCCCATGAAACCGTATTCTATCTTTGTCACAGTAGCAATCCAAAACTAGATCTTCTAAGCAAAGATAAGAGAAACGTGTCAATCATCCAGTCTATTATTAAGATTCGTTGTTATGTAATCGTGACAGTGATCCTACATATCAGCTTGCGTCTTGTTGAAAGGTGAAGGACGATCTCAACAAATAATCTAGAAATAACTGAAGATATTACGTGGAAAGGAGTGAGAGATTCCTATTCACGCTTTGATTTGTGATCGGTGTTACTTGAGCTTTTCTATTATTCCTGTTTATGTCAAACAGAGAGATTTACGAGAAAATTGTTTCAAAAATAGAAACTAAAATAAAAAGTTTTTCGGTGCACATGCACTCTCGTAAGCTATCGATTGATTGGCAATAATATCTTGCTTCAAGCGAATTGTAGATCTCTTCTCTTTTATAGGAATATTTATGATTTTTGATAAAAAAGCTCACTAAAGCGCACTTCAAACCCCAATTTCACTGACTTGTGGCGCTGACGAAGTACAAACGTGACTGTAAACGAGACTGCTTCCCAAGAAGTTTGTCGTCTGAATTAATGAGATAGTTTATGTACGAGTAAATTCACATGTGTTCGTAATCGCGAAAGATTTATGAGAATGCTAATATACTAGCTGGAAAGCTTGTGGAAACGTTATCGAATTGCGCTGTAATATATTAGGTACTGACCTGTCTCAAGTGGTCTAGGTCTATTTTGTTGCCGAGCAGTGCTAGCGGCATGGGCGCCGCGGAGCCGGCCGGCCCGTGCGCCGGGCTGCCGCCCGTAGGTGCGCGCTTCAGCACATTCAGCACCTCAGTGGCGTACTCGAAGCTGCTGCGGTCTGTCACGGAGTACACAAGCAGACAGGCGTCAGCCCATTGAATCTAGAACAAGGAACAACAACAACATTAAAAATTGCCAAGAAGCTGTCTAAATTAGTCTGACATTCTAATAGCAAATGTTAGATGACGGAAGTTAGGTATGTGAAAGTGTTGTGTGAAAGCATCTATCTATGTCACATAGCTACTACGATTATATTCGTGGAGATTCAAAAGAGGTGCAATAAATCGATATAATTTAAAGCCAATCGTTACGGAAGATCTTAATGGGTCACATCTGCGACCGCTATTAACGTTTGATAGCTAATTAAATCTCGTATTTTAGCGCTTGTGTGTGCGTTCGAGTTGTAATTTTTGGCTCATTTATCATAATAGACGACAGCCTTTAAAGTTGCAATGATTTATAATTTGAGTCTCGTATCCGTGAAAGTGCGTCATGGAAAAGTTAAAAAAAGGTGGACACAAAATCATTTTTGGTGTACAGTTTTGACGAAGACTAACAGAACACAGCTGTTTATTTGGCAAAGCGTTTTTTAAGCCTTCATCAAACAAATTGATATAAGCTTATAGCTTTGCGCAAAGGAGACTAGACGAAGAAGAATGTGTTTAATTAATGCGTCTTCAGACTTTCAGAGCCAACATTCTGGCTTAAAATTAGCCTTGCAGCGATTCACGGGCGCCCCACGCGTCAGCGCCACGCCGGGACACGGCCCACGTCGCGTTGGCTATGGACGCTCATTGTTGTCGACATATCCACAGAAAATGGTTTATATCGGACGAAACAGTGAGATCACTAAACAGGAAATTGATTTGACGTCAAGATTAATAAACCTACATATCGACGTTCAGAAAATGGAACTCTCACCGTAGATTCTTTAAAGCGAGATTTTTTAAGCGAAGCTTAACTTTAGTCAATTCATAAATTGATATTTCAACATATTTAATTGAATTAATCTGTCACAGCAGAATTTTATGGTTTCAATTCGCTAAGATTTTTGTTTGTTCAGGACATTAAACGTGAAAGAAAAGTTTTAATTGAAATGTACGAGGCAAGGCTTCTTACAAGGTCAGAGTTTATTGCTTTACCCACTTTTGCATGAACAACACAGTTGTTATGGTAATGTTTTACACTTCTCTCATATTATGTAACTTGAACAAGAACCCATAACATATTTGACCAACTGTGATAAATATCAAACTAAATCCTCGTACAAGATTGTCCAAATCTCGTTCATTCATGCTATACCCACAGTCAAAACCTATTTTTACGATTTGCAAGATGCTTTGCTTATTTTCATTAAGCTGGGTCTTTTCAACAACATCCCAAAATAGCAATTTTAAGGATGTCTAGAGCAATATTTGTGTAAACTTTAGAAAGAGTTCCAGATTAGTTCGGTCGTCGTTCGACTTCTAAAAATGTTAAACTGACAATCACTACTTTCGCCTGCGGATGGTGCTGCTATTAATAATGTATAAAATGTAAACACGATGAGTCATAATGTTCGGTGCAGGTCACTGGAGCAACTCCTGGAGCGGCTCCATGATACTACAAGCATTATTTCAGACATTAACCTATTTGTCGGAACATAAAGCGGGTTCAGAGTACCGGTAATCGCGCGATGTGTTTGCGGAAGGGTCTACCTCTGGGTTTGTACGCTTTGATGTATTGTGGGTAGTTAACGCGACAGTGTCTAATTTTCACGTTATTGAAGTGTTAAATTACCGTGAAGTGTTTCCTTTACCGTTGTTTCATATTTAAATTGTGTAGACACTAGAATGTTAGGGGTGTTTGAGCGTCTACTTTGTTAGCTACTGGCACTGAGTTAATTGCTTGTAATTTCCGAAGCATGACGATTCAATTGAAAATATACCGACGAACCTCGAATGTAAACCTATGTGTATGTGTGAACCTATGTAAATCTGTAGTGCTAGTAATAAAATATTACAACCGAGTTAAAAGTTTACAAGAATTCAGTTAAAATAGCTACAAAAATGTGGCCTTCTTACGAAATACTCGACATCCCTAATCTCACTGATTTGTGTACTTATTATTGTTTAGAAACCAAAGGCCGGCCAGTTGTTTAGGTTACTTTGGTTCTGTGAAGGTTAAGATTAGTGGGCATTGGGCAAGGTCCCGGGGTATTAACCTATTCATATACTAGCCAGCTACTGGTTAAACCATATTGCACGTGTTATTTTAGGGTACTTTTGAAACTGAATATACTGTGCTTTGGTCAAAGCGAAGGTTAAATTTTACGATGGTTCGTATTATGATCACAACCATAAAATTATGTTAGTCTTAGCGCTAGAGGGTCAATAACTATTCGTAAATATTCTTAAAAACACTATGCACATGATTTAAAAATATTTTATGACGTTTGTAAGATACGTATCACAGTCAGCCCGGAAGATTTATTGAGAGCTACACTTTGAAAGCAAATAAAATATTATGTGATTTTTTTCCGTACGCAAAACGTTTTGGACGTGGAGTTGCGGACACCAGCCCGCTATTATATATGTATATAAGATATTTATTTACCTGATCAGCTGGGAATTTATCTGAATTGGAACCGGATACGTCTATAACTTCCAGGTCTACTGGAGTGCCGTTGATAGGCACCGTTTGTTTGTACAGGAGATCTGAAACCAAAGCGTAATATAAGCATTCTGGAGGATACAACCTACGCAGTGCTATCTAGTGATAAATGGGGAATGTAACCAACCTGTATTTGAGTGATATTCGCCGATGTATCGCCTGGTGAGGTAGCGGACGATGAGAGCTGTAACAAAGAAATGAAATTGTGAAAATACCAATTTATTTATTTTACCTATCATAACATCACGCCTATTAACCCCCAAAGGTTAGGCAAAGGTGTACCCAATCGTACGTAATTATGTTTAAGTCCCATGTTATAGGGGGGGAGCCTATTGCCATCAACCGGGCACAAATCCAAACTCCCACGGAGTTACTGAGAAATTCCTGATGGAAAACCCCAATAACAATTTGTCCGACCCGGGAATTGAACCCAGGACTTCAGGCTCAGCAGTCGCGATTGCGACCACTAGGCCAGCGCGAAAGTATTTTACTCGTAAATAATAACTTTTCTACGAATCCAACTACGATTTGTTTGACAGCAAGAGATTTTACAACTGTTTCTCCCATTTGCTAGTATGGTAATGTTTGGAACAACAGAAATGTAATCGCAGTTTCATGCTGCTGCGTTTGTGAGCTGCTGCAAATGTGTACAGTAACATATTGATGTATTAGTACAACATGTTAGTGTTACATCACCAAGGAGAACAGGTCAGTGGGCTATTGCCCAGCTCGGCTTACGTAACGTCATCTAGGTCGGAGACCTGAACATATTCGGTCAAGGTATCTACTGTGATTGAAGTTTTGTTTATTGTTAGTACTTCGATATGGTACGTATAAAGTGACAAGAGCTTCGATGTTTAACGTAGAAATGAGGTTAAATAAATAAAATAGATATACTGTTGTTCTTTTAAACAAAAAGTAAGTACCTGTCAATTCATTTATGTCAGTTGTTTTTATTTTAACATTTTTCTCTACCCAAAGGGACATTTTGAATGAATATTGGGTTTCATACAATTTGTTTTAAATTGAAAATGGAAAGTAAAGAATCAAGTTTCACCCAAGTAAGCCGTAAATATATGTTTATCGGAATTATGATCTCGCGGAACATGAAATCCATCAAATGATGACAGGCACTCCCGAACATCTGGGTCGCTAGAGTTAAATCAGATGATACGGGATTTTTAGAAACTTTTTTTTTGTAAAAATATTTTCCTGTCCCAAAAAAAAAAATTTTTAAACTCTCTATTGAAATGCTACATAGCATGAAGATGTTTCGTTGGATGCTATATTTGCTTACCGGACTTGCCAACTCGAGAGCTGCCAATGACGGCAATGCGGACGCGCGGCATGCTGGCACGCTCGTCCTTCATGCTTGGCGATCTGCGTCTGATCTGAAACAATATAATGAAATTTTTTTTAAAAATAGTTTGCAGCAAACAATTGCAAGCATGATAGATGCACGAGTCCAGGGAGTTGTAGAACAACGTAAACACAAAAACAAAAGAAGAAAGTTATCATTAACTTTCTTCTTTTATTTTTGTGTTTGTGTTTTTGGTTTTGTGTAGAAGTACTTATGTACTTCTTCTCGTTAGAAGATAAACCCTGTTTTTACTTTCTCCCTCGAGATAACCTGAATCCTACAAAATTGGTGTTAATGATCATTTGGGTCGGTTCCAGCGCTTAATCACGGTGAGATAAGCTCACGCGGCGGGTAGTTGGTGAGCTTCAGTTTCATTCACTACGGACGGCTCACGCTACTCCGTTCTATGACGTCCGACAGCTAATGACCGCAGAGCACGTCAGCGAACACTTGTTTAAGATTAGATTAGATTTCATGCAAGATTTACTAAAGAATTCTTTTGACTCATCTCTGCCGTCAATTAAACAGATGGTCACTGACATTTGAAAAATGACAGGAAACAATGTTTTCAACAGCTTCATTACACAACTCTGAATTCTAATATCTGCCAAAGATTTCGGTTGGCCGGCAAACAAAAGAAAGGTCGGTAAATAAAACGCAAAATACAAATTGCGAATTCTACGTCGTTCTTCGTTTTATTTGTTGACCTTGAGAAAAAGTACAACCTTTTGATTAGTTCCTAGCAGTGTGATTCCAAAACAACCCTTCTGTTTATTTGAACTCAGGAAGGACAAAAAAAGAACTGCGTACAAAAACGCCATTAGCGCGACATGTAGATATTATGTTCTGAAATATTTATAGATCGGGTTCGCCGCTATGCGTCAGCGGCTGCCCACCGACTGGTTGAATAACCCTAGAACGCACCGCGATGTCAACTCATACGCACCACTACTGTGTTGACAACAATACGGAATTGAAAACAAAAACATTCGCCTATTTGTTACATAAATTCATCGCAAACATCTTTTGATATGCGTTGTTCGTTGATTATTATTTTTAGATCGAATTATAAACATGGGAGATTTTAAAAATATTCTTGTTTTCATTTTGGCAAGACACTGCATTATTGGAATAAGAGTTTATTTTGAGTTGCACTGCTTTTAGATATCTGAAAGTATCGTGTAATTTTTACACACGCGTTAATATTAACATATGAATGTCTAGAGTATGTTAGAAGAGCAATGAGCAGGTGTTATCAACGTCAGCGACGTCTATGTTCGTAGGTATCGTAAACAACACGCAGTGACGTAGCATGCTTCATTCAATAAAGTTTACCATCAACAAGCACTTGATGTAATTTTTGTGACGCCTACCGCCGTACACGTTTAAAGCTTACAATTGTT
Source organism: Standfussiana lucernea (assembly GCA_964057025.1). NCBI lineage: Eukaryota > Metazoa > Arthropoda > Insecta > Lepidoptera > Noctuidae > Standfussiana > Standfussiana lucernea. Next base: position 5,441,873 of record OZ059787.1, on the reverse strand, counting down.
TACAATGCCATTTTCCTCGAGCTTATATAACTTTTATTTTATTACATAAAAACAGAACTGTTGAACTTGTGACACAATTCTAATGTAAAAATGATGTAAAAATTTTACATTAAAATTGGTACAATAACAACTGTGTATTGGATTCATGTTTTTTTGTATTCGTTATTTCTCAACCTTATAAAACCATACATTTCTGCAACATACTGAACATAAAAATAACGCATTTCTGTAGCGTCTTGAGGTTGAGATGAAGTGATGAAAATCTCAGTAAGCATTCTCATCGTGTGATTACACGATGAGAATGCTAACTGAGATTTTCATGTGATTTTCAAGTGTATTATTATGTTTATTACACGTTGAATGAGTATTCAACGTGTAATAAACATAATAATACTTACACTCGTAGGTATCGGATTTCTTGAACAATGCATTTATATTTTAAATATTGTTTTATAAATCGAAATACGTATACAATAAAATAAATCTAATATCAAAAGAAAACGCATCGCGACATAAGAAAACCTAGGCCCACGCGTTTGAAGAACGTGGCATTTTACATTTTTGATACCTCACCCAGATTAATGTATCAGTGGCGACACGTCGCCATTTTTATTTACGTTTGGCGCCAAATAATATCGTTCAGTCGCGCCGTGGTGCCAAAAGAAATATCCAGTTTTAAATTAACTTCTCTTGTTTTATAAATAATTTCTGTAGGTAGTTATTATATAAAAATAATTGGGATGCGGGATATTGCAAGAATTTTTAATATGGAAACTCAATCATATTTATTTTAATTTGTTCCATAAAGTAAAAATAATTTTACTAATGATCAAAAAGAATATACATAACTATTTATACCTACGTATATAAGAGCATTGCGAAAAACTTGAAAGATACGAAAGTGCGCAATGAAAACATACCTACCTGACATTCTCAGGGACCGGGGGTTACCCTGATCTGATAGTGCAGAAATGTTTTAGTATTATTCTGAGAGTGGGTAAGGGATGGCGCTAGCTGCCTAGCGCTGTCAATTTCCCACTCTCGGAATAGTCCTAAAACATGCCTGCACTAAAAGATCATGGTAACCCACCTGCTCCTAAGGTGGAAAATAATATGTCCGATTTATTGGCAATATTAATTTTAAGCTGGCGTTAAAAATGAGTGTCTCCACATTATATGAATTAGGCTAGTTGCTAGTCGCGTGAAGTTGTTGTCATGATGATAAGCTCCTGCAATAAACTCAATCTATTTTTACGCAGAAAGTTATGAGTTTTATCAAAAGCCACTTTCCGTGGGCGAGTGGTGGTGTCGTTATTTACTATCGAACTGTATGGAAAATTGATATCAGCTGCCTGACTTTGTTCTCACCCACTGTGAGGGTCTCCAATATTGGTTTTGCTGTGTTATATTTATTGTCATTTTATTTCGTGACTTTTTACTCGAATATCAATAGAAGTATCGAGGTATTGGTGTTTGGAAATGTTTTCATTATTACCAGTGAAAGTTTAAGATGAAAACTCTCAGAAACTTTGTAGATATTCTGCAAGTTCTATGCTGAGCATGGATGTCGCATAAATGTTCTACTTCAGGTCCAGTTTTCAATACTCCAAAGATACTGCTAAAACCACAAACCTCAGACAGCCATTTCCGACAACTCCCACCGGTATTGATGGAGTACACTATAAATAGTCGAGGAAAATCTTTTGCATTCACCAAGCAGTATATTCTATTAATACATGAATTTCAGACTATGAAAACATAGACAATCAATTTAGAAAGTGGTTCTAGTGGGAGCTCTGCCCACGTGCTCATTCTGTGCCCTGTAGGCTTACAGCCAAATGTGTGGGATGTAATGATAATACTTTCAAATATCACGCTCCTAAGTCATTGCAAGATTAAATAGTTTCATTTAATCTGATATAGTGGTTTCAAAGCCGTCAGGGCGAAAAGTTAACAAAGTTATTTCCATTGAAATGAATATATGTATGCCTTTAATAATGTATGTACATATATATACGTAGTAAGGCCCGACTACTCCAATAGATTTCAGGAAGTCATAAATCATACTTGTAAAAGCCCTTGCAACTTGATCAAGCACTACACTGACGTTACGTAACACATTTACAGGAGTCCTTGAGATGACGCATGGCCTTGCGGCCTTCACCGCCAAATGGTGCATATACCGGTATCAATACAAGGTCGCACTACCCGCGGGACCTGACCAAAGGACATGACCTTGGGAACAAATCGCCCCATCACGAGGATTATGGCTATTAATTTCCCTGTTAGAAGGTTGTCTGCCAAGGACCCTTAAAGCTGTTGACACTGATCTCGACTATGATCAATAGCTTCGCAGCGAAACAAGAGATTGACAAGTAATTGTGATTTACATGAAGGTCGAGTCCTTGGCTGTCGAGAGACTCCGTTCGGTAGCCGCAGAAGGACGAATCTTCACACGTGAAACCTGTTGCGCACTTGAGTATGTTACGTATTACCTTACACAGATGGTTTAGTTTATTATTTCACGGTTGAAAAGTTATATATTCACATTCTAGTTCACTTATGTGTTTACTGCAAACAGACCTAATTTTTGTACATAAAAGTAAAGAGCTGTTGTTTCTGCCACAAAGCTGGGCATTTAATTTTACGATTTGATTGGCCACTTCGTGGTATATCAGGCAACAACAACAAACAACTCGATAATAAACCTAGTGAACGAGATTCAGCTCAAATACCAGTTCATGACTCAAATTATTTGTTCATTGTTCTTGTTCTGGGCAAGTACCATGTACTGAGTACCAAGGTACTTTAGGGAATGTTAATTGTATATTCAGAATTTTGCGTGATGAAAGTGACCTATTTATACGCGCAGGTATATATACCTATAGGTAGAAACTTCAACCAAAGTTTTTAATGTAGAGCAGATTCGTAAGATCACGTTGAGTCATAACGGGTACATTCTGGGTGCGTCTGCTCCGTCTGGGCTGGTTATCTAGCCTACCATCAAATGAGATAATGTCAAAACTAAGTCTCATTTCTCATAAAAATATATTCTTTACGCTAATATTTTCATGACCGAGTTCTTGAAATAGGAGAGGAATATTTTCGGTGATATAACATCATTTCCGTAAGAAATGAGTACCACTGTACGTTTTTGTAACTATTTTGTAATGTTGTTACATTTACAATGTTAGCTAGCAATATTGCGCAGGTCATATAAATAAAATAATTAGTACAATTGCTATGTTAATGGTTGTTGCCATTGAAATGTTTCTTAATTTATCCTAATAATATTATGTCCACACGTGCGAGGAATAAGCAGCATAATATGAATGTATGAAAACATACAACTTGGTAGATGCTTTGTGAACAAAATTAAAAGGTAATAAACAATGTATATTTGTGTCATAAACCTTTAATCAATATTGCTACGCCGTAGCACAGATTTGCTACGGCGTAGCACGTATTTGTGAAAAGTAGTACCTCTGAACGATTCGCAAAGTAAATAAAATAGTGGTTTAATCAATTATTCGGTGCCTCAGGGATTCGACAGTTACGGATCGTAATAAGTGTTTACGTCTGCAATTGTGTGTCTGTCTCTTAATGAGGCCGTTGACTTCTATGTCGTTGCTTCGACATGGAGTATTTCGGCCAAATAGGTTTGATAGCTCTCTAAAACGAGCAACCATTAATGTTACTGTTTTAGGATTTAACTAAGCAATTCTACTATTTGTGTACATTTATGGTCCTTTTTACAGGTTTTAGGGATTTTCGTATGAACCGTGCTATATGAATTTTGTAACCTAAACAGCATTTTTATGAAACGAAAAATGCTGCTTATTTACAATAAAATCTTGCCGGCGCGTCATCATATACACCGTCATACAAGGTAGATCACATTCCTGAATAAAATTCTACCCAAATAAATATAAATAGCCGAGTGAAAACGCAGCTGGAAAACGAAGCAATTGTTTCTGGTGTTGAAATAAACAGATCGATTTCTCACTTACACGTGTGCCTCAACCCACCTGCTGATGTACTGTTTTGTATATACATTGTGAATTTGGTGTTTTGAAGTTAAATTGTATTGGCGATCAGAGACCGTCACAAACAAGTCATTTAAGGTCAATCATTGAACTGTAAAAACATGGAAACAATCAAAACGACTTTGATCGACAGTCAAAGAAGCTGTGATACAAGAAAACGTAAACAAAATTTGCTATTTTGTATGAGTCGTTTTTATCCTAAAATGTTTGATGGCCTTTTTTTTCGTTATAAACTGATTTCGAAACAAAATTCAAATTTAATTATTCAAAATCTTAGTTCCCATATTATCTCGTGTAATAAGGTAGCATGTTCATGCCCGGTAACGAGTATGGCCTCAGGATCTCGGTGACCCTCTCCTGACCCGCACTGAGCAGTGACCGGGTGATCTAGCTTCGTGGCACGCTCACCTGTGTTGAAACCTAAAGGTGTCGCTGACGTAGTTTTATTCAAGTTATAAGCTTATTCAAGTTATAAGCTCATGTGTGTTGATATTGAAATTGTGATCTGTTGTAAAGAGACCACATTATCAATCGATGTGTTTAGTGGCTGCTTATATTTCATAATCTTTTTGGTTTATATTAAATAGTTAACTTGACCTTTTATGTTGAATAAATTGTAAAATTTTGCTTTATTTGAATGAGAAATATTGAAATGAGAGAGCTTTTTTTCGCGCTCGCAATATCCATAACAAACTCTTTTTAAAGGTTACGCGTGGCTCGAATAGTGCTGAAGTTACAATTAATTGCTGCGATACACGTGTCGGATCAACACAGAAATTGTTTCACACTCATGTATTATGTATGGGCGCAGTGCGATAGTCAACATGTCTCCTCTAAAGTTTTACTTTCAGAGCTGCAATACAAATTCGAAAATAACGCAGAAAATTTCCCTTCGTTGTTTCAAATACCAACTCCATCCTGCATATAAATTGAATAATTCACAGCATTATGATATCGAATATTACAATATTATTATTCATATTAATTGAGTAAAGAGTGAAATATTTTGGTATGTATGAAGCTGTTTACTTGTGAGAACATAGATTTTCTGGCTTTATGGCGTACTAAATCCTCATATTCTGAATATTATAAACAAAATAAGTTCATTGTTAAACGATGGTTTTCCAGAAACGTCTTAAAACATGATACTTTTAAAACATGACCTTTCTCGAATGGACGATGTCAATGCTCTTTAAGAGCATAGAGAGGGCGGATTATTGAGAATGTTCAACTATTTATGTTTATAAACTTAATAAAACCCTGTAGAGTGCAATTGCGCCGTAGTCCGTCTGCACCAATACTAAGAGATGTACGAGTAAAGCGATCTACCGGTGGTCGATAGGAAAGTTTTAATGTTGTTAATAACTCACCCGTCCACACCTGGCGCGCACTCCACCAAAACTTGTACACTAGAAATTTAATCTACTAATCTGAACCTTATCTCGAAAACAATTAGGCTGATATTTTCTGATTATTCGCCAGGTATGGACCTTGTTACTAAACGCCTGCTCTCCAATCGTTTGATGATTAACGAACTGTATTTATTTACTTTGTTTAACATTTGATTATTATTTACGAGAATTGCTTTACTGAAAGTGCTTCCATTATTTCAAACACGTGTTACAAATCAATCAACGTAAAATTAAAACCTTTTACGCGTTCATCATTTACAGAAAGCAACAAATCATTGATAATGATGTTTTAAAAGCATTATGTGATATGTATCTACCTATATTTTACTCGTGTTGAAATAGTGAAGATGCTGTAACAAATTATCATTTATGACCAGTTTAAGTAATTTAATTCGATAAGCTTTTAAAAGTTTCAATGGTAGTATTCTAGTGAAATAATGCAGATGGAACTATATTAGCCGAGTTCTAATAGTGTGTTTTTTCCATGTGTTGTGGAAAAATATTAATCCCACTTGTACTCAACGAACACTGTATATTTTATCATAAATAAACACGTCTGTTGCTACGTGCTTCTGACTAGGTAGAGGAAGGCGTGATTAAATCGTGCCGGATTTATTGTAAAATTCCACAAGCTATATTACTGACTTATTTAAAGACTGAATCGTCCATTACTTTATTTTGAAGCTGCATGGCTTCCGAAAACACGAGGTATGCGGCGCGATCGCTAGCTACCTATGTAGGCGAAGGACGACATTACAAAAATGATCAAGCGATACTCGAATCTCCTCATTAGCCCAATTTACAGTTTGACGGTAACATATGCAAGTCGCCAAACGTTGTGCAACGTTCATAACTCGGTTAAAAGCATTATTGTTAAAACGATAACTGGGTCAAGTTTAAAGTTTGTGAAAATCGTAATGCGTTATTTCAAATTCATCTGTTTTCATTTTTACGGTACCTCGTTTGAATAAATAAACTTTTACGGTTAACATTGAACTTTTCTGTGTGTTTAACAATAACGGTTTCGCAAGTGATCGTTACAGCTGTTACCGTTTACATTGAACAAAATATTATTGGGTCAAGTACACCAACAGTTTGGGCATTATCATTGCAACATTGTGTTAACGATGAACGCGGAGCTTTTACTAATCAGATCAATGTCTACATAAATCTCCTTTTCTAAAGAGATCTGTAAGCTTGATTGGAATTTAGATTCTACCACGTGTGGACCGTTCAAAGATTCAGATCTGCTTTGATTCATAATTTTTCCACATTACATCAGAAGCTTTCCACGAGACGTGTTAATGGTAAACTTCTCATTCACGTGAGAATGAGCGATAGTGAGCGCTGACGTTAGTTGGACATGCAAAATATTTATGCTCGCGTATGCCTACGTAAAGATAAACTATAATTAAATGAGTGAACATCACAACGTTGGGAATATTGGGCAATGTCAAGTACGTAATTGATCAGATTCGGCCGGAAGTGTTCAGTCTCCAGTCTTTATTAAGTCGACTTTGACCTAAGGAAATTGGATGTCGGCTGTATTTAATCTTAATTACATGTGAAACTAAATATTTGGGGAATTTCCACCATCCAATTATTCGATGTGGACATGTGTATTTAGTCCGGCTTAAAACACAATGAGAATGAATGGTTCCCGTTCCAAATTGGATGGCAACCGGTTGGGACGTTATATGTTTAATTGGCTTTTCAGCTCTTTTTCAAGGTTCTGTTATGACGAGCCAATTACTGGTCTCGGAAAAATTCACAGGACACTCGGCAACGGAAGGCCACGAGTTTGTTAATTAAGATGAATTTAATTACTCGGTCGGACCGAGTAATCCTATATCCCTTCATATGTTTTGTTACAGGGTTTTGTATCGTGTGGTTAGTGCCTAAGCCGGTGTCAGAGTTTTAATGCCGTCCATGGGCCTTTGACTTGGCTTTACATGCCGTCGAGAAATGTCTCTCAGGCATGCTGTTTCCCTTCACCAAAGCAAGTGATAATTATAATAATACGCACATGAGTCCGAAAAATCAGAGGTGCGTGTCTTGGGTTCGAACTCGAGACCTATCACTTAGCAGTCCGACGGTCACACCACTAGGCTATCACTGCTTGCTTGTTACAGGGTGTGGAATGTTTTCATGTAATTATTATATTAATGTACTTACATCATTCCAACCTAAAAATACAATGTTTGTTCGTGTGAATGGGTTTTCAATTTCTACTCACAACAATGTGAGCTTTGATGATACGAAAATAAAGTTAAGTAGTTGTGATGTTCACAATGGACACTAGAATGTTTCTTTTCCATTCATGAATCTGTAGCAATCGAATAAATTGAAAGAAGCCGGCCCTTTTTACTGAAAGGCATTCATAGGATCTAATGTAGTATGATATTATTGTCAAGGAAAACTGCCTGTCTGACTTATAATACGTTTTCTTTACGAATATAATTTGTGAACTGTGCTGTGATATGTTGTCTTCTGATATGTCATGTATAAGTACTATTGTAGTATTCTTAGATAACCCGACTGAAAGAAGGTATTAACTGTCTGTTACTGACGAAACGTAATAAATTATGATAACATTTAAAGTTTTCAGTATTCTTTTATCATTGTATGATTATACCAGAGAACAAAATGAAAAATGTAAGTATGTATCAAATGAAAACGTAAATTCAATATTTTGACCTTCGACCGTTTCCGATAAAATTTTATTGAACTGCAGCAGAACTCTATATTCGTTCAATAGCTCTTTCATATTGCAGGTAAATGATTGATTTCCGAGAAATTCTGAAAGCTCTCTGGTTCTATTCTAAAAACAACGTTTCGCTGAAATATTTGCTGGAATATGATGTCGATATAAATTGAATTGATTAAAATCACGTTCAGTGGAAGCTAACCTATAGTTTGATATATAATTTCCATTACATAAGATAACATCAAACCTGTTATCCCCGAATGGTTACTCAGAGGTGTACCTAATAGTACACCCACATTTCGCCAGTTATGTTTAAGTCCCATGTAATAGGAGGCGAGCCTATTGTCATCAACCGGGCACAAATGGGTGGGTGCTACTGAAAAATTCCTGAAGGAAAAACCCAGTGACACTTTGGCCGACCCGGAAATCGAACCCAGCACCTCATGCTCAGGAGTCGAGCTTGCGACAACAAGAGCAACGAGGCAGTCAATATTAATTAATCGGTCGGTCGGTAATTTCAATGAATATATTCTAATAACTCCGACTAGAAGAGCATTTAATCGATTGATCTACATAACCCTTCGAGTGTCGCTAAACATTCGTTCAACAACGTATAAATTATACATTCCTGGATTCGTTATGAGTTTACCTGTTTATTGGTATAAATATAAGGAATTAAAACTGACCTGGCCTCACAGTGACGTGATATGTTTTTATTTTGATAATTTAAAAAAATACCAGCCAATTGTGACCGAATAGTTGTGAGCCTACGGGTGCACACATGACATTTCTTCATTTTGTTCTTATGTGCACCCGTAGGCTCATAACGACACTCGCAGGATTAAGGATGCTGTAATATTACTGTATGCTCCCCAGACGAGAAAGCGACTCCCCAATGATGATATCATTGCGATAATAATTCAGAAGACAGGGTACCAATATACCATTTTACCTACATTTATTTCCTTTATTTATTTTTCATTCTTAATTTTTACATTTTGAAATATTCCCATATAAAATCCTACATTTTATTGTTGCCATTCTTAGAAGACGTAGGTTTTGGTACACCGTCTTTTGCGTTGTTATAGCAATTCTATTAATTTTTAGAAAGTTCTCGTGTTCAGAACTGGTAATACCCCTGTGAGTAGGAATTGTAATAATCAGCAAATAGTAATTAGTAATGTTATAAGTATTATAGTAATATTCAAAGTGAATGTCGTAATTCTTATCATTTCCATTTAACGCTCTAATATTTGCGTAGCACACATGTTAACGATTCGCCTAATCAATTTACACGCATCATGGAAGTGATGAGCCCACTCGAAAGCTTAAGTGGTAATGAACAATTGAAATCTACGAAATATGTGCAAAATGATTGAAGCAATCTGCATTTTGAGATGAAACTAACATCTTAATGTTGTTACAACAATTAAAAGTGTAGTTCCAGCAAGAAAACTATGCAATGATTTGTCTAGACAACATCTATATATTCAAATCAATCAATTATACCCATTATTCCATCGGATGAGTTAATCTAAAATGTTTACCGTCACACACAATCACTGCAATGAATCGAAACACAGTAGTCTAGATTCTCACAGAAAATCAATGTATTCTTGGTTAATAAACGACATGCATCATGACTACAATGCGTTACAGTGCCGTGAAGGAGACAACAGTTGAATGAAAGCTCACCTGATCCAAAGTATTGGCGTCCCGGGTCCAACAGCTACAGGTCGGCTGAATGGCCGGCAAACACCACACAGTGAACGAAATAGCAACCAGTCTATACACAACACTAAACGTTCATAAATTCACTGTCCTCTGAGTCCAAGAAATAGCAAAAGAAATTGTTTTATGTTCAAGTAATGCTTTGTCACTGAAGTTGAAAGCGACGTGGAGCACGGTAGAGCAACGACGAGCGACTGGGCGGCGCGCACCGAGCCATCCTATATATACGTAGGTAGCTAGCAACGCCGCCCGCCCTCCGCGCTCTTCGTACATGCAAAAATATCGGTGGAATTCAGAGCCTAATTTTCTCTGTCACTGCCTTATGCCGCCGACACAATGAGAGCGTTGATCTCCTCGCCTGCATCTGTGACACTTGACCAAATTCTTTTAATCTGACGGCTTAACGGCTCCTTACTCATATCCCGAATGTGCTCAAAGCCATATACGGGTGCTTTGCTCTTATTAATGTATTAATTGGAGTAGGATGGAGCTGTTTCTCATTATAACTAGTTATTTATCTGGATCAGTGAGGACACTAACATCCTGCCTTTTTTGTTTTCATCTACAACTGCCAGACACGGCAATAAACTGAAAAGGAGAAAACTAGATTTTCTTGCACATGTTGTTAATGCTAGAAACAATTTATTGCATTATAATTTATGAATGTTCGCCATAGTAAACGACGGTTTTCGCAAGTAACCATGTTAATGCTAACAATAAATATAAAATAGTTTACGAGTGAATAAAAACGCCAACCTATAAAGTAGAAAACAAAAGAACAGAATTATCGTTACAACTCTATTTATTAGGGCGATAATTGTAACAATAAAACACAATTCATTACCAATTTTTAGACTCAACAATCCGCAGCACTTTCATTTTTCGTATTAGAACAAATTATTTCTGCGCAGTTTTCGTAGATTTTTTTTGCGAAGAAAAATGGTCTACTAAAATCTCACTTGTCGCACGACACAATTAACAAACATTTACAAATCGTTTCACGCCGAATTATTTAAAAGAAATAGTTAGATCGCTATCACAACTCTTTCGCACATAAAACGGAATCAGTTCAAGGATACTCCGCAACAACATTGGATTTCCAAACCATTTTTATTGTTATGGCACATATATCTTCTTGTCAAGTATCGATGATTCATGTAAAACTTTCGCTGAACAAATGTGCGATATAGGCTGAGTTTAAATGTTACGTTTGATTTTGAATGTAGGCGAGTAAACATAAGATGTTTCATAGACTGCGGCAACAAACAATAAAAGTGGTTTCTACGCATCACAGACCGTTTGGCGATCGAACTATTACGATACAAGTGGATATTGGCTGGCCTTACATAATCCGGCGGACCACAAAACTTTTTTTATTACCAAAGGAGGATTACGATAGGATCTAGTATGTATGTCTTGTGCCACTTCTGTTCAGATTCGTTAGTAAGCCCACGCACCCTCTGTGACCCACAAGGAGTGCGATGACTGTGTTATTGTCCGTACAAATCATATTGTTTTAAGTTTTCGTTCAATACGTCAAAAGTGAGACGCTCGTTGAAAATAACTTGGGAATATCGGCCTAAGGCAATCCACCGGAATAATGGCCTCAGACAATAAGAAAGCTACTCAAACTGACAAGAACATGAGGTCACTTGTAGCTTATTGTTCCTCCGATATTAATATTGCAGTGAAGGATTTCAAAGCGTAGTAACTATTGTCCTCTATACTTTGTAGCGGTCGTCGGATAAAAGTTTTGCTGTATTAGTATGAAGACCTCGGTTAAAGATCTCTATTTTGTGCTATAACAAATTAACAATCAATATATGTATGTTTCCAGGCAACTGCAACTTTTCACATAGAAACCTTTTTATTACTAACTTATTGATTTGAATAATTATCAAATAAAACTTCAATCATTGATTTAATTAAGAATATGTTGCTCTAAAAATGTCAATCACTAGTATTTGTTAGTATTTCGAACGGATCCACGAATGCACACACACCACACACGTCTTAGTGTTCTATTTCCAGCAGATTGATTTTAAGTGTAGTTGTTGTTGATATGAGGAATATTTCATACAATAACAAATTGGGTTTTCCTGCTTGTTATTTGTTTTCATTAATGAGCTTCCTTGAAAGTCCTTGTTTATTTTTTATTTACCTTGTCTCTATCTACCTACACTACAAAGTCTTATCATTATTATATTTTCAGTTTTATTTCGAGTTTATTGCAAAAAGTCACAAGGCCTTTGTGCTATTAACCCAATAGTTACTTAGAACAAAAAGCTGCTGCCAGTAAACGAGGTTAATTATTATAATTTGTTTATTAAATTTGATATAATAGATGCACTGGTTAGTACAAAGACAAACTTATCAACCAAGGGTTAGTATTTAATAATTAAGTACACACAATTATTATTCATCCCTGCCGAACGAGCAACCAGACAAAGTGTCTTAAAATCGGTGTATCGTGCTGTTCAGCTAGGGTTTTCAAAATGGTGTTGCTGCTAGCCCTCATTCTGCTTATTAAGGATGCCGTCTTTATCCTCATGATGGCATAAAAGTCGTCAGTTCGTGCTACAGCAAACATGCTAGACGCGCTGCAGAACAGGGGTAACCTCAACAGCACCCTGAAGCCATTATTATATTGCACACGCAGAACATCTAGAGCCCTCCGCGTATATCTGACCTACAAACTGCCCATGTAGAACCATTGACAAAAAGCTTTAATCAGAGTTATTTTGACTTCGTGACTACAACGAGCGAATCTGTGTGCTGTGTGTGTGTGTATTGCATCTGGCTGTTAGTGCCCTGCGCTCGCGATCCATATCTACCTGATCTTTGAGGTCCTCGGTGACAAAATGTCCCAAGTATTTAAATTGGGCGACCCTTTTAAGTGAACGTCTATTGAGGGGAGGGCTCGTAATTTAGATGTTTTCCGGGAGCATCATAGATCAGATACTCACTTTTAATAACATTATATAACAGGCCGTTGGCTGCCGCATACCTTTCACAGACGCTCAACATCAATTAATTAATTTGCCCCAAAACTCAAATCACAAGTGATGTACGTCACTTATTATAATTTCGAACACTCATGCGCATCTGGAGAAATTAGCGGCTTTCCTAAAGAGTCACTAAGGATGTGGTTATTTCTAAGCTAAATGTAATAATGGTCACAAGTCAACAGCTGCCCCAAGACGTGACGTCTCCGTCCAACGTGATAACATGAAACGATCGACGCATCCGTTTGATATAACAACGTTTAATAATCACAAGTTTATTCAAAAATTTCTACAAGCAAAACTATCCTCTTTCTGCGAACATTATGATAGGAAGACCTTCAAACGTTTTCATGAATGAAATTACGTTCAGTAAAAAACTGTATGATAGTTCTGTAAACTAGTCTCTGATTGATGATGAAAGATTTAGTTAAAAACTCAGCTATACAAATGTTGTTTCCTTTCAAAGCTCTTCTTAAACGCTTTAAGATTTTAATCCCAGATTTAGAAGTAATCTTGATATATGGCGTGAAAACATACTCATTTGAATTCTTATCGTGGATCATACAAAGGCTGGGACTATTGACATTTTAGAGCTTGTTGGACGTAAAATATAGTTAAAAAAATATTGATCGGAGTTCGAATCATAGTGCGTTGTACTCCCAAGACGAAATAATTGTACCTTGCTCAGTGAATTTTATTATCCAGCGCTATGTTGTGTGGAACGATTCATGTTAGTAAACACATTCTTACTATACTAACTATGACTGTAGCTACCTGTCACGAACCGTGACTAAGCCGTAGAATAGACTAGAATGTTATATACTTTATTGTATACCAAAATTTAAACAGAGCCGTACTGTTATTATATAAGATTGTAACGTTTTGTCTAACGATATTAAATACTAGCGGTAAATATCATAACATTGGTTACGTAAAGGCTGCAGTACCAATCAAATCACGTAATATTATGGAAGCATTATGAACCAGGGAACACGTTTGCGGGGAACTATATTCTGTTAGTTTAGTACCGCAAAGATATGTGAGTTGATTTACCAACGTCCTACGTACGAGTAGATAGTCAATATTTTGGAAGAATTCACAATATACTGATTTTCTACCGCAACACGTGAGTTCAAAAGCTACCCTTTAGTCATAGCTATGTATAGGTTGTAAATAACGAACTGCATAGCGGTATTTAAAAATTGATTTTTGTTTGAGTTTTGGAAAATATATTCTAATGGAGCTGTCCATTACAATATATTTTTATAGTGCGATCGAATACTTATTCAGCATTGTACACCTTTTTCTGTATAAAATACTCATTACAGCTATCTTTAATCAAAATTTGAGCACGTATTTTAGATGTTGATTAAGGATTAAACACTAAACTCAACGGAAAGTTCTTTATATCGTAGGCGTATAAATAAACTGTGATAAAGCGTCACCGCGGTCTGTGGGTAGTTCGTTAAAAGGGCTAGTATTCTTCCAAGATTCTTTATAATGAGACAACAATGTTCATGAAAACATATTTTCAAGAGCAGTTGTGAGTCAAGTGCGGGGAGCGATAACGCACCGGTTCCGGGAAATATCGTGAGTGGTGAAGCGGGTGCGCGGCGCGTTACCGCCGTCGACACTTCGTGTTTACGTCTAATAACAACTGTATGGAGATTAGCCGGAATTTATGTAATAAATATTCAAATATTATGGGAAAACTGAAGTTCTAAACAATACCATGTTTCCGTGGAAGTCTTGTATCATTTTCTCCTGCGACATTTTCCAGTTACGGTGAAAAGTCACAAGGTTTTCTTTTTGCATTGAGCTTTTAATAGGAACAGAAATAAATACGCACCAGTAGACATTTTTTGTTCTCCGTCCTTAACATTTTCTTTGACGATACACATTTCTTTTCTTAGAGTACACAAACAGATGATGCGGTAGCATTTATCTCCATCTGTATTGTTCAGGTACTGGCGTCCTTGGACGCGTGTCATCTGCACAGGTGGTTAAGGTCGAATTTTCTGTAGACAGGTAACGCGCGTGGGTCGAGTGGCAGCTGCTCAGGGCATTTCTGTTCCGTTACCTTTACTAGCACTAAGCTGAGCACTCATTGGTGATCGGTTCGCTTCGGGACAGATATTTATCAGAAAGATTAAAATAAAAAAAAGACTGTTCTGAATTTTCATTTTCGCCTCCTACGCCCTGCCAGAAATGAAGGATCATTTATTAAATGAAAATATAATTTTTGGCTATTGCAATATGACGTGAAAAGTGTACAAGATTACATTTTATGTGTAAAGTTGTGTCGGTACAACGCAGTCGTAGGCGAAACTCGGGGGTGGACAGAACCCTATATGAACGATTTTACAAAGTTTTGCCTGCCTATAATCTGACGCCCACTCAATTTTATGTCCTGAAATGCATGATGTATAGTTGTATTGACCGTTCATTCATAAAGTTTAGATATCAACTTTTTTATTCATTAGAATTTATCGAATCTTGCAACCATAGGAATTGTTTCCTATGAATACATGTTTGCAGGAAGAAACAGTATAAAACATCCCCACCCTCCCCCGTTTTGGTATTTTATGATCCAAGTTCCAACTAAATACCTAGAAATATGTTTCCAATGAAAATCCAATTACGGTAGAAGCATCTTTTATTTAATTAAAACGAACTGTGCAGGGAATACATCGGCTGTTCTGGGAAACCGTTCTTTTTTGTTGTGTACTATCCTGTTTCACGGACAACGCTTTTGAAGCTCTAACAATGCAGTTGGAAATTCCAGTGAAATCGAGGTTTTGCACCAACGCAAGCCTGAAAACAGTAGTTTTACATATTCTGTGAAATGTTCAAATTCGAATACATAATAGTTTTCTGTTTTAAAATAATAAAGCGGAGAGAAAATCTTTGTAGCACCATATTATATTTTTCTGCCTACCTGTTGTAGCGCGTAGCCGTAGAGCCTCCGTAGCTCGTAGCAGAGTGGCTACGAAGTCAGTGTCTACAAGATTTCAATTTTTTCTTTACGTTTTAGTATATACGCTAAAGTGGGGAAAGTTCAATTGTTGAATTTAGGCATGGTAATTTTATATTTTAACTAGTGCAAATAACACTTAGGTGGCAGCCTCATTTCATATCGTTCATAAAACTGTGATGTTTCCAAATTCATTGTTATTAGATTCACTTACCTACGTTAACAAGATTTCCCACTTTCTATGAAGCAATAAAGTCGAAGAAGGTCAATATTGGAAGCAATTTAGTTCGGTAACATATAAATTTGCAGTAAGGATCGCTAGCCTCGATAGTGTAGTCGTAACAGTTTACCTACACGCAATCTCGGCTTAGTTTGACACGGTTCCGATAAGCAACAAATTGCGTGAGTCCCCCGGGCAATTAACGTCATCGCCTCCCGGATATCCAGATTCACTTATTTATTGTTGAAGGAACAAGCTCGCGTCAAATCTCAAGTAATAAAACTTGTTTATCAATGACCGTGTTTTTGCGCGGAATATTGAAATATATTGGAATTTGTGGTAGGTGATCCGCAGTGGAATAAACCAGTACGTCAGGTATTTTCTTCATGAGGCTTTGCGCCACGAATGTCCGTTTATTTTTTTTAAATTTTATCTCATTTGTAAGTAATTTTATGAGTAAATCTGAAATCAATAACATCATCATCAATCAGCAGACCTAAAATGATTGCTAATCATGGCTTCGTGATGACATAAAGGGTCAGAAAATTTGATATGATGATCATCACAATTGACAAATTGTCGATACTTTATAAGTAGAAGGATTTAAATTAAAAAAAATACATCCCTTTGATCGAAATAAGCAGCCGGCTGAGAATAAACGCAACTAAAGCTCTAACGACAGAATTATATTATTTTCAGGACCTAGATTTCCCCTGGACCACAAACCTAAATCTGCAAACTCAGATAAACGAATAAAAATTGTACAAATTGCGAAATCGACTGGGAATATGAAATTTCAAACCTATTTCCTCCGGTAATATCACTTAACCTAGAAAGATATTATACATTTTATAGGTTCACTTTTACCAAAGTAAAAAAAAAAACAAAGATCAACGATAAAACTAAACTTGTAAAGATAAACGTTATGATTATGCGAATCAGAATTAACTTTGCTTATAGTTTTTGCGAACCGGCTTTTTCTAGACAAAAACTCCTTTTTGATTAACAGAGTATATTATTATATCTTCTCTAATTCAAATATTATAATTTAATCAGAGGCTCGGTTTCAAAGGTTACATTGTGAGAAATAGACATCCATATTTAGGTATGTCTGTGGGATATACATATAATGACCCACTCATTATATATCCCATGGACGTACATATATATGGAAACAACCTGAAATGAAATAATAGGAGCGTGGGCCGATATGACATGCCCGGCATAGACAATGAAGATATACGTTCTCCTTGTACAGAGACGTGACACAATTATTTCACTTCAGTATAATTTCGGTAATTGCTTGGTGTAGTGGTCGCAAGCACTGCTGTTGAGCATGAGGTCTTGGGCTCGGTTTCCTAGTCTGGCAAAGCGTTATTGAGTTCATCTATTAGGAATTTCTCAGTAACAGTCCTTTTTTTTTTTTTTTTCCGGATGGGAAATCATCAAATGACTTCTCCCGCTCTGGGCTGAGCGGGAGGGTGTGTCAGACTTTTACTGACTAAAACCCACCCATGTTCCTTCATCGCCCCTTTTTGTTCCGGGGCCGCGGTATCTCTTTCGAACAACCCGCAGCACCCGGCAGGCATCGGCCCTTGCGGGCCCCTTCCCTATGCTGACATCTGTTTGAGGCGCGCGTGGAACACGAACGCGCCGTCGACACGGCCTGTCGTCCTAAGACGGAGGGACGGCGAGCTAGCCCTTAGCTCACCGTCCACAGGTCAGTAACAGTCCTGAGTCTGGATTTTTACTAGGTTGATGGCCTATTGCCGTGGCGAGCCTTAGCCTCTTTTATCTTTACTATGTGGGTTTGCTAAAGGTACGTCTCTGCCTAACCATTCGAGCATTACAAGTGTAATGTTATGTGTGCGTATTATTTGGTACGGAAAGGGTGGCTTTATTAGGAATGAAAAGCCCAACACATAAAATATAAAACGTGACTTTTTATTCTATTCTCGTTATCACGTTTCTAGTTACCCTTTTAATAATATGTACCTATAACAAATGCTTGGTGTTGACCTTTAAGTAAAAAAATCTTTGCATGACAACAAGATAGAAAGGCAAGTCATATGGCTTTTACGCTGATAAATTAAGAAGAAAAACACCAACCTCTAATGATCCACCATACTGACCAGCATTTTCCTCTAAAGGTTTTCATCTGGTGGTAAATAAAATCCCCTTAGCAAGAAGTTACGAGTCTCATTATGCAAGGAATCTGAACTTTACTTGCTCTTTCATAACAGTTAAGTTCACAGGTTAAAGTGTAGAAGAAACAAAGTACTAAAAACCAGTGCTTGTACCACCACCTTATAGAATTATTTTTGTACAATGTGGAAAAGGGATAGAGGTATACCGGACGTCTAGCTTCATCTCTTGCCCACACTGAGATTAGGTGATGCTAGGCCCCAGGCCGCCTTCTACGAGAACGTAATGGGACAACTTGGGCTATAAAACAACAATCTAACGCCTACAGCGATTAGCGCCAGAGCCTTTACAGGTGCATTCATGTTTGATAAGGTTAAGTATATATTCATTAGCAATTGTGATTATTTAGTAAAGGCCTTTGTTCTGTTATTAATTTATGCAAGGCCCTCAAAAGTTTATGTATTTGTGACCTTACATTATTTAAATATGAATTTTTAATTAGTATTTAGTCTCGGTAACTATTTAACACGTAACATAACCTCGTAAATTTTTCCCTGAAGTGGTTGTGGGGTGTGCCTAATAGCACACCCACATTTCGCCAGTTATGTTTAAGTCCCATGCAATAGGGGGAGCCTATTGCCATCAACTGGGTACAAGCCCAGACTCCGTGGCTGCTATTGAGGAATTCCTGATGGAAAAACCCAAAAACACTTTTTCGTACCGGGGAATGTGTGTGTTGTTTATTTATTTTTGTTTCCTGATTTCGCGCTTCAACGCCACCAGCAATTTGGTTTAGACCGAGGATTAATTTAATTGCACTGAGATGGACGTAATTTCGTTTTTATCTTCGTAAAGTAAAGCGGAGCAAAAGCTAACAATTATAAAAACAAGACTTCCCGCTGCTCTCAACTAACACTCTTGTATTTTTGTTAGAAAGATCATAGAACAAAATGTTACAAAGATATTGAATTCCTAATTGTGACATTATATGAGCTGCTAAATGTCATGATGTAGGTGGACCAACGTCTGTCTAAACACGAGATAATTGCACACAGGTGATCGTTGCCCGGCTTTATTGACTTGGCACGACTGACATTTGTGGTAAACTTCCGTTGGCTGTACCAATCGATTGGGGATACATGAATGGATATGTATAGCCCATCGGCTCTGTCGATCAGTCATTCAGAGTTCGCGTGGTATTTGTTTTTGCAGATAAAAAGGTGTTCTAGAACAGTTTCGGTCGTGACTACAATGTTGAGTCTCAGTTTGGAACTAGATTCGTGTCAAATCTATCAGCTTTAGATCCAGATTGAAGACAGGAGCATCGTTCTAGAATGTCAGTTATTTCTGCCTGACAATAGGTTTAATTTAGCACAAAGCCTGTGATTTTTCTTCCTATTGAGTGATTTTACTAATTTAAAACCAAAATATTTTGATAGTATGTTTTTGAAAAACATAATTGTTGCTGCAGTTTCACGCAAAAGTCCCCTATTC
This sequence comes from Standfussiana lucernea, assembly GCA_964057025.1. Taxonomy (NCBI): domain Eukaryota; kingdom Metazoa; phylum Arthropoda; class Insecta; order Lepidoptera; family Noctuidae; genus Standfussiana; species Standfussiana lucernea. The sequence goes on along the minus strand of OZ059787.1, from coordinate 5,422,139 downwards.
CAAAAGCTAAATATAAATAAACCCTACAGCGTAACGGAACCCTCAATACCAATCAACGATTACTCTGGTAAAGCAGATACAGACAAAATCTGGCATGATTCGTTATTATTTCATTTATATATTTGTCCCAATTTGCTTTCTTTCCACAGTTAAAGTTTAAAGGACCAACTCTGTTGATTAGGGACAACGCTTGGTATAATTCGATCAGTCAATTATACCGTCCTGATTGGGTTCATTAACATTTTGACATTGTACATTTAATAACACAAGCTTTCGTTTATAAGAGCGTTGTCATCCTTACTAATAACATTATAAACGCGAAAATTTGTATGTATGGATGTTTGTTACGCTTACACGCAAAAACTCCTGAACGGATTCGGATGAAACTTGGCTTACAGATAGTTCATAACCTGGAGTAACACATAGGGTACTTCGTTTATCCCGATAGTACGATCCCGTGGGTCAATAACCGAACTCCACGCGGGCGAAGTCGCGGGCATAAGCTAGTTTGAAGTATTGACATTCAAACGAATTGGCTGAAATTGATGAGTTTATCAAGCTTTAATAATTAGAAAATTTGGTTTAGCGCCTCTGGTGACAAAGCTGCGCAAAAGCTTAATTGTAGTCGGAAACGATAAAGTATAATTTAACTTCTCACTAATACCTACTCGCTAAAGGGCTAGGCAGAGGTGTATCTGTACAGCATCTAGTAGGGAGCGAGTCTAGTACTATCACCAACTGGGCAAAAGAACCAACTTAACTTTACTAGTGACCAACTTAAATTTTCTAAAGCAAAAACTCAATAACACTGCTTGATTGGAAGCTCCGATGCTGGGGTTAGCAATTTTGCTTACGAGTTACTAGACCAACCAAACGAAGTAGCCGATCGTGCGGTCTATCCTTTGTAGGCAAACGATGAATACCTTAAATTGTTTTGATTAAATAGTCTCGATTGTTTGGGATCTGACTCTAAACCAAGGAATAACCCTCGAAGCTCGGTTTTAACAATATCCTCGATCATTGACTTCAGTCAGTTAAGTAAGAGGCTAGGATACTCCACAATTCCAATTAAATTGTTTTAAAATACAATGACTGCCCGAAATAGATGGTGATCGTTCTGAAGAGCCTGGTTACCTAACGCCGCCAATGTCATTGTATGCAAAGTCACGGGCGTCAAGTGGGCGCTGGGTATCGGCCCGACACTCCAATACTTTATTTATAGAACCAATATACCCATGATTGACTTTGTTCCATCTTTGTTTACACCCGCATAATATATTTGGTCAAAATAAATCTTTGTCCCACTTTTGTGAATGACGTAACGGACTTGGACCTAAATGCTTCTACTACAAAATGGTCACGTTTTTTTCCGCCACCAATTTATTTTCTGAATGAATTTTTTTTTATAATGCTCGTGTAGAAAGGTTCTTGACGTGTAAAAGCTACACGTAGTACAGGTGTACTTGTAGTTTTCCATCTACATTCATCATCTGGCTAGTGCCTACCCGTGAAGATACACGGGATGTGTAGATAGTGTAGATGGAAAATTTAAATGTGAACGCATTTATGGAGTTATTTCTTAAAGCACACCATTTGTGTCCTTGGATGAGTCGACATATTTATAGTATGTAATGTACTATTAACAAAATGAATTGCATTAATACTTTCCTTTTTTTTTGGCTAAAAAATTAGGATTGCCATTCAACGTGGCAATGCTGCCTGTCTTCTGGGCACGTTCCCGGACGACAGCGACGCGGAGGAGTACATTGACCTCTGCCTACGTTTCTTCCTCTTAATTTAAGCACTAATTAGGTGTACACTCTACAGTTTCACAACACAGGGACTTTCTTAATTTTTTGCAAATAATAAAGTTGGTAAGTACTAACTGCGTTATGGAGATCCGAAAGGTAGTTGCTCCATGTAAAATACTGGTATTCAGCTGGATCCGGTTAGAATGGAAGCCGACCCCTACGTTAGGGAGGAACGATTTTTTTTTTCCATACACTTCCTCGAAAACTGGCTCTTATCGCACTAAGATTAGGTTCAACATAGATTAGGTTTCTTATATTCCCGCACTATAGTGCGGAAATAAAAATTCCACACGTGGTGAGGCGGCTCGCCCCCACACGCATTTTTTTTAATTTTTTTTTTTCTATTCCATTGAATCAATTTTGAGTTTGAACTAATTTGGACTAAAAACTAAAACCAAAAAACTAAAAGTGTATTGAAAAACGTCGTTTGATACACGTGGGCATTTTTTACTGCAGTTCTCGGCTCCTTGTGATAAAAAGTTGCCTATTGCCATAAAAAACATATATATTATTGCGACCATAAAAAATATAAATATTATCAGATGTAAATGTAAGACATCGAAAATTTACAAAAGTGGCAATTTAGGGGCTATTTTCAAGGCCTTCAGTCAGAGTTAATTAAAATAGGCTGTTTAATTCCAAAACATATTGAAACTGTTGTTGCAATCAAATGTTTTATTGTTAAACTTTATTTTGGCGCTGTAACGAAGAGGCAAAGTGCGGGACAAAGCGGGGAGGGTGGCACGCACCGCACTACGAATTGCAGGGTTTGTTTCAGCTAGTTGCGAGTATTGTATAATGGTGAAACGTTAATTATGTACTTTCGAAAGTTCTGGTTGGTTTACAAATTTAAGTGTTTTAACATGAGTTCTACGAGACAAAAAATAAAATGTCCGTTATTTTGTGTGATGCACAGTTGAAGAAAATATCTTACCGAAAATGTGATGAAATTCTAAGAACGGGCTCGTCAGAACTTAAAAATGAAAAAATACACAACTAAAGAACCTACTTATAACAAATAAACAATAACTGATATAGTCGTGATGAAAATATAAGAGTTATGGGTTAATACGTTTATTCCAATCGTCACTCACAAGCGAGTCTTCCAGTCATCACTCAAAATGTTGAAATTTAAAGAAGTCTTTGAAAAAACAGAAGGAAGGTCAGTTATAAGAGTTCAGAGTACAGAGTAGAAAGATATTTGACATAGCTACATATAAATGTAAAGAATTGGTAAGCTTGTTTGAGAGAAAAAAGTGCCAAAATAGGAACAAATATTGTTAGAAGACGAACGTACTACACTGTACTACAAATAGAAGGAAAAACGGAACTGTCTGGAAAAATGCAGAATAGTAGATTACGTGCTCTCAAACAAGAAATCAGGCATAATTCAATCATACGAAACGAAGCAATTCCCTGTTTTTGTTTTGTCGATCTGAATTTAGTTCTGACGTCAACCTTCCTTCCTGTTCTTCGGCTGCAGATGGTCTTGACACAGCTAGTAGCCTACTAAGCTCACTGACGCCAGTCTACATAGTTAGACGACTGGACTGTCTGCGATAGATACGGAGTATCAGACCAGGTTGCGGCGGCTATCGTGTCATCTGTTCTGTGTTCCACTTCTGATGTCAACTCTGAAGGAAGGATGAAGTTAAGAAGAAGAACAGCTAGTACGAAAGCAAAATTTTAACAAAAGAAAGAGCAACAGAAATTCCCATGTTATATTTCGATGGAAGGAAACACTTATTTTTTTTAAATATCTAACGAAATATAAAAGAAACAGGTTCTGTTTATGTTGTGTATGTGGTTCCAGCATTGTGCAGCGCATAAATTATATTATTGAACGAGCTATCCACAGTTTTTGACGTCGAAAATTTCCAATGTGCAGATACAAGGCTTTATTGAAAATGGAGGAGAAGCTGTTTTGGTGTTTATGAGACGGCCTTGCCACACCCAAGAGATCCGTCAAAGTTGTTACAGGAGCAGCTCTAAGTGTATGCGACAAAACTAGAAGGAAACGAATTCATAAAATCTAAATTAGCATCTCGAAAGGTCATTGCAAACTTCGAGACGAGAAAGCATTTTTGCTACAAAAAATAACGTTTATTTTTATTTTTGTTTATACTCTCTGAAGCTGCGTTTTTTTCTCAAATTAATAGTTTTATTAATACAATATTTAATATTTAGTTATCGTTTTAATTAATGTCCATAAAAATCAAATCTCTGGCGGGGGTTCAAGATCTTGGCATGTCCAGATGAGGAAATAATAAGTCATACTAATTTTGAGTTTCACCAACTGGACACACGTGTGTCCAGTCTCTCGTGTCGAGTTGGTAAATAACCCAAGCTCTCAAGCTAGAACTTTCTTTAGCAGTGTTATTTGTATTTACATAAAACAACTTTTCCCTGGTATTCCATTCCGAAATTTAAAAAATAAACATACAAATGTGTTCCACCCTATCCAACATAGCTGGGTAAAGGCTAGGCAGATAGATGATGATGAATAAATCAAGTTGAAAGCAATATACGAGTAATTAATACAAATAAAAGTAATCATGAAATTTTTTACAAAATATCGTGAATCAAATAATTACTATTTACAATAGAAGTCACGCGGTACAGTCACAGAGGAGATACAAAGTGGTTCCTTGAATAATTATTACCATTACAATTTACAATCCCATTTGTACATAATATCAATGTAAACATCGTCCGTAACGAGTAGGTACATACAATGTCTTTGTCCCACTTGCAGGATGAAGGAAGTTATTTTAATATTTCGCCCTTCAGCTCTCATCCTGGTTCCAATATTATTTATAGAGGTTGATGAAAAACTCTGACAGTTAATTTTTTTTGTGTTTAATGACACATTTTGGTTTAGCTAGATGAGATTTCTTTTTACTGTGTATTTAGGTAAGTTCGTTCGTTCTGTCAACTTGCGAAGTGTTGGCGAGTGTCGCGATGTATTCGTGTAGTTAATGACTTCGTGTCAGTTGTCAGCGACCAAGATGGTGTCGAGTTCTAATGTAACATTATTTTAAACGTAGCTAGTCTGTTTTTGGAGCAGCTTTCTGTTTGTCGCTGAGCGTTGGCGAAATGTTGGATTTGGGGAGCGTCATTGTGTTTTGTGAATATGAAGTATGAATGAACACTCTGACTTTGTGATAATTAATGAATGAATGGCACGAACAATTCTGAGTCATAAGTTATTTTTGTACTAAACAAACATGTTATATCTATTCTTTTTGCATTATTCCATCAGCACTACTAAAGTTCGCGCAGAAATCACTTACCTACTTTTGATGTTGAATGTAAGACCGCTGCCAAGCATTTGGTGAATATAGGCAGTATAGGTAAAAAAACATACCGTGACGCCTATTTATTCAGGCGAGACAGCCTACTGGTCCAACTTGTTTGTCACAGGCTATGTTAAATCTACAGTAACAAAATCCCGAAGTTAAACTAGTTCAAAAACTGGATTATTGGGAAATTATGTCAGTTACCCGTAGCTTGCCTTACTAGCCGGTCATCGTAACCCTTTGGATGTAATATTAATCTGTCTTGTGTTACTTGTCTGTAGTAGTTTATATTACTATTGTAAATAGCCATCGATATTATGAACAGTTCGTATCTTATCTCTGTTGGATACTGATAGCAAAGTTAAGGTGCTTCTACACCACTGATGGCGCATAATTTAATACTAGCTTTTAAGTGGATTTATTGTTAATCAATCAATCCGACAACGTCAACGTTAAAAAGTTTAGTAATTAGTTAATTGATCTTTTGACTCTTGCATAAAAAGTGATTAAATAACAGATCAAGCTAATACTCGCAAGGGTGACCGCTGAGCATGAGGGATGTTTGATTGATTTTTTTCATGTTCGATTCCCAGGGCAGGCCAAGTATTTTTTCTTCAGGAATTTCTCAGTAGCTGCCACGGAGTCTGGATTTGCGCCCGGTTAATGGCATAGATTTTACCTTATAACATGGGATTTAAACATACGTGCTTTTACTAGGTACACCTCTGCCTAACCTATAATGCGTTTAAGAAGGCACAAATAACAAGTTCACCTATTTTATGTGGTTTCAAACAATGTCGTTAGAACATGTGGCATGAGTAGAACATAAATCATCTGATTAATATTTAGTCATTTGCAAGAATACATTTTACGATCGCCATTTGTTATTATGACCCGTGGCGACTGCCAAAAGCTTGTGTGTATTATAATCTTATTAGTCGACAATTATTCGATGAAATGTTTATGGAATTTAAGTTAATATCAAACTTGTTGGTGAAATATTTTTGTAAAAAAAAAAAACAGATTTTCACCAAAACAGGATGCGTTTTCGTGAAAAACTGTTTTTTTTTTACAAAAATATTCACGAGGCACGTTCGCTATCGTTGACCGCATGACAAGAGTTGGCAGTCGCCTATTTACACGGTACACATATTACGGGTCCTTGTCGAGGTGAATATGTGTATAGTGTAACGGCACCCTTAAACCACAACAATAAAAAGCTTATTGGTATGGGCTATCACTTCCGTTTATTTTCAATATTCCCTGAACTGTGGTAAATCATGCATATTTCCTAAGCAACTATTATAAAACATCGCAGATAACTCGACATAAGGGTATGGTACAATAGTTCGAAAGTAATGCTCTTGTAAAGACAAAGTTTGTGCACGTGTAAGGCTGAAGCTATTCGTTGATGTACTCCGAGATGATTCGACAACGAACTCGTTCGTGCGTAAGCAGCGGTGTAGCTTCACTTAAAGTTTAGTATGTAGGTCACACTCACACGAAATGGTTTTTTCTACTTTTATTTGACATCCGTATGTTCATCGTAATTTGTGTTCTATTTCAAAGTACATAGGTAATGTAAATACATTCTTGTCGTTTCGGCACGATCTTCGTTAGTTTATCTCACAGCATATATAAAGAAAGATTAGTCAGAAAATGCCTGGAAGAGTTACTGGTCCATGAAGGAGTATTTTAAGGGCACCCTGCCCATATCTCTGAAGCGAAAGCTAATGGACATGTGTATTCTTCCCATCTTAACCTACGGTGCACAAACTTGGTCTTTGACTAACATCCAAAAGTCCAAACTCAAGGTTTGCCAACGTGCTATGGAGCGCAGTATCTTAGGTGTAAAATTAACAGATCATGTTCGAAACACTACACTGCGCTCCAAAACGCAAATCGCTGACGTGGCTCAAAAGGCTGCCCAACTTAAATGGGACTGGGCGGGACATGTCTGTCGCATGCCGAACGAGCTGTGGGCCCGTAAAGCTCAGGATTGGTGCCCTGAAACAGTGTCACGGGGTCGCGGCAGACCACGAAGGAGATGGCGGGACGAACTGGATGTCTTCCTTGAGAATTGGAAAGAAGTAGCCCAGAATCGTGACCGTTGGAAGGAATGGAGGGAGGCCTTTGCCCAGCAGTGGGACAGTATAGGCTAGCTATAATAATAATAATAATAATAGTCAGTCTATAATGTTGAATGCCTCGTTGGTCAGACTGCTGAGTATGTGGTCCTGGGTTCGAATCCCGGGTCGAGCTATGTGTTATTGGGTTTTCCACCTGGAATTTCTCAGTAGCAGCCACGGAGTCTGTATTTGTGTCCGATTGAGGGCAATACGCTGGCTCCCTATTACATGGGACTTAAACATAACTGGCGATATGTGGGTGTACTATTAGGTTCACTTTTGCCTAACCCTTTGGTGATTACAGGCGTGATGCTATGTAATGTTGGTTACACAGCTTTCAGTCCGAAATGCACCGGATGTACCTAATAATATTATGTAGTCACTTCTGAAGCTCTTTGTGTTATGCCCATTGATTGATTGTAGGCGTAACTCATCAATCCATCAAACTCGGTAGGTAGGTTGGTATATCAGAATATACCTTCTGCTTGTTGTGGGTATATGCTACATGGTTATCAATCGTTAACACTTTGAAGACAGTTTAGTGAGCGTTAATGACTAATAATAAGCCTTAGCAAATCAATATGATAACCAGATGCAGAATATACAGAAACAGTATCCCATGCGTCATGATTTCCTCATACACGTCACAGCATATTTAGAATATTTTGCTATTCCCTTAAAATCGCAGCGTTTCTGCTCAAGGGCGATCTATTTGCAGTTATTGTGACTACATCAACATGACGATGCCCATTAGTCGTGATATATGGCCATAGTTATTTAGAATTAGTAGCCGCTAAGCTGAAAGACCAGGAATTTTGTGAAATAGAAAAACTGTCCACGATTAAGTATTTAGCAGCAGTTACCGTAGCAGCCAAAAAGTAGCCTTTTACTGTTTAGTATATAATTTGAATAATTAATTTACTCACCTGGTTGAAATATGTACATATATTTATTGCTAAAAATACGACGGACTGGAAGCTCTTATGAAATGCGAATCGACTAATTGTAATCAATCAATTAGCAAAGTGGAATGGGACGCTAAAGTTAGTCGATTTGTGTGAACTACCCTAATAGGTCGGTATTTTAGCTAAAAGACGTATTCTAAGCGCCTGCGAAATAGAGTAAGACTAGAGACTACAAGACGAGTTCTATATGCAATTTGCACCGTCCATGTCGCATTTTTGGGTCAATTTCAAACATGACTATTTCTTACGAAATAAATGTCCGTGTGTGTTTCTATTACAAGAATCTCTACAAGTACATATGTGCCATCAAGGAATGGTTTGCTTCGCTTTGGTACACTGCTAATGGTATTTCTCGTGCTCGTTAAAGGGCTAAAATTAAATCGACATAGTTTGACAAGGCAGTCTGTTGCGGTCTGTTTAGATTTTATGTGAAACAATAGCTGATGATACAGTGAAAAGGTCATATTCCTAAGCATTATATAGTGCACTTTGATATAGTACCGCTTGATAATGATCTGACGATATTGCGAGTCGAAAGCTCTTGTTTATGTTGATAAACCACAATTTATGTAAAATGTATTTTTTCTTTCAGCTTCTGGATGTTGTTTCAGTATGTAAAATGAGACTTTACGTATGTGAACATATTCCTACATTTGGCATCACATTGTCAAACAAGCATTAAAGAGCTGTGTATATGTATGTACGTCCGTAATTTAAGAAGTGTAAGCATATTTCTTGAACAAAAAGAGCTGAAAATTTTGAAAATATGTTTTAAAATAAAAAAGTGTAACAAAAAGAAACGTGTAAAGTTGCTAATATTAGCCTTTTTATTGAATCATAAGTCAAGTTGTAAAAATAAATCGGATTATTCGTCGCCCACGGTTTTGAACCGAATGTCTGAATCACTACGACATACTCGTATGTGTCGTTCTGAAAAATTACTTTTCCAGGTATCTGTATTTACATTTCAATGACATTAACACTGCTTACAAATACCTACTTGTGAGTAGTTTGTCAGCTAGCTATTTTAATGAGATTAGCTGTTACTCTGAATAATGTTTGAATTCTTAGCTAGTGACACTTTACATTGCTTCGTAGATATTGTCAGTTAATTGGTTTACGGTCGGAAATGTTTAATGTTAAATTTATTTATTGAATTATATACCAAAATATTCATCTCAAATTTTAACGGGGGGGTGTAACTTTGAATGATTGATGATGACATAAAAAAGATTGACTGACAGCATTGAAGTTGTATAGATTCTTCGAACATTTCTGCCTAAACTATGCAGCTTCTTTCGGTAATGCGTAATCGGAAACAATAACTTTTATTTGAGGTTTACGACTTGAGAAGAAATAGTTGTCACTCACATTCTGTTTTATTTCATTTTCACTTCATGAAAATAAAAATGTGTGAGTATTAAAAGTGTTTATGTTAGGAAAGCACATAATGGACGAAAAAATCGTCGTATTAATTCAATTTTATAGCGTAAAAATAAAGGAAATCGTTTATTTCAGCGAGAGATGCGTTGACATACGTTCGAGCGACGGACGCGCGACAATCGGCGCCGGACCGCGCGCGTCGCACGGCGTCCGCGGGTCGTTCCTCCGGCGTGTTGCCGGATTCTTATGTGACATGGAGTAGAAAGGACACAGAATAAACAACAGTGATGTGCAAAGGCATATTTAACATAATTATGTACTGTGTAGGTAGGTTGTTTCAGAATAAGTAAGAGGCCGAGTCAAAATAGCCTTTAATAAATTGTCACCTCATAATATCGAAAACTTCATGGCTGACTCGGCCAACAAACATGAGGCCTGTATGATTCAAATCATTTTGTACAGTGTAACCTAATTTAACATTATCATTTTTATTCACATAGAGTTATCCTCTACTGATACTTATTACCTTGTAAAACCTGAACAATGACTGTTAGCCAATTTTTTCAGTTTACTATGAATTCTGATAGAATGAGGTACTTAAGGTAAACCTTAGAAGATAAATCCTCTGCATCGATCCAAACATTACCAATTATTTGCTTCCAGAGAATGAATCAGCACTCCACTTTCGTATACTTACTCCGTGTTACGCGACAACGTAATCTGTTCGTCTTAATTTGTTGGGCGCCACACGGAATTCCGCGGCTCGTCACTTGCAGGTCAAGCACCTCACCTGTAGGATCAAGCTACGGCTCCGACGCCCGATGATTCGCCCTACTTCCTTTGTATTCCTGCTGACGGACTCTCGGAAGTGTCTCGTATAGAACATCTTTCCTGAATCATGTATGGCCAACAACCTTTTTTTTGGCACTGTTAATTAATTTAATTTAATTTACTGGCGCTTATTTCTTAGTAAGTTAGTTTATTTTTTTAATTTAGTGCATGTGGTGTTTACCTATAAGTAATTGCTGAGCTGTTATTTAATTTTATGAATGTATTTTGTCACTGTATTCAGTGTGAACAATTGTTGGTGAACCTAATTTAAAAAATAAAATAAGTGTGAAAATATTAGATACACACTTTCAGAACTCGTCGTTCATTCACGTATTGTCTTTCGAGAGCCTTTTTTGAACATGTTTCATTAAAGTTAATCTAACTTCAATGTAACTAAGTCTAAGTCTGATTGTTTTGCTTCCTAGACCTTTGTTTCAAAGGTTAGCTAACACCTACGCGGTATGTACTTATATAGATCCAGTGCTATTTCTTTCGCTTGTAGTGACAGCTGGTAGGGTCGAATGCCTCACGATTAAGCCCAATCATTTGCATAGCAATTTTCATAGTATTTTCCCTCAGTTTGCTATATAGATTGTTTACTGCGATAGGATAAGCTTCCCATTTAAATAAACAGACTTCAGAATGGTATTAGTTAAAATATGAGCTTGTTTTTCCGTTTGAGTGTCTGAATTATACACGGAAAAAGGCTTTTCCAAACACTGCATTTTTCCTGCATTTTTTCAGTATTCATTAATCTCGTAACAAAATTGAGAACGGCAAAAAAAAATCGAAAATGGAAAACAGTTCTAAACATACATACATAGTAGGGTTAAGGTTCTCAATACAAATAAATGTTCGAATCCTATCTGTAAAATGAAGCCGCCGTCCAAACGTTTGTATACAATGTACTGACGAATTCTCACTAAATCCCGAGCTCGTTACTGTCAACTTTTAAACGACCACACCGCAGTTAAAAAGTATCGTTTGTACTCCTGAACTGTGGCACGTGTTCACGTCATTTATTGCGTCATAAAGTGAAAAGTCGGTAAAGTAAACATTGTGGCTACTGACGAGTAGTTTCGTTTACTTGAAACAAGCACGCGTGGTGGAAAATTTAATTCCCAATGTTCATTCACGTCTGTGGAAGACATCCTAATAAAGGCAGTCAGTAAATAAGCTTCCCTTTTGTCGTAAAGAAAGAAAGAGTGTCGTAAGTGGCGGTTTAAGACCTATTGTAGACAATAGATTTTATTTAGGAACTTCTAGTTTCGACAACGACACGAGTTTTTACAACGGCAACGTTATGATGTTGAAAATCATTATGTAAAACTGTATGTACAAGATGATACAGAGGTGCGTGTCTTGGGCTCAAACTCGAGACCTATGACTTAGCAGTCCGACGGTCACACCACTGGGCTATCACTGCAAGGATTTATATGATGGATTGGAACAAAATACTTCTCCATCTACCTACACTTTAGGGTTGAGCTTCTTTCTTCTTTATCGTGTGGTTAGGACCTAACCTGTTGTCAGAGTTTTTATGCCGCCCAAGGGCCTCTGACTAAAAAGAAGAGGGAAATAAGAAGAAAAAAGAAAAGGGAAAGAAGGGGGGGTAAAGAAGAGGGTTGAACTTCTTTAAGAAGGATCTGCCAGACAGATCCTAAATCTGGCTGTCGTGAAATTATTCATAGTTTATGAAAACCAAACTATTCTACGTAAATTTTCATACGAATTAATCAACGTCGGCTTTCAGGACCACATTTATATCTCCTCACGTGGAATTTTAGGAATGCAGTGTGATCCCTTTAATGATTATTTAAATACCCGCGTATTTATTCTATATGAATCGCCTGAATAAATCCGTGTGCACTACAAACACACATACTTACAGGGTAATAAAGCACTGCGGTGATGTAACCGGCTAATTGTACGATCTCCTTGGCGACCATTTTATTTAGGTAACTATTCTTCGCAGAGGTACTGTGTGTGTATTTTTGTCTTAAACAACTTGGAGACTAGAGTTTGTAATTTGTAAAGAGACGTTAAGATTTACCTTGAGCAATACTAGGGTCGTTAAGGACGTCTTTTGTAGAACACATTCATGAAATATTTAATTCATGAAAGAACTTCTCACGCTTTCGTGTGGGACGGCATCAAATGATAATAAAATATATAATATTACTTTCACAGAATGAATGAAATACGAGACTTATTATTGATGATCATCGAACCATTCCATGTTAGATGAAGGAGACATCAGTGACAAAAATTACGACCGGACTAAGTAGGCGGTTGCGTGGCAACCGATGTTGCCAACGTGGTAAGTAGTTGACCTATTAAATAAAATATTCTCACCATTAAATGTATTAAATGTTCTAGGTATGTATGTTACTTACCTAGGATGGTTATGATCCACGTGGGTAAAATAAATCGTGTTAAAGTAAATTCCAATAAATACTCTCTTTGCCGTCATACGCATCAGAACAATACGTCACAACCTGCATTTGGAAGTATAGGAAGGAATAATATATATTGGCGGATAAAGAAAGAATTTATGGTTTACCGCGAGCCAAACAAACAAACTTTACGTCTATAATAAATGTATGCGATCGATTATGAATTGTATCATTGATATTAGAGCATTATTTTACGATGGTGTAACGACCCGCCAGAGTCACGTGCGTACGGCCCGCAACCGCCAATCAACACGTTTCCACGGGTCATAAACTTTCCGGGAATAGTTCAACGAATGACAAAGGTATGAATATTAGAACTTAAGAGGTCGCCGTAAAACCAAGTGCTGGTTAGCGCCGCGTGATGACCTGACCTTTACTCCGATAGTAAAGGTCAGTAAACAATTAGAACAGGTAATTGTAATTTTAAGATTTATGTTAAAACTTCAGGTAAGTATGTAATATACACCAAGAAGAATAAAGTATAAGTGTTATACACATACAGCCATATAACGAGTTCATGCACAAAGATGAGCTGATCTCAAAGTTCAGTCTTGTATTATGAATATACCTTACAAGGTTGCACAACACAAACTATGTTCATGAATCTAGGAAATTTCTTAAACGAAGAAGCTCCTTCATTGCACAGGTAGGTAATATGAATTTGCAATAAATTCTAGGACGAAGTTAGTCATGCACGTGGATCGCGGCACGTGTAGTAATATTACAAAATATTTTCTTCCCCGTATTACCTATCGACTAATAGAAGTTCTGATAAGCAGGATTAATTGCCACAACCCTCTGCGGATGATAGGATAACAATTTATTTGACCAATGAGGAAACGAAGGAGGGATGAGGAAAGCAGTAATAAAATTCTTAAAACAAGGTCCCGAAAAATTCTACCAACATACTTCATTTTGCAACTTTTCCCAATTTAAAGGGTTGGGGTATTTATTACTATTATGTAACACATTTTAGTTTTCGCAATCCTGGAAAAACGGCTGAACGGATTTGGATGAAATTTCGAACACAGATAGTTTACTACCTAGGTTACCACACAGTATACTTTCCGGTAGTACGCTCCTATTGGATATTTAACAACCTCCACGGACGAAGCGCGGGTAAAAGCTATATACGGTAAGGGTTGAACCTTATCTAGAACCACGGAATCGTAATTTTCCATGCTCCTACCCTGTTCTGTCGGTCATAACCGTCATTTGCTAGAGCGAGAAAGAGAGCGTGCTGCTGACCCCATCGTCCATGCTGCCGCGTGGGACGGCATTCCTGGCTAAAGGTGTAGTCGTGCCACACAAATTTTCCACAGTTGTGCATACCTGAAGCGAATACAGTGCTTTAAGCTTTCACGGTTTCTAACTAAACTTACACTGGGATATCTTCCGTGATAAGAAATAATATTGTGCGCTCCTGATATTTCGACACTGTTGCAAGCGCCATGGTCGCGGTATGACACAGTCAACAGCGAGATGATCGGGAGGTCACAATGATTAATAATCACGGAAGATATCCCGAAGTGACAGTGTAACTAAAGCTCAAATACCTACACTTTTCATAGCTTCAACTAAATAAGCCAATGTTGTCACTTTTGTGGGCAAACAGGGGGTCTAAAATGGCCACTCTAGCAGAACATAATATGACAATAATATGAATTACGTTACAATTCGTAAAATGGTCACAAACTGATAATTCAACATATTAACTGTGTCTGTGACCATTTTAAGAATTTTAATGTGATTCATATTATTATCCTATTATGTTCTGCTAAACTGGCCATTTTAGGCCCCCAGGACAATTATGTAGTTTCACACCCCAATTGTATGAGCTAGTAGAACGATCATAAAAATAATTTGGACGTGCACGTGGATAGTTTTGTCACTTTTTAGGTAGGTTTAAAGTACCTATTTCATTTTATTTAGAGGCCAACATATTTTCTCTGATGCATTGTAAGAATTTCGTGAAACCTTGTTTGGTTATAGGTATGGACTAGTCTAGACCTGCACTAGTCACTGAACTTAAATTTATTATTGTGAAAAATAAAATCACGAATGAATTCTATTATACTGTAGCTAGGGCTTGTGGCTGTTTTATTCAAATTTGATGGATCACTGCGTACCTCTAAATGTACGGCGCGGCGCAGTGGCATTAGCTTTACTCAGTTATGGGGTAAAAGCCTAGGGGAGAAAGCGAGCAAAAGTTCGTTGAATCCTTCGTTATTTTGTTATTTGCTATCCGAATGATTGATAGATCAGGAGTGCACATAAATAAACACAGTAAAAACGGCGGTCTTACCATTAAAAGCATGTTTTCCAGAAATCCAAGCTGAATCATCCGAATGCATTATTGACTGATTAAAATGCATGACTAAACTTGAGATGAAAAACATGCTAATTTACTCTAGTAATATTCCATAAATTCAAAACGTTTAACAGTTCCATTTCTTCATAGAAATAAATGTATGAGCTGGAGGAATTTCTTAATATTTTAAGACATAAATCCTCGGTGATACAAATTGCCAACATTTGGCAAAACATTGTTGGAAAGTACCTACTGTCATTAAAAGTCGGCGACACTTTTCTGGGTCAGACATTTTCTTCTTAAAAGAATTTTCATCTTAATCTATTATTTTGCGAATCTTGTGAAAAACTTGAAGCGAGTTCATGATCACTTTAATCAAACTTTTTTTTTCCCGCTTTATCTTATCATTATTGTCAATGGTTTGTCATCTATGCCTGAGTTAGTGAACTGTGCTGGGTAACGACCTGCTGGCTGGAGAATACGAGCTCCTTAGTAGTAACTTGTCAGCTAAACGGGAGTACGATTTAGTATACGGGATTGTTGGAAAACTTTACGTTATGACATCGCGTTCCCCCGTGAGGTCGGCAACCTCCACTCCGTGTCATACCACCTAGGATACGGGCTTTATTGAATTCAGGGAACTTTTCTTTGAGTATCTTATCCATAAGCAGGTAAACTACTTAACTTTTCCGCCATTGATAAGAAGGGAACTTTATGGTACACTATCAAGATTATCCCTGTTTATTTTATTCACATACACAAGACAGAATATGTCGACGTACTAGCATTAAGCTAATTAGAAATTTTATTCAATCAGTTGCGGTTGCGATGCGGTTCGGTTTCATATTTAACAGGTATTTCTAAAAACGCTCCTAAAGTTGATCTCCCGGCTATGCTTCCCGTAACATATAAAATCAATGTGCAGACATAATGTGCCTGAATCATTTTTAAATAACGAATGTGCGCGCTAACCTAGAACATGGTAACAAAAATTGAATATTATATCTTCGTGCATAACAAATCAAAACTGTTCAATATTCTCATTTATTTTATCGATCGTATAAAACAAAATTCTTTCCGTGCTCTATTTTTTTATAGCATAACCCTAAACTACGAGTCGTATAATAGTGAAGCGTAACACAATACGCGAGGTGGTAGCGGCGCAGGCGCACCAAAACAATGATTCATGCGCGGGCGCCGCGTGGCGAAATCCAGGTCAGGCGCGGCCTCGGGGAAGGCCGAGCGACACGAGCCGTGATAACGTGTACTACACACATACTATTTGTAAACAATAAGGGATTTACACGTCAGTGTACAAGTATTTAGGGAATTTGGAATCGGGATAGGGATTCGTACACGGGTCGGAATGCTTGAGGCCAGGCGCTCAAGATCGATCAGCTCGGATTTGATGTATGGTTGTTATTTGGATTCTGGTAGGTAGGAATTATATTATAAACTGTGTTGCACTAACGTTTCTTCATGTTTATAGTAAATGGAAACCTTTCACTATGCGGAAAGCTTGTACGAAAATAAATCACCATTTTGTATGCTTTACCGACTATTTCAAAGAACGAACGATAACGATGTAGTAACGAATAAGTCATTAATATTTTTCCGCTGGATCCCGAACTGGATGGCATTGTCAAGTGGTCTTGAGAAGACGGTTACCGGCAGCTGTCGCTCTCCGCGCTAATTATCTGTAAGCCAACACCAACAGATGGGTTTCACCACTCCTCGGCCTCTGCCTGGCAAACAGCGTCAATTAAAAAGTCCCACAACATCTCGTAGTGTCATTGACATCTAAAATCTTCACAGTTTTTATTCACCGTTTTATTGAAATGAAATGGTTCTTTTAAAACCAACTTCCTTGAGCTTATTTGCATAGCGTTATATACGAATGCAATAACTACCAGCCTTGAATAAAGGACTGTTAAAATTAGGTGTTTTCGAAAATTGATACTCTGACTAACACTACGAAGTATTTAAAGGAAATAAGACTAAGTAAGGAGAAACAAAGTTGCGCATCCTGTGCATGTTTCAGGGTTAGCCACTTCTACTTATTAATATCTGTCACAAAGCAAGCTCTGTGGCATTCTTCAGAATGTGTAAATCAATCAATCAATAGTACTTTCAGTGGGAACAACCTCGTTCGTCCATCAGTGTACTAAACCTTGGCCTGCAAGGTTCATATGCACATGACTGAAAGATATATTGCAGTTATAATTCGAGCATGTTCATCTTCATAATAAAGCATGCTGCAATGTCAGATGCGGCTGTCGGCGCACTGGCAGAGAGTAGTGGACATCCGTCCGCGAATGTCACATTCTCACTGAACGAGTAAATACGTTCTAGCCAATTTGAAATTTGCGCCGCATTTTCACAAAGTGCAGTTTAAATTGGAAATTAATTGATTCGACTGGTATTTGTAATCATGTCATGTTCCATTAATGGAACATGACATGGACTGGTCTTCGTTTAATGCTCATTATTTAAAAAAAAAATCGTCGGATTTCCATAAAGAATGTTTGTGTATGAAGTCATCTGAGAGTAATTTCAATCATCACAATTCCTAGTAGTGGATGGACAATTGTTTGGTGACTAAAGAACACTGTTGAATGAAGTACGTTATATCTACATATACATGACATAAGTGTGTACCTTTACAACGAAAAACAGTCACACAATATGTTACTGCAAAACTACACGAAAATGAGTCAGTAAGTGAAACAAAATATTTCAACGCACATAGCTGCACCTGACCTATTATTACATGGACATTTACCTAAAATTTGTTAAAATAATTCAACATTTCAGTATAAAACTGACATTAAACTGTAAACATGTAGAGAGTTTCAGTAAAATCTGAAAAAACTATGAAACATCGATGTAAGTACCTAACTTATTATGCTGAAAGAGCATATGAAAATGTTAATATGTACTCATAAAAGCTTCTTTTTGTGATATCGCAATTTACGATGTATTTTATAACAAAAAAAAGCTAAAATGCTTGACAAATGACTCAGCATCCAAATTATTTAGGCAAAGATGCAATAAAATGTAACACAATAAAGTTTTGTTTAGGCAATCAGCTTCTCAATAGTTTGATGTGACCTGGGTAGATGACTGTGATGGTATCGCGCATGCGCACTTGGGCAGCCGGAACGCGGCGCACGGCGGTAGCTTGTCCGGAGCGGTGCGCGGGCGACGCGCCGGTTTCGAATTCTTTAGGACTGCCGGCATCCGGCGAGTGCAGCTGGCCCTGCGCCAACTATGCGCGTACGCAGCTCGCATATTGTGGAACCTGCCGTCAAATTATCATTTTACAACCTGTATCCTACACATGTCGTCGCTATTCTTCCCAGAAGTTAAAATTATTCATTGACTAATAATTGTTTTCATTTTTCAGCATTGACGTTCAAAGAAAAACTGTGACGGTCAAACCGATAGTAATGTAGGCGTACATTTCATAAAACTTCCGTTTGTTTGTTGAACGTACAAAAAAAACAATAAAATGTCGAACATGTTATTCTTTCCATGAAACGAAACGACGATAACTGATAAACATGTTCTTTTAGTTTAGTATCTACATCATCTAATTATGTTGTGCATGAAACGTTCAAAAATGCGTATGTGTCACTCTGTATAACGTGAGTATGAAAATTACAAACCCAATAAAGTTCTTTATAGATTTTATGGCTGTTGTAAATAAAGCTGCCTCCATAGTCGGTAGCCTCACTATGAAGTAGCAGTGGCGGCGCGCGCGGTGGCTCGCATCGTAAGTGGCGCGCGCAGCCGGCGCCGACGCAGAGATTTACAACACTTATCAATGCCCTCTTGATAGATATACTTTAACACCATTAAAAGATACACTCCGAGCATAAAAATTCTTTAAAAAACTTCCACTTCTTTAGCCGTCTCAGAATGTTATTTTTAAAAGTAAATGCGAAATTAACTTGGCTGTAGTTATTTTCACAAACAAATGATTCACATGAAGTAAAACATTGTTAGATATGAATTTTGTTGCCTGAGCCACTTTATAAAACAGCCGCTATAAATAATAATGCATCATTGCTGTCAACAATTACTCCAGCTAATTTGAAAATTATGAACAATATAATATTTTGGCGCCACGACTGAAATATTGTTGTCTTGCAGTTTTACAGCATTTTTATAACATTCTTTCATTTTCTTGTTTTATTAGTTGTGACTGATGTTTTATAGATACCCACTCGAGTATAAAGAAAACTCTCAAGTTTGAAGAGTATAACTTTGTAGCTGAGACTCGGTGCTACGCATCATAATTACCAACTCGTATTTGTGCACCGTCCTTTGTTTTTCATGCATTGTTCTGCAAATTGAATGTTATATCATACGGTATTCGGACACAAGAATAATTACACTAAATTCATGTTACTACTTACATGGTGTAGCTATCCAGCTTTATATCAATTTAAATTCAACAGCTATTAACCCTATTAATAGAAAAGCGATTGGATTCGAACAGATCCACATCCTGTAGTACCTACGAGGGAGAGCGTGCCGTGAAATCACACGTTCGATATTTATGTTGCATATAATTTTCCTTTCGTTGCATAATCAGGTACGAGTGGATTGCATTGTATTCCCTTGACAGCTTTCCAAAAATACCTCTACAAATGCCACTGAATATTTCAGATCGATAATGTATTTGAAATATTGTTAGCAGAAGAAAACAAGAATACGTAACATTTGCGCAGCCAAGGTACTCTATGCATGCTTAAGTACAATAAAGGGTATTGAGCTTGTGAATTCAGTGATTCGGCATGGTTTTGTAACGCAACATGCGCATGATGTGTAACGACGGCGACGGGCGGGCGTAAGCGTTGGGCGGCTCGTGCGAAACCGCATGGCGTTGTTTGGCAACAGGCGGCCACATTGGGCGGACGGCGTTCATTCAGCGCCCGGATGTCAAAACATTCGTCGTGGCGTTGCACAATCAGACATGATGTTTCCGGGTTAATTTGGGTTATTGTTTTTCAAGCAGATTCTCGTTTTACAAAATGCATTTCACTAGGAATCCTCAAGGGAACATTAGGTAAGTAACATTAGTAGTGATGTATGCTTTCATGACTCCAGCGCGGTGGTTAACCGACAAAAAAAGATTTATGTATTTGCGGAAGAATAGTAAAGAAAAGTATGTGTGTTAATGTTGTGTTGGATGAGGAAGTTTTCAAAAAATGTAATAATGTATGAGGACTACGATTTATGTGGTTGCTAGATAAACTGAGTTTTGAGCATAATTTTGTTTATCTGGCATTACGCAAATCGTAACACGGTAACTTGATAAAATCTGATGTTGATCCAGAAAGTGTATAATTTGGTTTTTACGTAACCGTCTGGACTGGCGACCTTTGGTGCGGTATTGAAGAACGAGGGCGTGTCGGGCTGTCCACTATCGACGTCTATTTCGAGTCTCTTGTGAGCCCTTCGATCATCGAGAATACCACACAGACTTACCGCTGCTGGAAATGTTTGTGATATATTTACACTTTATAAGTAGATACAACATCCGAATTTAATTAAATATTGGGTTTTTGTATCTGTTTTCTACGTCGCACGTGGGTCAAGGTTTTATTACAAAAATGATGTAGTATATTTGCATGCTTTTATTTTTTTTCTTATTGACTTATTTTTGAAAACACGAATCATGAGCGATTGTAAGGTATTTTTCTATTACGACAAACTAGAGCACTCTCTAAGGCGCCAATTCAGTACGGTTAAAAACCGTGGGTAAAAATGTTGAAAGAGTGCACATTTTATATTTATGTGCCATTTACTACGTTACTCAATCAAATATTCGTATCGTAAATATTAAATTCCTTTTATTGCTACCCTTTCACCATGTATCTTTATATTTTATGTTCATCGTTAATCCAAATAGATCCTTTATGTACCAAGACCAACCATGAGACATGATCGTCTGTTCTTATCTGCTATGATAAGAAACAATATTACTGACAAAAAGCTTTAAAGTCTAAACCTATTTTCTTATCTGGCCCTCGAGATATCGAAGGACTGTAATTTTTTAAAGAATAAATTAATGGAATTTCTCAATTAATCTTCATTAAGAAGCACCGTCATAACCATACTTTATTAAATGTCTAATTTGCATTAAGAAAAGCGCTGAGAAGGACTTTCCGAAAAAAGGTTAGTGAATCAGTACTTTGAACCCACACTTTGTTGCAAATACATATATTCATAAAATTGTGATATGTTATCATCGGTTTCATTCGGTAGCATTTCTAGCAACAGATATATTTGGACATTGGTTCAAATTATGTTTGGACAATTCCGCGGAAAATACCAACTAGTGGACGGACTAACCGTAAACAAGAATTTGATGAAAGAAATATTATTACAGATTGTAAGTACACACATCAAAAAAGTCTAAGCAACACGCCAACTATGACAAATTATTTTAGAAAATTCTCAAAAAAAAAGTACTGGCCCTAAAAAAATTAAATGTATGTTTGAACAAAATTTAGTAATGATTCGAAACTAAACAAAAAAGCAAACGCATTTTTGGAATATGGAAGGAAAACCAAGCTTGGTCGCGTACAGGGCATTTTGTACTGTATAAGTTGAGGAGTTTTTGTGTGTTTTCGTATTTTTTTTCTGGTAAAAAAGCAATGGTTGCTTCTTTGTTGTAACTTTATACCTTTATCCCCGAGAAGCATACTCTACTTTTCACACCTACTGCGAGGAAATAAAAACCAATTCGATTTTCGAAATATCGCGTTGCGCACCAATATTTTACCGCGGGGGTGCGCCAGTGTTAGGAGATTAAGGATATATTTCCCTTTTTTAGAAAAACAAATCGTTCTAGGGGAAAATTTGGGAAAATTAAATCCTTGGAGAGAGTTAAAACACTAAAAATAAGGCAATACATACACTGAAACAAAATTCGATAATAGTGGTACTTTAAAAAAAAATGGGGAAAAAAGTTGCATAGATTGAATATGCGGAAAATTCAAAAACACCACAGCCTTCGATCAGCTGTTGTGATGACTTGCCGCCATTACCGCTTTAAATAAAAAAAAATAGGGCGAGTCAATTATTTAACCATTTTGGACTTGACCATTTGCAAAAAACAATTGTTTTTAATGTTGTAACTATTTTTATTGACTTTATTTAATTAATTTACATTATTGTTTCACATAATATTACTATTAAATTGCGTTATTTAATTATTTTGTTCATCGACGGCAACTACAACCTGCAGCGAAAACTCTTTGGTAAAAGTTTTCATGCAATTTTTTATTTAAGGTCCCAAATTCAAATCACATTATTGTACAACGGGAAGTAATGAAATTCAGTACAATATTACTGCCCTAGGGCAATAATGACTTGCTTTACTTTAGGTTTGCATGACATATAATTTGACATTTACGAGCAGGTGGTGTGAAAAATAATTTGCACATTATGGGACGTTCTGTTTTGCGACGACCTTTGTTTGGTTTTCATCCTGATTCAAGGAAAGTGCGTGTTTGGCGAGATTTTGGTCACCAGAGCCGATTACGGAATCCTCAGGAACTTCATTCTGTCAAGGCAGAACGCTTCTTGATCTTGGTCTTGGTGTGGGCTGGAAATCGCACAAGTAGAAGAACCGATCTCGTTTTGATACGCGGCAATTTAAATGCAAAGTAATACCATAACGAGAATGCGTAACTTATGGCTATTGCTCATCGATAGCATTTTGGCTAAGATTTCGTGTAAATGAGAAATAATTAGCTTTCACATCGAAAGATCAGTAAAAAAAAAATTCAGCGAACACAATATCACGATATTAGACCGGCCTGCTCAATCCGCTAATATCAATCCCGTTAAGCATAGGTACGTGGGATTTTCTTAGGGGAAGAGCTTCAAGTAATATTCATCAACATTTACCTGAATAACTTTTTATACATCTTTCCAGTGAATAGAGACTTGCAGCATAGGTGATAATCGAAAACCTCATATTCGGTATATCTTGTCCATGTGGAACCGTCGTTATTGCCTTAAGAGGTCCAACTGAATATTAAAAAGCTCCTAGAAATGTTTTTTTTTTCTAATTTAATTCTTAGCTATGCCTCACATTTTCTTAATTCCCAAAAACTTGTTAAAGTTACTGGTGATATCAGGGCAGGACTGGAAGACACCAAGGTAACTGTATTAGTGTTGGTCGATTTCTCGAATGCCTTCAATACCATTAGTCACGACATTCTTTTAGCCATTTTATCCCATGTTATGGTCTCTTCCGGAGCACTGGAGTGATTCTCCTCTTACCTTCAGGAACGCCAGCAGTCAGTTCATGTTGGAGATTTAGCATCTTTTTGGTGTGATTTGGAAATTGGTGTTCCTCAAGGTGGTATTCTTTCTCCTCTTCTGTTCTCTATTTTTATTAATCTCCTAACTTCTGGGCTTCAGTACTATCATCTGTATGCCGATCCCTTGCAGTTGTATTGTCAGGGGAGTGTTGACGAAATACGAGATCTGATCGACAATTTAAATAGGGACCTGATGGCTATAAAAACCTGGTCCGATAAATTTGGTGTGGCAACAAACCCTAATAAATGTCAGGCGAACATCATTGGAGGTTCAACCTTACCACCGGTTCTTTTTGACGGTACGGTCGTTCCTTTTAGCACTGATGTTAAGGATCTTGGCTTGCATATTGATAGCAGTATGAATTGGCATATTAGTCGCTAGTGTCAGCCAGAAGGTTACTGGTACGTTGCGGGCTCTATACCGCTTGAGAAATTTCTTACCGTCAAAAACGAAAACAATGCTTGTCCAGTCCTTAATTTTTCCTATCATCGATTATGGTGATGGATGTGTGCTACTTTGACCGAATGCAGATTTCCTCGACAAACATGACCGACTTCTAAATAACTGCATTCGTTTCGTCTTCAATCTGCGAAAATATGATCATGTCTCCGAGCACCGAACTCTTCTTATGTGGTTGCCCATTCATCAGCGTAGGGAGTAAAGGGCACTTACCACCTTGTTTTCTTTCGTGTTTCCCCCACTTCCCCTAGTTACCTGGCTCCCCACTTTCAGTACATTTGTGACAACCATACTAGGAGTCTGCGCTCATCGCAAAACCGTATTCTTCAATGCCCCTCTCACCACACTGACTTCATTCACCGATCTTTCTTCGTTCAGTCTATTTCTCTGTGGAATGCGCTTCCAAAGGAAATCAGGATGGCAACCAATCGTTTATCTTTTAAAATGAAAGATCGCGAGTACATTCGGAAAAAGCTGGCAGTATCGTCACAACGTTAATGTTTTCCCCATTGTTTGTCCTTTTATTTTAGTATATCCGTATATTTTTACATTTACATATATTTATAGTATTTTATTTAAATTCTTATTAAACGTCACAACTAAATTATGTATAAAATTAAGCGTCTATTGATGTATGACACCTACGACAAAACATTAAAGAAAATTAAATATTTGCAAAAATATCCTTGTTGCTTAGACTTTTCAGATGTGTGTATTATATAAGTTAGTTTTATTGGGAGAAATAGCGATGTCATTTGTAATAACCACTACGTTTATTTAGCTTATAAAAACTTTTAATATCGCTCATGTTGCAACATTTTTTAAAACACGAAGACATTGAAAACTGAAAATCGATTTACACTTCTATATCATGATTGTTTGACCACTTCCAGCTGTAACAACACTCAAATGCGACTGTTATGAGTGGATTGCAGTGTCGAAATAGCTTGGCTGACCCTTTTACTACACTTCCGCGTAGGGCGGCACAAAGCTACACGCGTTGTGAAAAACTTTAACAAAGCAACACAGATCAAATAGCAGCCATATATCCCGGAGTACGAGGCTCTAATATGAAACGTCCTTCCGACGGAATTCATGGCGTTTATCGGTCTCACAAAATATATCTCCCATGGTCATTGTTGCTTTAAGAGAGCACTAAATCTGAATAGCCGTTGTTTAAAATAAACATTTGAATTTTTTATGAACTTCCTAATGTCCGTTCTAAGGTCTCTTAGTCTGAAGGTGTGGAGATATGAACGAGGGAAATTTTATTGTTTTACGGTTCAGTATTTTTAATTATAATTGTTTACGTTTCATTATCTTGTCGTGGGATAACCTTGACGCTTTTCTTGGAGATTGGTCATAATGAACTTTACTAAATGGTTCGCCATTTAGTCAGTTCTTTGCGACCAATCTTAATAAACACACTAACATACAATTAACTGTTGTACTTTTTACAACTGTGGACAGTCCAAGTATATTATGCGTACCAAAAAATAAAAGCTGTTGTGTTAAAAATTAGGTACAATAATTGTAATTATTACAGAAATAGCTAATGGGCACGTGGTGGCCCACGGGAAAAGCCCATTATGTACTGAGTCACGAGGTGAAATAAAATTGAAGGCTGAAACTTTACTAAAGTTGGCGAATCAATCCTACTACTTATGACTATTTTTAGAAAAAACGTATTAATAAAAATTGTTTCCGTTTAAGCAATACGTCACGCCTCAAAGTCAAACTTCGTGGATTGCTATTATTACTCGTAAAACGATATTGTAAGCACTTTGTGTACTCACTCACTTCCGATACTCGCGTTTACATTTAATTAAATCCGGAACTGCTGATCTTAATCAATGTTACTAAATTAATTGTTGTTTACTATTAAAGTTTCACAAGTCCGTTGACTCTCCAGATTAATGACACCTGGGTAATTAAACCTGGCCGATAATGTTGCTGGAAGGCTCCGTACAACCACCTTCAGCTATCATTCATTAAAACTATTGTTTCAAGTGTAGTTACTTCTAACAGACTAGAATATTAGGTCCTATTTTCAGGTATATCTTATAAATATAAAGGACTATATTAAATTAGAGTAATTTTCCTAAACTATGAGCCATGTTAGAAAAGTCAAACATTAGTCACTCAATGTAAACACTTTAACACACATAATGTCTGCTATTACATAATTTGTAAATAGGACACTCTTTTAAAACAGTCGGCCTAATTCTTGGATTCGCAAGATTGCAGTATTCTGAAACACTTCAGTTGTTCTACTTGTCTGTTAACCGACACGTTAGAGAAAATAATCTTAACGAAATGTAGGTCTTTATAAAATATATATTTAAATAAAACAAATGCTTCACCAGATTCCATTCATAAAATGTTCACTCTGCGGGTGTTATGTAATCAAATTAAACAAAATGAGGTTACAGACTGACATTATGAATAGTTGATTAGACATTAGCAGAATGAGCCGGAATTTGTTTACTTTATCACTAGGGGTTCTGCTAAATGTTGGTGTGAGGCGGCAGATTCTTAACAAAAAATTGCTAACATAAATCGAACAAAAATATTGTTGTTGAAGGCTCGTCACTTGATACTGAAGCATAAACCTGAAGTCACCTTGATGAGTGATCTTCATTATGTTTAGTATTCTGACTTTTTCTTGATGCCGGACGTATGTAACTAACTGTCAGTCTAATGAGAGTAAGAATAAACTCCCTATTTATAGCTTCTATGAATAAATGTTTACATTTGATTAGAAATAAACTGAACGAGATACCCATTCTGAAAAATGGGGAACTGTATACAGTCATTCTGCGAACACTTTATATAAGTCATATCTCAGTAAACAAAAACATAAACAGGAAGCGAAATGATTTTATCGCTATGGCTCATTCACTAAATCTGCACATTTCTACAAATAAATTAGCATTATGGATCAGTAAACCAGTTCATTAGTTAAACTTATAAATACTTCCGGATGATTAAGGCATGTCGTTACTGTGCGGCTTAGTCTTTGATCTGTGTTTTCATTGGCTTCATTCAAGTATTGTGTTGCACTACTTCACGACGTGGATGGTCACAGACTACGTGTTTACGATGCGATAAATTCACGAGCCGCGGTGGCACCCGGCCACGCTCTGTTACACAATATGTTTAACGAGCCGTTTACCAATAGTCGCTTGTGTTGTCGGCCTAGCAACAACGGGTTAATTGGCGTCATAACTCTGTCTAAAATAATAATGATTATAAATCACATTCATAATAACACCTTTTACATGATTTATTTCAATCTACGTTCGAAATATGTCAGCTTGTGACACAATTCGGCCACATTTTAGTATTTATACAATACGGCAGTAGGAAAGCGTTTCTCACGATCTGTTGACATGGAAAAATGAGTCATCAAGGTGTTAGTCAAAACATCAGTAATCTGCTACGCGACTAATAAAAAGTGCAAAGGTAAATGAACTAAATGTGTGTCAATGCGAAACTGTCGCACTTCAAGGTAGGTCCTTACTCTCTTCAAAAGCAATGACCAGGGAAATATTATAAGCATTTTAAATATACATAAGTCACGCAGGTACCTAGATGGTAAGAGAAAGGAGTAAACAACTGTGGGATTCGTTCAACTAAGGAAAATCACTCGTTGTTTTGCAACAATATTTACTGCTTGGTTGGATTACTTTGGGATCTCGTTTCCATTTACGGAAAACGAGCAGCTTTAAAAATCTTTTTTTTACAAAAATCTATTCAAACAGGAACGTTTTTACGAAACATTGAACATTTTAAACTGTGGGTTCATCCGATTAAGAATAAGTATCGAATTTGTTATGAATATTAAACAGTGTGAAAACAAACACCTGTAAATCACTGCGATCTCAATTGAAATCAACTTCATGGCTAATAAAAATGTTTTTAATATTTATAGACCACCACTCATTGAACGAGGTTTCTGGTACAGCTATGGCTGGCTGCAGACGATGGAGTTATCAAGGGCTCAAACTATTACAAGTCACGTAAAAAATAGTTGTAAGGTTCAATGCTCAATTAGACATTTTGTGAGACAGAACAACGGGCCGTTTGATGTAGTGTTAACAAATTATTATGTCGCTTATAACGAACTATAATTCTTGTTTATAATGTTCATTTATCCCGGAGGAGCGGCCTCGATCCATCAAGCTGGGACCTTGTCCGCAGCTCTACGCTTATATTCATTCATAATTCCAGAAATTCTACTGTCTTTATTGTACTCACGATTGTTTTGATGTATCAACCGAACCTAATTAGATAACATTGAAATTAGACACACGACGTATCAATTCTCAATGTTCTTCCTTTCGACGCGAGAATTTGAAGATGGATTGCAAAAATGTTATTTTATGCGAGGCTAGTATTCACGAACATGGCCGCCTTGAAATTAAAACAGGGCGGAAATTTATCCACGTCTTAGTTATCGGAGAAGCGAAGGATTTTAATCGTTTATTTATTTTTCACATTACTTCCTACTCTTGTCGGAAGTAAAGAAGAAGTCCTATTTATTAAACTTCCTAACACTTGTAAGAAATCGTGAATTAGATATGGGAGGACAAGATTTGTATAAATTGTACAGTCATTACATAGACTTACGCAATCAATCAGCTTATGATTAAACGGGAGTTGATGAAATTGAGAAAACATTTGATAATGAAATTGCAGACTGGAAAAACCCAAACTGCCTGAAATTATGGGGATGGGCGAACGATATAACATTAGTCATGAAAACATCAAAGATAGATAAAGGAATGACAATGATTGATGAATGAATTAATATAGGACCATAGTTATTGGCTTAGCAGTCCTACATTTCTTAATGATAAAATGTATAGTTACTTAGACATACAGTCGCACTACTAGCCACAAACTTTTCCGACAAAATGAGAATGTTTTTCTTGCGCACGTTAATTGCTTTCATGCGCCATTCTGTAACTCGTCACGTGTTGTCAGTTGTACGGCGACTCCAATTTAATTCGGCTTAAGCTACACAATGGAGACCGAATGTCTGCTGGTTGAGCACGTGGGGTCGATTGAAATCTCTAAACAGAAGAAATGTGAGAGAAGATAATGGTAAGACAACTGTTTACCTCGGGAACTAATTAAGCTAAGCTTTTGTTAATGATGAGACTGTCGTCTGGTTTTTTGTTCCCAATGTGAAGTTATTATTTATTTTTATATAACCTACCAACTTATATTAACAATTTTTACACCACACTTGTATGTGTGGTGTAAATACACCACACGTACAAGTTATTTGTTGAACATAAAAGTCAGTTAAACAAACTAAAATCAGTCAGAATTAGAATAAAAAAATATAATAATCAGAAGTTAACAATATGGTAGCTGTAACAGAAATAGAATAAATATAAACAAATAATTTTTACAGATTTACAGTAGACATAAAATAAGAATAAACAAAACTCGGATCATCACAAAACTTTTTTTTTAAATTATGCATACAGTTCATTTAATTGATTTATTCCAAGGAGATAGTACTGGTTGTGACAATGGACTCCAGTTATCGTAAAGAGATTTTTGGCAGGTTTGAACTTTCACAAAAAAAACGTAATTTATGTATGTAGGTACTTATCTCACTTGAAAATTTGGACGTAGTACGATACGAATAGATAGCACAAAGGGCACATGAAATTTATTTTCACACAGAGAGTACAAGAGAAGGTCAGAACAACGCAAAATGGAAAAAAACCATACATAAGCTCAGAGCACCAATTACTCAGGCCAAAGTTCTTTGTGAAGATAAAAACGTGAATCCCAATTTGAATCCGAGCGCATGAAAATCATAATCAAAGTTATAAGTAATCACAATTTTGAACCATTAATGAGAACCAGAGCTAAATATTTAGTAACTTTTAGCAGCAAGCCAATGCCGAAAGATGCTTAATATTTTAAGATTTTCATTAGATGAAGAAACTGTTTAATACGTTCATTAATTATCTTATATTATACGGATATTTCAAACTGATTAATTACTGTCTTTCAGGAAAAGTTTACGGTATACATGTATGCAGCACCTGTATTTAGTCGCCGCCGGCCTTGTGGAGCAACACGGCGCTCCTATTCAGATGCCGGAACACATCAGCACTGGGAAATGTATTGTTAGGCCGTCTCTTCACGGGCATGGAAACTTTTACAACCACTATCTGGCAGGCTATTTGATACCGTCAACACGCGACAGCTGCACCCAGTTTACAAATAACGAGCAAAACAGTTATTTCCCAGTTCCACAAAAAGGTTGGCTGTCAGGTGACGTGTGAATATGTCTTTATGCGAAGTTGCAAGGACGTCCAAACATTCGAATACCACTGGAAGTTATAACTCCTCCTACACCAGACATTTCGTTTGAATATAATGTCTATTGTATATTTTTGGTACCAATTTTACGGTCTAAGTGAAACAAACTACATACGTAAATACAGAACAATGCGGAATAACTCATTATTTATTTGCAGAAATTCATGACTTCAAAGTTCAAACAAACAAGATATTCTTGTAAATCATTTACAGTTAAGAGAAAATGCTGTTTGTTAATCATAACTACCATCATATTTTGGCAATAAACTTCAAGAGCGTTTACAATGAATTAAAAATTTTGAGAACTGGATCGTTTCCAGTTTGGAAGTATCATATTTTGGCAGCGATATTAGACATTGCAGTTGGTAAGCGGCTTTACCGAGTGGATTTTCCGCCACAATCTTGGCACGTGATACGTTACGAGTGTCTGGCATCCCTCTCAGTTCGTTTGCAGGCGTCCAGTCAAAAAGCCTTAGAGGCAGGTTTGCCTGCGACTAACGATAAAACTGCTTGTTTAGCTTGCAACTACTTTGGCCCTGTTCCTCGTTTATCAGATTTTCTCTTCAATCCGTAATAAAAATATTCTTATTTGTTTTCATTAACTGGATTAATGTTTGTTTTATAAACGAACTGTTCTCATCGACGAACCGTTCATGGCCTTTTTAAAACTCGATGAGCAGTTTGAGTTTGTTATTGTTTTGTTGTTGAGTGCATCATATTGCTGATAGTAGTTTGCGCAGTTCATTTATTGTGTGCAAAACAATGATGGATAAGTGTCGCGGCTTAATCCGGGCTTACGCTGGAGCACTATCAGTGTTATCCTATGTCTGAGTGTCTCACACCCTTATCACAAACTGTCCACGTGGAGTATTTTTAACAGCATTATCAGCTGATAAAATGTTAACATTATAAAGCATCAGACAGAGGAGGATAATTATATTTTTAAATCTAAAAAAAAACTAAAAGATTCTAACGTCATCGGCACTAAAGACAAATAAACAAATCATAACGTGCCAGGTGAAATCACAAAGCTGCAGATGGATATGTTTTTATTAGGTACTAGCTGTGCCCGCGGCTTCACTCACGTGACCGCGTATTCTTTTGGCATTGTCAACATTACATGGGAACGTGAAGTCATAGTATATTCCTAACATCTTCTACAAATAATGTACTAATTAACTGACTCACTGTTAATTTAAACTAAAACCTGTTAGTACATCTTTGTTTTAAGTATTAAAGGAACTCATAGTCAGTTTCTGGGGGGAATCAATTTAGATTGCCATCGTCACGCTAAGAAGAAGTTTGTGAACGAAAGTAAATACATGCGACTCATGATCTAACCTGGGTCCCAAACACAACGGTTAATATCCATAAAGGTGATACTTAAACAAACAAACATAGCCGTAGACTCACAGACTGCAGACAAACAGACAAAAAATCAAAAAATAGTAGAAATGGTTTCTGTTATCCTATAACACCCCTATTATTTTTTCGCCACGTCTACAGTTTTATTATATACCTATATGTATATAGATATCTAATTGTGAATTACTCTGTCATAATATCCGTCGGATGCGAGTCATTACACACATCGATAGTTTACTTGAGAGCTTCCGCGAAGATACTGGTAATGACATGAAGGACATTGTTCTATAATGAAACAATGTTACCTGAAGCACATAATTGTATTTTACGCAGCCTTCGTTGTGCCTACATATTCGTACTTTATTCCATTCTTGATTTCCGCTCTGATTAACTTTTGGGTTGTCTGGATTGGTAAGGTTTCTCTTAAGTACGAGCTTTTTGTGTCTTGTGTTTTGATTATTTTCATATGAAAAACACAATTCTGTCATACAAACCTACCTGTGATGTACCCGCAAATTAACAGTGATTGTTTGGCACTTGATACGGCTTCAAAAGCATTTGTGAAAAGTATATTTGGTAAAAAACATGTTTTGTTTACTGTCTCGATGTTAATGACTTTTATTGAAGGGGATTTACAAAGCAAAGAGTGGAGATCACAACATGTTTTTGAAACAGAAATATTGCAATAGAGGTTAACCTAGCTACACGTTCCACTGAAAACTTTCTTCCGGCAAGCGGAAGAATCATAGAATAAACAATATTGCCCTTGTGTAACTGTAAAATTGATTATGTTTCGCGAAAATTGACCTCGGGTCGAGTATTT
This sequence comes from Standfussiana lucernea, assembly GCA_964057025.1. Classification (NCBI taxonomy): domain Eukaryota; kingdom Metazoa; phylum Arthropoda; class Insecta; order Lepidoptera; family Noctuidae; genus Standfussiana; species Standfussiana lucernea. The sequence continues at coordinate 5,389,610 of OZ059787.1, read as the reverse complement.
ACTAATGTATGAATGTCGCCATTAAAACTAGCGGAAAGCAGGTTTGAGGGAGGCATCACCTTCATTTGAAAATAGCGTAGACGTAACATTCACAACATAAAGATTTCATCATCATCTGCTTAGCCTTTTCCCAACTATTTTGGGGTCGGCTTCCAGTCTAACCGGATGCAGCTGAATACCAGTATTTTACATGGCTAGGCGACTACGTTCTAAGTACGTAGACTTGGGATACATAAGGTTAAAAACTGGATGATGTGTGTTTTTAAATGCGCTTTACATTAGCAACAAAATGTTGTGGAGTGAAATGTGAATTATTTTTCTGCTTTACTACGTCTGCAACCGTTTGCGTGAGCGAGTGTATGATGTAAATGGGAATAACTTTTAATACTCTACATTCGTGACGATTGGCAGCAAAACACGTGTAGTGAATTATTCAAGAAAATATTAGGGATATCTACACGAGTTTCATTACATTCTGAATGAATGTTTTATTGTTCTGTTATCTGGGTAATTTTCTCCATTATCCTCAATTCCATGTTGTCCTAATTTCTCCTTATTCATAAAATGAAAATAAAATTACTGTAATCTTTCCACGTGTTTGTGTTATTGTTAATTTATTATGCTAGTATATCAATATGTACACTATTATGAAAATCACACGCGTCACGACTTATTTATTTGGTACGAATTCGTTGAATAGGAATAAAATATTTTACCTAATAACTATGAACCAGGTCAATTACCACGGGGTGCAAAGTCAGAAGTCCTCCACGTGTGCCGAGCGGCTGCTGGTCCCTCCCGATACGTCTGGAGGGATGAGCAGCTGCTCGGCCGGTGCACCCTGGGCGTGGCAGTAATCATCCCCCGGGGATGAGAGGAAATTGGAATTTCCATTTCCTCTCATCCCTCGGGGAGTGTTACTGCCGCGGCCAATTATTCTGACATGGGTGGGGTCGTTGGACCAACGGTGCGTTCCCCTGCGTGACCCTCTGTAAAGCAGAGGGCATAGCAGGGGAGTAAGGACGGGCTCGGTGTGCACTTACCCTGCCTCCGAGCAGACAGGGAAGGATACGTCCTTCCCTGTCACCGTCGATCTCGTAATCCCATCGTCGAAGTGTCGTGGATCATGTCTCGCGGCTTCGATAGGGACCGAGGGTCTTGGCTTAACCGCCCGGACTGCGAGGTAGAAAACCTCTATAAAAAATCACCCCAAACCTCCAAGCGGCGGCGCACCGTGAGGGAGGTTGTTAGCTTGACTAATGGGTAGCTAAATTAGTCGTTAGTGCGAACCACTTTATTTGAGAAGTTAAAAAGTTTTTTACTCGTGGGAACAGCATGGAAACAGATACAAACAAAAAAAAAAAAACAAACGAAGAGGTGGGGAGTGATGCGGGGTCGGAGTCCGACGTCGCATCCAGCGATGGGAGCGCGGGAGGCTCAGTGAGCTCCCGCCTCGAGAGGGCCGGGACTGCTGCGGAGAACAGCAAGTTCTTCCGCAAGCGGTCCAGGCAGGAGGGCGACCTAGAGTCGACTTCCGGAGAGGAGTTGGCCTCGGCCCGTAAGATCTCCACCAGCAGACGCGGTGGGATCCAAGGCAAGAGGGGGGGGCTCACTGCCTCCGAGAGGTCGGCAAAGGTGGCCGAGGAGGGGCGCCACCCGGGCTTTACTGCTCCCGGGTCTGGCGAAGAGGCGGGTGCGCCTGGCGGCTCCGAGGCGGAGCGTAAGGCCAGGTTCGCAAAGGAGGTGGAAGCCGCAATCCGGGGCGTGGCCGCGAAGGTAAAGCCTTCCACAAAACACAAGGCCATCCCCGCGGCTTCCGCTTCCATTTTGGCGGCTGCGGAGGCCCACTATGTGGGGCCTCCGTCTGATGAGGTGGCCAAGCTGCGGGCGGAGGTGTCCCGCCTGGCGACCTGCATGGAGCTTCTCCAACAGGAGAACGCTAAGCTCCGTGCAGACCTGGCCAGCCTGCGGGAGGCTGGCTCCAGTGTGGCTCCTCCAAGGGGGGGACCACAGCAGCGGCAGCAGCAAAGCCAGCCCGTGCCTGTGGAGAACCAGGTTTTGAACCTGGTTCGGCAGGAGCTGGCTGCCTTCCAGACGCGGTTTTCCGTTCTGGAGGGTATTGTCCTGCGTCCCCCCTTGACCGCGAACAAGGCGGCCGCGCCGAAAGCGGCCTCGTACGCGGCTGCTGCGGCTGCCGCCCCCGCGACCAGTCAGCCCTCTGGCAGGGCTGCGTTGCCCCCCGCTGATAAGTCGGCTCCGGCGAAACCGGTGTCGGCTAAGAAGGCGGCGGGCAAGAAGAAGAAGGGCAAGGCGGTTGCACAGACGGCAATAGTGTCGGCGCCAGCGGCGAGTGGGCCAGCGCCTGCGGCACGTCCGCCTCCGCCACTGCCTCCCCAGCCCACTACACCTTCCGCGGCTGATGCCGGATGGCAGGTGGTTGGGGAGAAACAGAAGGGGCGGAAGGCGGCCAAAAAGGCCCGCAATGAGGAGCGGCAGCGCCAGCACCGGGCGCGAAAGGTTGCGGCTAGGCTCCGCGCCCCTAAAACCGCGGCTGTGGTGATCACGCTACAGCCAGATGCGGAAAAGAGGGGCGTGTCCTACCGCGACCTGCTGGCGAAAGCCAAGGAGACGGTGAACCTCGGTGAGCTCGGAATCACCGGGGGCCTCCGGCTTAAAGTTACTGCGACAGGGGCTCGCATGCTGGAGATCCCCGGTGAAACCAGCGGCTCGTCCGCAGACGCTCTGGCGGAAAAGCTCAGAGCGTCCCTGAACGCGGACGAGGCCCGAGTTTCCAGGCCTGTCAGATGCGCAGACCTGCGCATCTTGGGTCTGGACGACTCGGTGACCGAGGAGGAGGTGGTGGCCGCCGTCGCCAGGTCCGGAGGGTGCCCTGCTGAGCAGGTCAGGGCAGGCGCCATACGTTCGGACCTGTCGGGCATGCGTACCGTTACGGTAAGCTGCCCCGTGACGGCGGCGAAAACTATTGTGGAGGGCCGAAGGCTACTGGTGGGCTGGGTTTCAGCGCAGGTAAAGCTGCTGGAACCCAGACCTCTGAGGTGCTATCGCTGCCACGTGGGGCACCACGTGTCAGTAAAGTGCGCCTCGGAGGTGGACCGCAGTGGCCTCTGCTTCCGATGCAGTCAGCCCGGTCACACATCGGCGGCTTGCTTTGCCACGCCGCACTGTGCTGCATGTGCGGCTGCTGGCAAGCCGGCCGATCACCGGGCTGGGAGCAAGGCCTGCGCTCCACCCACGAGAGGTAAGAGCAGGCCCTCCGCCGCCTCCGCCACCGTCTCCGCCGCCGCTGCCGCGGCTGCCCCCTCTGCCGCTGTCGCCGCCACTGCCGCCGCTGCGACAATTGCGCCCTCGCAGGGGGCCCGGGAGGAGGAGGGTATGGAGTGCCAATAACGGCCCCATTACGCCTCCTCCAGGCGAACATCAACCACTGCGCCTGCGCCCAGAATCTGCTGCTTCAGAGCATGGCGCAGTGGTTGATTAACATCGCCGTGGTCGCTGAGCCGTACTTCGTCCTGCCCAGGGAAGACTGGGTGGCGGACCTAAGCGGCTCAGTGGCCTTAGTTTCGTCGGCCGCCGCCGGTACCCCGACCCTTGAAAGTGTCAGGAAGGGTCAGGGGTGCGTAGCGGCACGGTTCGGGGAGATCGTAGTTGTGGGTGTCTACTTCTCCCCGAACCGAACTCTCGCCGAGTTCCACAACTCCCTTGCGGAGTTGAGTGTCGTCGTCGGAAGCCATTCCCTCCCCGTGCTTGTCCTCGGGGACTTCAATGCCAAGAATATGGCTTGGGGTTCTCGTTGCACAGACGTGCGGGGAAGGATGGTGGAGGACTGGGCTCTGGAAACAGGCCTGGTCGTCCTGAATCGGGGTACTGTACCCACGTGTGTGCGGATGCGGGGCGAGTCGGTGGTGGACATTTCGTTCGCTAGCCCCGCTCTGTCGCCGCGTGTCGTGGACTGGCGTGTCATGGAGGGGGTGGAGACCTATTCCGACCACCGGTATATCCGGTTTGACGTCTCCACCCAGTCCTCGAGCGCGCCGGTCTTACAGGCCCCGAGTGGTCCGCGTTGGGCGCTGAAGCAGCTGGACCGGGAGCTCCTCCTGGAAGCCTCGATCGTGCAGGCCTGGGTGACATCACCGGACAGGCCTGCCGACGTTGATAATGAGGCAGGGTGGTTCCAGGAGGCCATGTCCGACATATGTGACGTGGCAATGCCCCGAGTTCGGCCAGGACGCGCCCGGCGTCAGGTGTACTGGTGGTCGCGCGAGCTGACAACTCTGCGCGAGGCGTGCGTCGCTGCGCGACACCCGTACGCCAGGCATCGCAGGCTCCGCATTCGCCCGCCGAATGCGGAAGCCATTGAGGCGGAGCTGTATGAGGGCTACAGAGCGGCGAAGACCGCCCTCCACGAGGCTGTCCTGCGGGCCAGAGATCGGGCCCGCGAGGAGATGCTGGGGACTCTTGACGGGGATCCGTGGGGGCGCCCTTACAAGATGGTGCGGGATAAACTCCGCACCTGGGCCCCCCCACTGACGCAGAGTCTCCGGCCTCAGCTCGTGGAGGACGTGGTGAGCGCTCTGTTTCCCTCGCGAGGGGAACATCCCCCCCCGCCTATGGCTCCGCCACCTGCGGTGCTGGAAGCGGACCACGACGACGACGACGTCCCGGAAGTGGCTGGGGTAGACCTGAGAGTGGCGGTAGGACGGCTCAAGGCCAAAAATACCGCCCCGGGACCCGACGGCTTGCCTGGCAAAGCCTGGGTCCTGGCCTTTGAGGCTCTCGGGCCCCGACTGGAGGGGCTCTTAAGCGCATGCTTGGAGAGAGGCCAGTTCCCGCTTCGTTGGAAGACGGGGAAGCTGGTCCTCATTCGGAAGCCGGGGCGCCCTGCGGACTCTCCGTCCGCATACCGGCCCGTTGTGTTGCTCGACGAGGTGGGCAAGCTCTTTGAAAGAGTCATTGCAAACCGCCTCGCCGAGCACCTTGCGGGGATGGGTCCGGATCTTGCGGAACACCAGTTTGGTTTCCGCAAGGGGCGCTCCACGGTGGACGCCATCATGCGCGTAAGAGCCCTCACGACGGGGGATGCGGTGTCCTGGGGTGGGGTTGTCTTGGCGGTGTCTCTCGACATCGCCAACGCCTTCAACTCCATGCCCTGGAGCTGCATTGGGGAGGCACTCCGGTATCACCGGGTGCCGACCTACCTTCGTCGTGTGGTCGGGGATTACCTGACGGACAGAGCCGTCATCTACCCCGGTCGCTCCGGAGAGTGGAACCGGCGAGAGATGTCGTGCGGTGTCCCACAGGGATCGGTTCTAGGACCGCCCTTGTGGAACATCGGCTACGACTGGGTGCTGCGCGCCGACCTCCCTAGTGGCGTCAGCGTAGTGTGCTACGCTGACGACACGCTGGTGCTGGCACAGGGGAGGTCGCACGAGGCGGCGGCCGACTTGATGACACGCGGGGTTGCGATAGTCGTTGAGAGGATCCGGCAACTGGGTCTCGAGGTGGCATTGCACAAGTCCGAGGCCATGTGCTTTCATGGGCCTCGGAATGCGCCACCGTCGGGATCCTCACTGACGGTAGGAGGGGTTTCCATCGGCGTCGGGTCGACGTTGAAGTACCTGGGACTTGTCCTCGACAGCCGGTGGAACTTCGTGGAGCACTTCCGACGTTTGGCCCCTAAACTGGAACGGACTGGGGCTGCCTTCAGGCGGCTCCTGCCCAATCTGGGGGGGCCGAACGCCTCCTGCCGGAGGCTCTATGCGGGGGTCGTGCGGTCCATGGCCCTTTACGGTGCCCCGGTGTGGGCGCGTTCCTTGAGGCGGCGAGCCGCCCATTATCTGAACGCGCCCCAAAAGGTGATAGCCGTAAGGATGGTCCGTGGGTTCCGCACGATCTCGGGCGAGGCTGCGAGCCTCCTAGCCGGATTGCCACCATGGGATCTGGAGGCGATAGTCCTCGCGCGCCTACATGAATGGCGCGCGGAGGTTCTTCGCCGGGGGGTTACTCCGCTGCCGCGGCTAATTGCCGCTCAGCGGACAAACCTCCAAGCCGATCTCATGGTGACATGGAGAGAGCGACTGTCGCAACCCCGTGCAGGGCACGCCACGATAGTGGCGATAAGTCCCCTCTTTGAGGAGTGGCTTGAGAGGCGCCACGGCGTCCTCACCTTCCGCCTGACGCAGGTCCTCACCGGACACGGTTGTTTCGGGAGGTTCCTGCACCGAATCAGGCGGGAGGAAACGCCCGGGTGTTTCCACTGCGAGGATCGACCGGAGGACACGGTGGAGCATACGGTGGAGGTCTGCCCCGCTTGGGCGGAGCACCGCCGTGTCCTCCTAGCGGCGATCGGCGGCGGCGACCTCTCGCTTCCGGCCCTGGTTCGAGCCATGGTCCGGAGCGAGACGGAATGGGAAGCCGTCACCTCCTTTTGCGAAGCAGTCATGCTAGCAAAGGAGGAGGCGGAACGTGAGAGAGAGCGTTCCTCCTCACGTCCCAGCCGCCGCGGGAGACGCACCGGGCGTCGGGGGCCACGTGGTGGCCCCCGGCCACCGTAGACGCGGGCCTGTGGACGGTGAGCTAAGGGCTAGCTCGCCGTCCCTCCGTCTTAGGACGACAGGCCGTGTCGACGGCGCGTTCGTGTTCCACGCGCGCCTCAAAGAGATGTCAGCATAGGGAAGGGGCCCGCAAGGGCCGATGCCTGCCGGGTGCTGCGGGTTGTTCGAAAGAGATACCGCGGCCCCGGAACACAAAGGGCGATGAAGGAACATGGGTGGGTTTTAGTCAGTAAAAGTCTGACACACCCTCCCGCTCAGCCCAGAGCGGGAGAAGTCATTTGATGATTTCCCATCCGGAAAAAAAAAAAAAAAAAAAAAAAAAGGTCAATTACCACTATGAAATAGTGTTGTAACTTATAAGGTTTGTGTTTTATTTAATATATTATATTGTAACAATTCAATATCGAATTACAATACATAGTTGAATGTAAGTATTATTATTGTTCTGCGCTTTTCTAAAATGATTGGTTGACGATAAGTCGTTGAACTTGGTAAACCTCAAAAATGTGTGATTAGACTGAACTATAGAACTATGTTGCGTTCTCAAATACCTACATCAAAGTTTACCAAGAGGTGCTTCAATAATCCGCACCAACATTATTGGAAGATTTCTGATAACAATTTGATATGTCTAACCATAAAATAGTTTTTTTTTTAACACAATAGACTGTGACAAAAAAAAATTACAGAGTCTACTTGTAAAAGTCTAAAGTCTTTAATTGAAATAAACAATTTCCGCAATTATCAGCAACCGAAATGATTGCAAAACAAACGTAAAAAATTATATAATTGAAACTTGGTACATTCTTTAATCAACCTGCAGTATGGCTTCTTTCTTCAAACAACTAAAAGTTACGTGGCGCAAGAAAATGTAAATACCTCGAAGTTTGCTCTGCAATCGAGAATACTCTATTACTAGGGGTTATCGTTTATCGAAGTCTTAGGACAGCGCGGGCAATTACTTCGCAGAACTCAGAAATTAAACGAGCTGTTTTAGGTTACAATGCAGTTCAAGCAGTTAAGTAACTGCAAGTCTGATAATAAAGTTTAATTTATTTATAGCAGAATGTATTAAGTATGCAACTTTTTACTAATACTTGGCGGAACTCAAGTAAATGCCTTAGAAAAAACCGCTGTTGAATTTTCAAAAGGCGCTAAGCCGCGTGTAATATGTATTGGTCATAATACCAGTTAGGCAGATTGTTGAAATACTTTGTGGGGCAGATAGGCGGTTTACAGTAACACACGCACATGACAAGCGTGTGTGTGGATGGAATGAGCATGTTAGGGACGCTCATCGCGAAGCCAGGTATAGTTTTCCGGTGTTCTTACTTGCTGATCTAATGAATACCATAGTGACTCCCATTGTGATTAACAAGACAGGCAATATTATGGACAAGGGTTACTTGCTACCCTTTTTTCTTGCGACTATAATAGCAGAGCTGGTGTTGGACGGTATGCTTGATAATTACATCAATCAGCATCGTCTGGCTGCATTTTGTGCGGAGGGAATTAATTGGTAATAACCTTGATAATAAGTTATACACACTATATATATATTTTTATTTCCATAACAGAATTAATTAATACTACCATAACTTCGTACAAAGCTCCAAGACGATTTTCTTCCAGGTTGGAGTATTATTTCTATTTATAGTAGATATCATAAAGCGTATCCTAAAACTATCAACGTGACAACCCTTACGAAGGTTGCCATGAGCCCTGAATCTTTGCAATCGTTCCAATTAAAAATTAAAGTTCCTTGTTTGCTAAACAATATCATAGTTTATTTATCTATCAGACATTTTCCAAGGTCTGACATTGTTTTCATATTTCCTTGACAGCCAGGGCTGGGCTTAACGACGTGTTTACCAAGACACAGTAGAAACTCGATGTCAACAATCAACATTGCAATCTTCAAGATCAATCTGCACTCTAACCTATTAGTATTATGTACCATATTGTTTCAACGCGACCTTCTGCATATACAGGCTTTGTTTTTGTTTACCCCAAACCTGTTAACGAGTCAATGTACTCATCATTATAAACAACAATTACTGCGGTATCAAACCCGACCCTTTTTCATTAGGAAAAAAATCTGTTCTATACATTTGTGTTAATACTAATCATCGGAATGTATCCCTACATTCCGACGATTTTTATTAGCAACAGCTGATTTTATTCGCGATTTCAGGATTCGTCCGAGAGCGTTTACAGTAATGAATACAATGACCCCTTTGAAGGTTAGGGTCATAAACTAAGGCTGTATAGCCTTATATAGTGCGTCCCTGGATCTACGTTATTTTCGGTCATGAATGGCCATAGTACCTACCGAAGGAATGCTTTGTCAGAATGATGAATGTTCACTTAAATGTGCACTTCGCGGAAAATCGGTCAACATTCCGTATTGTTTACTTATGTCTACTAACATCCGCTCAAAATCTGTACGTTCATTTATTTTCAAAATATTTGGCATAGGCATGTAGTGTTTGGGTTTGAATTTGGAATCCCTTGTTTATTTAAACTCTGTGAAATAAATATAGCATAGTGTGCATTAGTTCAGGGCCTTCGATGCATTCTGAAAATAAATTACATTCATACTTTTGTTAAAATCAAAATAATAAATAACTGAAGTGCTGTACCTAGTAGCTGAATGCTACCAGTAATGTCAAAGCTGTTTGAAAAGCTGTTAGTTAAACGGCTTAAGCCAATAATAGATAGCAAGAACTTAATACCAGAGCACCAGTTCCGATTTCGAGACAAATACTCACCTATCGATCAAGTGCATAGGATCACAAACGTAATCGAAAACGCCTTAGAAAATAAGAAAGTTTGTGCTACTGTATTTTTGGACGTCGCGCAAGCATTCGACATAGTAAGGCATGAAGGCCTTATACATAAACTGAAGAGCCTGCTACCGAAACAGTTTGCAGATATCCTGTAATCCAACATTCTAAACAAAGTCTTTAGAATAAGACAAGAAGATGCCTATTCAGAACTGAAAGCAATAAAAGCTGGCGTACCGCAAGGAAGTGTGCTAGGTCCGGTCCTGTACCTACTATTTACTTGCGATATTCCTGAACCAGAGTACAATGCCATTGGTACCTTTGCTGATAATACTGCCATGATGGCTGTTAGAAACAGCCACGAAGAAGCTGTAGAAAAGGTTCAAATGGCTGTTAATCAAGTTTATAACTGGACCATAAAATGGAGGATTAAATTAAATGAATCTAACATCTGTACACATAGACTTCACTAACAAAAAGCAACAGCATTTCCTAGTTTATATTAATAACAAGCAAATCCTATACGAAAATACAGCCAAGTATCTCGGTATGACCCTTGATGCAAAGCTACGCTGGAAAGCCCACGTCAAGAAGAAAAAAGATGAACTCGACCTACGGTTCAAAAAAATGTATTGGTAGCTTGGAAGAAACTCCGTGCTGTCCGTGCAGAACAAATTGTTGCTATACAGACAAGTCCTAATGCCAGTTTGGGCTTATGGTATTCAGCTATGGGGCTGCAAGAAACAAACCAATGTATTAATCGTCCAACGATTCCAGAACAACGTACTACGGGAAATCGTAAATGCACTCTGGTACGTACGAAATGATGACCTCTATCGGGACCAAAAGTTGAGTTCATCGAAAAAGTGATACAAAAATCTGCAGCAGCTCACGAACAGGAACTTCATCAGCATGTGAACGTCGAGGCGATCCAGCTTCTCGACTACACGGACATATTGAGAAGACTAAAAAGAACAAAACCATTCGAGTTAGCGTTAGTGAATAATGTAATGTAACACAAGTGTTCCCAAATAAACACAAGAGCGAAGTGTATTCGCTTTAATAGAGACAATAAGAAAAGTGCTGTTGGACACATTCTTAGTAAAGTCAATTTAACAGTTTAGGTTTTAATTAAATTACTTATTGGTCTATATACAAGGCTAGATTGTAATAAAAATAGGGATCATCCTTTTGATGAACTTGATGAACGCTGGGATAAGTGAAAAAAAAATACCTGAAGTCGTTTTTCTATTTTGTAAGTGTGATAATTACCAACTAGAACTTAAAAGTTGGTATCCTTTAAAACTTAGCTAGGTGTCAGAAGATACCTAGCCCTAAGTTACAATTTAAACCTTGTTTTAATAGAGTTTTGAGTTATTTCAAACCCAATTAAAATGAGAATATTTTAGTTCCAACCAACACTAGAAACATATGCTTAGTGTTTGGACGACCAGTCCCATGAAAGATTCTTTTGTGAAATTTCCAAAGAGAATAATCACAATGTAACTGTAGCTCTTTACATTATTACGTTAACATCATGTGACTTCGCCAGATTTCATTAGGAGAGCGACAGGCTACCGAGGACCTCCGCTTCGTTGGGTAACAGGACTAACGGGGCGATAACAGCTGATTACACAACTTGTTGCCGACGAGAATTCTGCTAACACCGAGCACTACATGTTGTTTGTTGTACTTGTCTTGTCTTGTGTTGTAACTGCACAATAGCAATTTAGAAACTTATTTTTGCATTGAGCAGACTTGGCTATTTTATATTTTTCTGAGACCAAATAAATATGGTTACACGAGTCATATATGTGATGTAGGTATTTCTATATTATTTATTCTATGCAATAAGTGGGTATGTACAACTTTGCATGTGTGAGCCAGTCTCTCAATAAATCTGTTACGCGATTGCCGTGGTTTTACTGCAGCCGATTTCCCGGGGTTCCCAGTGTCCAGGGACTCTTCAGTGGCGACGATTAAGTGATTTCACGCGTGTAAATTTTATGTTGCGACCAGAAAACTATAAACGTGCTGTGGAAAAAAAAAAATTTTTTTTTTCCGTGTACGAACTGTGCGTAGTGAAGTTGAATAACGGACTTAAAATGGCGGTTGGAAAGATCGGTGCGTTTGACCTAACGAAAGACAATTGGGACACGTATGTGGATCGATTAGATCAGTACTTTATTGCCAACAGTGTAAAAAGCGAATTAAAAGTCGCAACTTTAATTACTGTCATTGGTAATAGTGCATATGAGTTAATGGTTAATTTATGCACACCCGTTAAACCATCCACAAAGACTTATTCGGAGTTAATAGCGGTAATGAAAGGACACTTAAACCCCAAACCGTGTATGCTCGCTGAGAGGTTCAAATTTCGGCAACGGATTCAAAAACCTGGTGAAAATATCGCGACGTACTTCTCGGAGCTTAAAAGACTGAGTAAAGATTGTTGTTTTACGGCGGACAGTTTAAAAGAAAATATGAGAGATCAATTTGTGTGCGGCTTAGTAAACGATGACATTCGGCAGAAGTTGTTTACTGAAGACGACAGCATCAGTATCGACCGGGCGTATAAGCTGGCCTTATCGATGGAGGCGGCTGAGACAAACGCGGCAATAGTGGAAGACGGTACGAGAAGAAAGACCGGCGGCAGTGCAGCGGATGCGGAGTCCATACCCGTTCATAAGATCGGGCATGAGGGCGGCGGAGGAAGGCGCGGGGCGTTGGGAGGCGGCGCACAGTGGATCCATATTGAAAATTAGTGGACATGGGCAACAAAGTTCCAATATCGATTCGATATTTTTTTATGTGATTCTTCATGATATTCCAGACAACTTTTACTCTTGTGAAATTTCTTCTAAAGTTGATCGTTTGTCTGAAAAAAAAAAAATTAGATTTTTTTGTATGGAGCGAATCACGTTTATTTTTTTTTCTTCAATTGTACGAATATGTTAGGTGTATGGCGTGAGTATATGATAGCTAGGGTCATTCTCTATCCACGAAAAAATATATCAGCGCCGGCCATCCGCGGCCGCGCGAGTAATCATTCGGTAAAAAAATAATATTTTCTATGAAATTTTTTGCCTTTTAAAATCAATTCAAAGTCATATTTTCTGTCTCACTTGGCTGTTTTCACCTTTTTAGTTAAATATATAGTTTTAATAGCACATAGGTACTCACAACTAGTAATTCTGGAAGAGGTTAAGTTATTATTGCATGTTATCGGTGGCACCTGCATTGTGAATGATATTTGTTTGTGCGCTCGGTTAAGTGCATAACAAACGAGTCACCGAAAAATAATTGTCTCTGATTGGCTGTTATTTTTTTAACTACCTGCACATTATCTATTGTTATCGGTGGCACCTGCATTGTGATTGATGACTCATTTGTTTGTGCGCTCGTCTAAGCGCATAACTAATGAGTCATCGAAAAATGCTCGTCTCTGATTGGCTGAATAATTTTCAGTCATGCTAATATGTTCACTACTTGAGTAATTAACACTGACTATAAATACAAAGACATTCACTAAGTCCCTCTAGTTTCGCTCTTGTCGCTTATTTGTGAACACAGTGAAATACTTTTATTTTTATATTTACTTTAGAACTATGGCTGGATTTTGTACCAACCTAGATCTTTTTGTGAAATTAAGAAGTGGTGGTGATCTGAAAAATTATATGTTTCTATATGAAAGTATAATTTCTGTTTTGAATACCACAGTTTCTGAAGAAGACAAAAACCTAATCAAGGAGTTCTGTCGGCTTTTTTGTGTAAGCCTAAATAAAAAGTGGATAGAGTCAAGTAGAAATCAAAAAACTTTTATGAACCGTGTAAATAATCGCAAGTGGTTGGAAAAAAACATCAACTGGCCTGTTTGTGACAGTGTTGACCTGAGAAGTGAGTTGGGCTTTTCGGACACAGCCTTATCTGAGCCAGTGGATATGAATTCCCATGTTCCTAATCTTGCAGTATGTACTACAGAAGCGGGAACATCTACAGAAAAGGAGCACAGAAAACCGTTCGAAGACTTAAGTAATAAGCAAAAAAAAAGACGTTCTACTTCCATAGTAGAAGAAAATTCCGAGGAAGAGTTGCAGCACTGGTACTTAACAAAATTGAAAGACAACGGCAAAACGAATCTGGCAAAAGTGGTCGAATACCTTTCCAGTAATCCAGAAACGCTATCCGAAGTACACGAGCGACTATTCAAAAAGCAGAGCCTAAGTACTGTCTCTGAAGATAAGTGTTTAGCTCTTTACACATCACTTGCGCTCTCGAGATGGAAGTACTTAGCTCTTCGACAATTTCTGAAAGAAGAAAACTGTGCTGCCTTTCCATCTTATCCAAAGCTCGTTAATGCCAAGAAAAGATGTTATCCACCACAAGAGAGTATGGAGATTACCGAAAAAGGAGCTCAAATTAAATTGCAAGCGCTATTGGACCACACTGTGGAGAGGATTTTACTAGATGTGAATTCTGTTGATAGGTCTCAAAATGAAGAACTCAAGTTGACCTGGAAATGGGGGCTTGATGGTTCTTCGTCGCAGAGTAACTCAAACTCAAACTCAAACTCAAAGCATTTATTTCAATTAGACCATTACAGGCACTTTTGAATGTCAAAACACAAAAAACAAACTAAGCTACAGTCCCAGTCACAGGGCATAATAACTTGTGAAAGTACTGTAGTTGCCCATTCGAAAGCGTAGATCTCTATGGAGAAGAATGGGCAAGAAACTCCATGGACACTCTTTTAAATCATTGTTGTTACAAAGTCTCGGTTACATCATTCATGTTGAGATTAATTATACATGTGAGAACGATGTAGAAAGACGTGCAAGTAAGAGCGTCCAGAATAAAAAGATAAAATTAACAATTCAAAAATACAATAATCCATGGCAGCTGCGAGATGACCAGTCACAACTGACAGCGCCCGTTCACGAACATGACGCATGGATCAGCCATCATTCAACTCAACCATTTTGGAGGGAACTAAACGACCCGACACACGCGCCACCATCAGCGAGACATTTGAGTGAGCATGACATTCTCTCAACCGCCAGGGCAAATTCGAGTCAGTAAAAGATGTAAATGGTAGCTTTATCGTACATAGAACTCACACATGTGCTATGCAATTATATAATACTAAGAGACTGAATCTATACAATGCAAAGATATGTTTACAATCTTCTGCAGCTTCCACAATAACTTCACAAAGTAATCAATTAGTTTGCCCCTATGGTTGTGGAGCAGGACCAGCATTGAGCCAAGCATTTTTATCATCAATGTAATCTCCCAACTTATAGTATGCTTGCCTACATAGTGTGCGTTTTATACAAGATTTAAACTTCGTCTCATTCAGTTGTAGAATGCGGGGAGGTATTTTATTGTAACATTTTAAACAGTACCCCATGAAAGATGAGTCTACTTTAGCTAGCCTGAAACCTGGCTGAACTAGTTGGTCCCTGGTTCTAGTATTATAGTGGTGTCTGTCGCCTCTTTTACTAAATAAATGCAGATTTTTTCTAACGTACATTATGTTTTCATAGATGTATTGGCAAGGTACTGTCATAATGTTAATTTCCTTAAACAGTTCTCTTAGAGAATCGCGCCTACGTAGATTATATATGGCTCTGATGGCTCTTTTCTGCAGAATAAATATAGACTCGATGTCTGCAGCCCGTCCCCATAGTAAAATACCGTATGACATAATACTATGAAAATAACTAAAATAGACTAGCCTCGCGGTATCTACATCAGTAAATTGACGGATTTTTCTAACAGCATATGCTGCTGAACTCAGCCGTCCTGCAAGAGATGTTAAATGAGGACCCCATTGTAGCCTTGAGTCGAGCGTGATCCCCAAGAAAACAGTTTCATCGACGAATTTTAGTTTCTCTTGATCCAATACTATGTCACAATCACTACTTTTGACATTTGGTAGAGTAAATTTTATGCACTTGGTTTTTTTCCCATTTAATACTAAATTATTCGCGGTAAACCAATTATGGACCTGCAGTAGGGCGCTATTTACGTCGTCAAGATTTGAGGCACGTCTGTTGATCTTAAATATTAAAGAAGTATCGTCAGCAAACAACACCATTTGTGGTTGGTTTTTAAATAAATGGGGTAGATCATTAATATAGACTAAAAAGAGGAAAGGACCTAATATCGAGCCTTGTGGTACACCCATCCTTACTTTTAAACCCATTGAATTGACACCATTTATTTGTACTTGCTGATGTCTATCGTTTAAATACGACTGCACTAAACTGAGCGCAAGTTGTCCTAAACCGTAATGCTCAAGTTTAAGGAGTAGGGTTTCGTGGCTCACGCAATCAAACGCTTTCGAGAGATCACAGAAGATTCCTATGGCATCTCGTGCCTCCTCCCACGCAGTGAATATGTGTTTTAATAAGGTGACACCGGCGTCAGTCGTACAACGTCCTTTGGTGAAACCATATTGTTTCTCATGTAAGATCTTATTGTTGTTAAAGTGGTTAAGCATCTGATTAAGCATTACCTTCTCAAACACCTTGCTAAAAACTGGCAATACGGATACGGGTCTATAGTTATTGGTGTCTTTACTGTCCCCGGATTTGAAAAGTGGTATTACCTTGCTGTATTTCATAAGGTCCGGGAAGACGCCTTGGTCCACACACAAATTAAATATTAAAGCCAAGTACGGTGCTATAGTCTCAATAATAGCTTGGCAAACTTTAATAGACATTCCCCATAGATCTTCTGTTAATTTGATTTTGATTTCCTTAAAGGCTTTAATGACAGCTATGGGGTTTATATGTTTAAATTGAAACTCAACCGGACAGGCTGAAACATTTGCTCTTAATAAATCAATAGAAAGCAAGGGTGAGGAATTTAAGGTTTCAGTAGTTCTAAGTGGGATACTGGTAAAGAAATCTACAAATTCTTGAGCAACTTCATTTTTAGAGCTTAGAACACCACGTGAGGTTTCTAATGTGATATCACTATTGGATTTTTTATTTCTATTAGTTTCACTATTGATAATTTTCCAAACCGTCTTTATTTTATTATCTGCGGATTTAATCTTGTTGCTAATGAATAAGGCTTTAGCAACCTTGCAAGTGTTTTTAAAAATTTTTGAGTATGTTGCAACATATTTATTAAAAGTTTCTGAATTAATGTAAGGCTTGAGGCCGTACAGCTCAAACAATCGCTCCCTACTTTTCCTAATACCCTTAGTTGCCCATTCACTGAACAAAAACTTTGGGTAAATAGATTTAGTTTTCATTTTTATTGTATTATTAAACTCCGTGTAAACTACCGAAAAGAATTCCTCATAAAATTGATTTACATTTTCAATAATATATCCCGGAATGCCTAAATTACCAATTAAGTTATTATTAAAATTATTCAAATTACTGGGTGTTATTTGTCTAGACTTTATCTGGATTTTTTGTAATGGTGTGTAGGACTCGAAAACAACGGTTTGACCACTGTGATCAGAAGGAAGGTAATTTACAATGGATTTATCTAAGTAGTCGCAACAACAAAAAACATTATCAATACATGTAGCAGTATTTTTAGTAATTCGGGTTGGTTCCGAGAACACGTTTAACAAATTGAATGATTTAAAAAGATGTAATAATCTACTGCTATTTGAATTTTTCTCTAAAATATTAACATTAAAGTCACCACAGATAACGAGTGATTTATTACTAGTAGCAAGTTTTGCTAAAGCATCCTCCATTACTGACTCAAATAAAGAGTAGTTCTGATAATTTGGGGGTCTGTAAACGCACACTATTACATGCTTATCTAGCTCAACACAAGACAGTTCAATATTATGCTCAACCGATAGATCAACAATATCATTACGAGACTTAAATTTAATACAATTTTTAACTAAGATTAATGAACCCCCACGCATCTTAGATTTCCGGTTAAAGCAACTGCCCACACTGTAATTTTCGTAATTAATGAGCATTTCAAAGTCTTTTAACCAATGTTCAGTGAAACAAACTATTTCAAACTTTGTTTTTTCTAAAAACAATTCAATTTCTAATTGCTTTGAAGCGAAGCCTTGAATGTTCTGGTGAAATAATTGCATGGAATTCTGCTTAGCCCCTTTTTTACATCTAACTTTTTGGGAGCAAGAAGGTACCTTTGTGTTGTTGGTTAAAGTAACATTACTGTTACTGGTATCTTCTGTTGTCTTACTAACTAGTTTAAATGAGCATCCGGAGTGAGCCCCAAGACTCCTATGCCATTACAAGACAATGAAACCTTAGTACTAGTGGACCCTACCTGAGAATCTTCTGTAGTTACACATGGATCCTCGTTCGTAAAATAATTGTAAAAATGAATATTAGTATTCTTACTAATAGTCGCAGTGTTAATAATAGAACTAAACATAGACATACTATTTATGTCTGAGTGAATATTAAAAACTAATAGCCGAGCTATTTTGTGTCTACAACTAATAGGTAGATACACATTACCCCGTGTCGACTTAAGATTACCTACAAAACTGTTGATATCAAGATATATAAGTTTGTCACTATAGTGACCTACTAAGAAATGAACATGCTCATTCAGCATGTGAATATAATTGTTTTTCTTGCCTGACAATTTTTCTAAGTATGGGAAAGCACACAATATTATTTTACGACAATTCAACTTTAACAATTCAGTTACACTGTCTGTGATGTCTTCTTTTTTAATTTTTGAACTATTTCCAATAAATATAGTGATGTCTGTATTAATATTATAAACATTTCTAGTTACTGATGCCATTATCTGTTTGTATGTTGCCCCTGGCATACAATGATTTTGATTGGGAAAACTCAGGTTATTACTAACTAATTTACCTACACCTCTTCCTATACTATCTGAGAACATTACTGAACAAGAACAATTATGACTATCATATATCTCAGGCTGTACCACTTGTAAATAATCTTGATTGAGTACATAGTCCTGAGATAAATTCTCAGCCTGGGACGGGTCCTCCATTACCTCAGGCTGGACAGTATCTTGGTTGGTAACTGACTGACAACTACATTGACACATTACCAACTCATTTGCTGCAAGAATATGTTCCCTAATTTGGTTCTGAGAACTCACATACCTACTGGAAAGGGAACTAAGTGAGTCCTGAAGTACCTGTATTTCAGCCTGCAAATGCCGAGTATCAATTTCATAAATTTTTATACTGTCTTCTAATTTTATTTGGTAATTATTTAACTTATTAACTAAATCAACACGCTCTTTCCTCAGTGAAATATTTTTGGAAAATTGCTTATGTTGTTTCCTAAATTGATAACATTTTTTAATTATTCTATTCAGTTTAGCATATTTTTTAATTTTCTTGTTGCTAACTGTATAATTCTGTTTTAATAAGGAATCTTCAGTCAGATCAATGGTT
The DNA here is from genome assembly GCA_964057025.1 of Standfussiana lucernea. Lineage (NCBI taxonomy): Eukaryota > Metazoa > Arthropoda > Insecta > Lepidoptera > Noctuidae > Standfussiana > Standfussiana lucernea. The sequence continues at coordinate 5,370,849 of OZ059787.1, read as the reverse complement.
ATTAAGGAAGGGGGGTTACAATTACTATTTAATAATTCATTATATAAGATGTTAGTTTCTTTAACCTGAGTATGTTGTTTTTCTTTCTGTAACTTTGATATACAATTATTGGCATGAATTAATTCATCTTCTAGGTCCCTAATTTTATTTAAAGCCTCCTCGTACAAGTTACTACAATTATTGAAACCATCCGTGACCACCTTCAGTTGATCCCGTTCATCAACAACGTCCAAGTATTGCTGATGTAGGACCACTAGCTCTCGTTTTAAGCTTGAGTTTTTGCCATTAACTGAATGGACTTCCACCTCACTCTCATCTCTCTCCTGTAACAGTTGTTGGACTTGGAGGTTTGATTCTTTAAGTTCTTGGAGGGCCGTTCTCAATTTTAGCTCCATATCCTGAGCAGTAGCCTTACGGGTCATCACAGGCATGGTTTCAGGAAAGGTTACTGAAAATAAGGAGTAAAGAAACGGTGAGAACTAATAGAATTGACAAATTAAGAAAAGTTAGTGGTAAAAGGGGGAAAAAAAAAAACCAAGGGAAAAATGTTCAGTTATGAAATGAAATGAGGTAGGCTGCTATATTAGCTTTAAAAGTTAACTATAATTATATTCAATGCATCAACAGAATATTAAATTTAACTGATTCTATTGTAAATTTGTAATAAGGTATTACTTTTTCTTAAGAGGGTAGATTGCATAGGAAAAAAAAAATTAAACTTATTATTAAGATATTACTTTAAGACAATAATGCACAGTAATTACCATACACGTTATATTACTGAATTTATATTGAAACGATATAATAAACCACAGAGTTATGGAATTACTGTCAGTTTTGTTTTTTACGACCGGTTGTCAACAAAGCGATTAAGAACCAGTACAGGGTAATAAATCAGCAAAAATATATACTAAAAAATGGCATAGATGTGTGATTGATATAAAGTGACGATTGTGTGCTATTATTAAATAAAAGTAAACAATACTTCCCCTGAATTTTCCGTATAAATCCACAGTTAGAACGTCATCTGTTGTTTTTGTTGTATAGGCGAAAACTTAATTAATCACCAGGAAAACAATTTTCCTGAGTATTTACGCATTTATATTACGTTTGCTCAAACAATTACACCTTAATATAACTTATTTAATAATTTAATTTAATTTTAAAATACGGAACAAAAATTTTACATGTCACTCGGGCAGTGTTGCCACTTTTTTTTCTATAAACAGAAAACGTCAAACACAGCTACAGAGTTCGGTGATTCATCAGTAGTCATGATAAGCATCGTCCCTCTTCGGCTAGTGTCTGGCTCATTATCTGGGAATGAAAATATAGTTTGGGAGAACCCCACACCTTGCTCAACTCTGTACTGTCGACCAGTGAAGTTCACATTCACTTCGGAGACAGCTGATTTTATAAAGTCTGAAGAGTCGGAGATGAAAAAACAAATTGATGAACGAATATCTACTCAGTGTGGAAATATTATTGTATCACATGAATTGCATATGACCATGATTGATGGAAAAGTGGCCAATATTATTGCTGAAGTACCATCATTTGCAACGTGCCCCATTTGCTTGGCAAAACCATGTGAGATGAATAATTTAGACTCTTTGACTTCCAGACCACTTCGTGAAGATATTTACAAACAAGGAATTTCTTCACTGCATATGAAGATTCGGTGTATGGAATGTCTTCTCCATATATCTTATAATCTGGATTTTCAACGATGGACAGCTCGAGGCGAACATAAGGCTTTGAAACAAGCTAAAAAAAATACCACGCAACAAGAGTTTCGTGAGCAAACTGGAATGCTGATTGATATAGTCAAACAGGTATGTATTTAGTTCGTTTTATGTTTTTTGTGTATTATATCTCTATGTGTCGTATATTACAGTCTTTTTCCCCATTTCAGGGTTTTGGAACTACAAATGACGGGAATACTGCGAGGCGCTTTTTCCAAGATTACAAAACATCATCCAGAATAACAGGAATTGACGAAAATCTAATTTTCAGATTTTCCGTTATTCTACAAGCCATATCATCAGGCAAAAACATTGACTGTGAAAAATTTAGAAGATACTGTAGAGAAACAGCAGATGTATACGTGCAACACTATTCGTGGTACTACATGCCAGTTAGTGTACATAAACTTCTAATGCACGGTGCAGACATCTGTAACCACTTTGGTGTTTTGCCAATCGGTAAGTAAAAAATAAATAGAGTTTGATGTATAATTTGACTCGATTGCTTTTTGAAATTAAAATGCATGTACTTATTTCTTTTAGGTACCTTATCAGAAGAAGCTTCGGAAGCCCGTAATAAGGACTTCAGAAACGTCAGAGAGAGACACACTCGGAAAACGGACAGAATAGCAACAAACGAAGACATCCTCCATGGACTTCTAATAAGCTCTGATCCTCACATATCCTACATAAGGCCTAAAATAACGAAACAGGTTCATAGTGAGTTGTTGCCTGAAGCAATTCAGTTGTTACAGACTACCGAGCCTCCCTGTGACAGTGAGATTATGGAGGAAGAAGAATGCCTCATAGCAGAGTCCGAAAATTTGCCGGACCCACTTCTGGAATAAGAAATAAAGTGATCCGGCTATGGACTATTCCCACAAAAGCCCATCAGGGCTGGGAATATGACAAACAGCCCTTTTCAGGGCTACAATTATTTCACAATTTCCTTTCGATCATACGTACGATAACTTATACTATACTTTACATACGCTTGATTATGTAGATAATGATTATCAACGTCTTGCCCGTAAAAATTCAAACTATTTCACGTATATTTGATAAAATTAGTATACCCAGAAACTTATTACATGTTTATTTTACAATAGATAACGTGCAGGTAGTAAAAAAAATAACAGCCAATCAGAGACGACCATTTTTCGATGACTCATTAGTTATGCGCTTCTAGCCGAGCGCACAAACAAATGAGTCATCAATCACAATGCAGGTGCCACCGATAACATGCAATAATAACTTAACCTCTGCCAGAATTACTAGTTGTGAGTACCTATGTGCTATTAAAACTATATATTTAACTAAAAAGGTGAAAACAGCCAAGTGAGACAGAAAATATACTCGTACTTTGAATTGATTTTAAAAGGCAAAAAAAATCATAGAAAATATTATTTTTTTACCGAATGATTACTCGCGCGGCCGCGGATGGCCGGCGCTGATATATTTTTTCCTGGATAGAGAATGACCCTAGCTATCATATACTCACGCCATACACCTAACATATTCGTACAATTGAAGAAAAAAAAATAAACGTGATTCGCTCCATACAAAAAAATCTAATTTATTTTTTTTCAGACAAACGATCAACTTTAGAAGAAATTTCACAAGAGTAAAAGTTGTCTGGAATATCATGAAGAATCACATAAAAAAATATCGAATCGATATTGGAACTTTGTTGCCCATGTCCACTAATTTTCAATATGGATCCACTGTGCGGCGGCGGCTATCGGCCGGCCGCGAGGCGAAACACTCGCTCGACGCGTGACTCACGACAATCCGGCGGCGGCGGTCCAAGTACCACAAGCGGAGCGGGTTACAACTTACTTCGAGCGGGCACTAAAAATGAGGAATGCAAAGTCTGTGGAGGCAAACACAATTCGAATACGTGTAAATTCAAACTGTATGTGTGTAGGATTTGTACCCAGGAGGGACATTTGAAGAGGATGTGTCCGAGGTGGACCAAGAATAATTCCTTAAATAACATAAAAGAAGACGGGCATGGCAGCGGCGACAGGTGTGGCGCTTACGCGACGGAGAGCGACAGTGACGAGGTAATAGTACCTATTAATCGCTTATCACTTGGAAAGTGTGAACCTATTATGATTTATGTAAGTGTGCACGGTTGTGACTTAAGAATGGAATGTGACACGGGGAGTGCAATCTCGTGCATTAATTACCAATTATATCAGGAAAAGTTTTCCAGTTTAAGTATTAAACCCACTAAGTTGGTTTTAAGATATTACACGGGTGAACTAGTTAGACCTGTAGGTGTTATTAAACCCGTTGTTAAATATAATGATACTGAAAAGATATTGGATTTATATGTTATTGACAATGGAAATACCGTTTTAATAGGTAGACAATGGTTAGCGGAGCTAAATATATCGGTGTCGACCATACATTATAATAAAGTCAATAATAATCGGAATTTGGATTTTAATTTCTCGGAATTCAGTTCCAGATACTGTGAGGTGTTTGCGGATGGCCTGGGGCGGTTCACGGGGGGACAAGTGAGCATCCGCGTGCGCGAGGGCGCGCGGCCGATTTTCCTGCGCGCGCGCCCGTTGGCGTACGCGCTGCGGGAGCCGGTTGAGCGCGCACTGGAACAGCTGGTGAGCGACGACATCCTCACCCCCGTCCACCACTCGGACTGGGCAACACCAATCGTGCCGGTCGTCAAGAAAGATGGTACCATTAGAGTCTGCGCCGATTTTAAACTAACCTTGAATAAAGTGTTAGAAGTCGACCGTTATCCATTACCTAAGGTAGAAGATCTTTTGTCTCGGTTGCACGGGGGCGAAAGATTTAGTAAAATCGATTTGTCACAGGCGTACGCACAGTTTGAACTGGATGATACTAGGAGATACGCGGTAATAAACACACATAAAGGGCTTTTCATGTATAAACGATTAGTGTATGGGCTGTCGTCGAGCCCAGGAATATTTCAACGATGTTTAGAACAATTGTTTGCAGATATACCCCACGTAGGAGTTTTTTTAGATGATATTATTATAACGGGAAAGGACACATCCCAACACTTAAGTAGCCTACATAAAGTTTTTGAACGCCTGAAGTCGAGTGGCTTAAAAGTAAAAAAAGAAAAATGTACTTTCTTTGTGGAATCGCTCGAATATTTAGGGTATGTAATAAGTAGGGAAGGTGTGCACACGTGCAAAGATAAAGTGGAAGCAATTGTTAAAACTCCGGTACCGAGGAACGTAACGGAGTTGAAAGCATTCATTGGTATGGTCATGTATTATGGCAAATTTATAAAAAATGTAAGTTCGATCCTTACACCATTGTATAATTTGTTGCGTGCCGGGGTGAAGTACGTATGGAGCGATGCTTGTGAGGTAGCCTTTACTCGGGTTAAGCGGGCACTGAGCACGAGTGAAGTGCTTGTGCATTACACCCTGGAGCTACCGCTTGTGCTGACGACAGACGCTAGCGCCACGGGAATAGGCGCCGTCATCTCGCACATCACGCCGGAAGGCGAGCGCCCAATTGCATACGCGTCACGCACACTTAACTCCGCGGAGAGATCGTATGCACAAATAGACAGGGAGGCATTAGCGATTATATACGGTGTTAAAAAATTTCATCAGTACTTGTATGGTAGGAAGTTTACTTTAAGAACAGACCACAAACCCCTAACATACATTTTTGGAAATAAAGTAGGCATTCCGGTTATGGCAGCATCCAGGTTGCAAAGGTGGGCAATAATATTAACAGGCTATTCGTATGATATAGAATATGTTGCGTCTGCTAAAAACTGTGCCGACGCATTGTCGCGACTGCCTCAACCAACAGTTAAGAATAAAATCGGGCGTGAATATACCTATTTAAATTTTGCAGAAAGTTTTTTGCCGGTGACGAATGATGATGTACGTCTAGCAACAGCGCGGGATCAGGTGCTTAGTAGAGTGATGGTGAGCGTACAGTCAGGGTGGCCGTCGCATTGCACAGACGAATTGATGAAACCGTACTTTAATAGGCGACACGAATTATATGTGGAACGGGGTTGTATTATGTGGGGCTATAGAATCGTTGTACCACCAACTTTACGGAACACAATACTAAAAGAGCTCCATGTTAGCCACATGGGCATAGTTAAGACCAAGTCGATGGCTCGAAGTTTTGTGTGGTGGCCTAATATAGACGCAGACATCGAATCGACATGCCTCTCTTGCGAAACATGTGCGATGGAAGCAGCTGCGCCGCCGCAGGCTGCACCACGTAGTTGGCCGTATTTAGCCCAGCCGTGGAGTAGATTACATGTAGACTTTTTAGGCCCATACCAGGGAAAAACGTTTTTCGTAATTATAGATACCAGTACAAAATGGATTGAAATTTTTGAAATGAATAAAACAAATGCTTCGGCTGTCATTAAGGTAATGAGGTCATTATTTGCGCGATTCGGTTTGCCTTTGGAAGTTGTATCCGACCAGGGCCCACCATTTACTAGTACGGAGTTAGGAGAATTCTTAAAATTTAACGGTATAAAGCAGTCGTATTCCCCAGTATATCATCCAGCTTCAAACGGGGCAGCAGAAAATGCCGTCAAATTATGTAAGCGAACAATAAAAAAGGCAGTCCGAGAGGCAGTAGACATCGACACAGCCTTACAGACATACCTACTAGCGTATAGGAATAGTATTCAAAGCACTACAGGGGAAAGTCCCGCCATGCTGTTGCAACATAGGCCGTTGCGTTCTCGGTTAGATCTTTTGCGCGCAGACCGCGCGCGCCAGGACCGGGTGGAAGGGGTGCAGTGTCAGCAGTCCACGAGTTCGGGCACTGAACCATTGCAACACACCGTTGGTGATACGATATGGGCCAGGAACTATGGTAGCAAAGACAAGTGGTTAAAAGGAACAGTAGTAAACCAACAAGGTTCACGTAGGTATGTAGTAAACAGCAATGATGGTCGACTTCTCACACGGCATAGCGATCAAATTAGGCATAGAACTCGACGTTCAAGTATAATGTACCCAGACGTAATGTCCGAGGGACAGGTCAGTGGGGATGTCGTTGAACCACAGCAGCAACAGCTGTCTCCAAGTATATCGGAGCCAAGGGTTCGGGAGGGGACGAGTAGGGGCGAAGTCGGGGGCCCAGTAGTGAGTGACGCGGTGGATACAGTAGTCACTAAGACCTCACCAACCCGTAGGGCACCATCGTCACCACCAGTCGGCAGTAAATTATCGCCGACGGCTGCGACCGTCCCGGATCCCGTGAACCGTCCCATACGTATTCGCAAGAAACCGGTTAGATATGGATTTGAGTTCGATTAGATGTAAGAATATATTGTTATTATTATTATAGTACATAAGGTAAAAGTTTAGTTATAATTAGGTTAAGTTAGTGTGTTAGTTAATGTAACGTTTAGTTTTATATCTTCCTGTATTAGTCATATACTAGAAGTTTAAGTGTGGAGGTGTGATGTAGGTATTTCTATATTATTTATTCTATGCAATAAGTGGGTATGTACAACTTTGCATGTGTGAGCCAGTCTCTCAATAAATCTGTTACGCGATTGCCGTGGTTTTACTGCAGCCGATTTCCCGGGGTTCCCAGTGTCCAGGGACTCTTCAGTTCAGTTTCAGTTGTTTGTTGTACTTGTCTTGTCTTGTGTTGTAACTGCACAATAGCAATTTAGAAACTTATTTTTGCATTGAGCAGACTTGGCTATTTTATATTTTTCTGAGACCAAATAAATATGGTTACACGAGTCATATATATTACAAAAGAAATTGAAGTAGACATTGCTAACGGCTGCACATATACCATTTACTTATTTGCTAACCTTCAGCACGTTTAACGTATTTTAAATTTGATAAAAATCCTACACATAGGTAAAAAAAAAACTTGAGTGCTTATTTGCAATTTTCCAGGCTCAATGTCAGATGCAGTCACCGTTTGCAAGCACTCTAACAAGCTTATGAACGAACCTTTTGTATAATAGGAAAATTTTGTTTGTTTTATTATTGCAACAGAGCCAGAAAAGGTTAAAAAGATTCTTGTATAAAGAAAGGGCCGTTGTCATCCGCCCTCGGCCGCCACGAGCACGTCCTGCGGCACGAGGCTTGCTGTTGTTACATGTTTCTGTCAGCTTCGTGATTATCTTGATACAAGGGTGTTCACCGCTGGGAAAATGTGTTCCTATAATATCTTTATCTAACTGTATAATACTGTAGTTATCAAACTGTACCCGCATTTGCCTGTAACATACAAGTAACCATTTGCTAAAGAGATTATGCTTCAGTGAAGGAAAATATCGTGAGGAAACCAGCATGCCTGAGAGATATTTCTCGACAGCATGTAAAGCCAAGTCAGAGACTATGGCTGGCATAAAAACTCTGACACCAAGTTAGGCACTAACAACACGATAAAGAAGAAATAAAGAGAATATTAACGTCCTAATAGGTATGGGTCAGACTAAAATAGCCATTAAACATCGTCGCTCAACTATTTATCGTATCCAAACCGAGTAATGTATCATTGACCTCATCATTAGTACTCGAGTCATCATTCCGATCATGATCCAGGGTCGGCGCCAGGAAGTGTTTATGATTTCCATTTTAAGGCCATACGATCTGGTTACCTCTTTAGATAATCTCTAATGCGTATTATATCACTTCCAAACAAATCACACATACTTTGACATCTCTAGGTCAGCACGGAAGGCTGGAAGCAAACACTTATTTTGGTTATTTTAAACTTTTATTTCAGTCTAGCAGATGATAAAAGTGCATTTATTTGTTAAGTAAACACGATAAATTTTATATTGCCTTTGAAATCGTGAGACGAAACTCGCTTCATAAACACTTGGAAAAATACTTGGTGGTAATTTATTTAGAGATGAAAAATCAAAGGTGACGACAATTTGTTTTAATTGCTTTTCTGCTCACGTTTCGCTGTGAAGATTTTGTAGGCCGATGTCCTGACAAAAGCGATTGTAGCCTAATCTGGAATCCGTGGGTTGTACTTGTATTTTCCCGCAAATGCCCCTTGACCGGCCACTCGACAGTTGGCACACAGTGGAAAGTGCTGGGACGTTTTACTCGGGTGAAAGATTTACAGACGGAAACTTTGAAAGGTCAACGTCCTCGTGTCGATCTGTTTATCTCACTGACGCTGATCGAATTTTAATTAACGTCGTTAGTTTATGGTCGCGTACCTACTGGAATAATCTGATCGATTAAGTCGAATTTGATAAGCGCCGTAGACACGAGTTATTTTATACCCAACGAGAGAATGGAATTACAATGAGTATTTGTGGAGATGCCGCTTGAAATGTATATTCATACCCGTATAAATAATAATTTTGGAGAGATGGGAGTACATTGCTCAGGCTCACAGGCTTGCACAGGCTCCGGTAACAATGACACATTAATAGTTCAAAGTCAGATTATCTCAATGTTATGCAAAGAGAATTGAAATGCTCTTTTCAGGTGGCTTATATTTTAAGAGCTGTTCGAGTTTAACTCAGGCCTTTTTTCGTAATAGATACCTAGTTTTAAGGGGGTTATTTTCCTAGAAATTACCTTACGTAGGTAATATAAAGCCGTTGAAACTTAAAACTTGGGTATTATAGTAATACAATAATGCCTTTTAAGTATGTAATAATAGGGCTATATAATGGACGCTATTATGTACTTTAGCTATTGAACCATTGTTTGTGGTCACACTGTTGGTCGTTGCATGGTGGTAGTAATTCGTTAGGGCTCTTCGAACTACGATAAGGTTCAAGCTAAAGGTTTAATTAAAATAGGTAACTTTGTCAATGGGATTTGGTGAAATATAGAAAAGCCCAACAATTTTTCAAACAATTCGTTCGCCAGAGTTTATTTGCCTTTCTTATTTTAGTTACAGTTTAAAAGTGGAAACAATAACATTTTCTTGTTATTATCATCGATGATTTTCGTGTTAAAGACTCCTTGATCGTTTGATGAAAACTTGTTTTGGCTAAAGATTTCAAATACTTCTTTTAATTCTGTATCTGGTTCGTATTATGATCCAAGGTATCGATTGAGGAGAAATCATAACGCACACTTTGGTCTGCAATAAAAACAAATAGGGTTACGAAGATGTTGCATTTTGTTATGATTTTTATACGAATTCTGCAAATATTTGTATTGCAGTTAAAAGCCGAGGCGTTGATGTACTCAACGCCTCGGCTTTTAGTACAAGTTTTACAAGTACAACCGGACGTGACGTGCCTAAAGAGTGTCAGCCACTTGCTGATCATGAACACGTCAAATGATATATCTGGCGCCATCTAAGCAGTTTACGATGTCTTAAAACTCAAACATATGTATTAACTCAAAAAATATTTTCGTGCAATTACTCCCGCAAAGTTTATTTTTTCTCGACATCAATGATAACTATATTTTATTGCCAGAATTAATTGCCTAGGTCGAGATAAAATAAATAATCAAAGTAATATCAAATGTTTAAAACAAATAATAGTTAGGTGTGCAAATATTAATTCTCGGCAGTTTCCGAAGATCAATGCCAATATTTTTGACGCAATTTAGTTATTTTAGGGTTTAGTCAGAATTTTGATGTGAAGCTGCAATGCCTGCCAGGAGTGCCCATACAGCACTTGACTGATTAAGCTTGATCGATTGCAGACTTGGGACTCGAGTAATCGACATAAAACTCGGTCATAACAAATTGAATAAGCGTAGGTAATTAATTATATTTAATTGGCCTTTTCTGCAATGATGCGAAAAGATATAAGCGTCAGAATTTTTGAAAGAAAGAGTTTATATTTGAATCGTTTAAGGAACCATGTCGCACCCAATGCTTTTTAAAGTAAACAAAATAAACAGTAACACCAAAACAGAACAATCACCTAAAACAATGGTAAAACAAGCGAATTCGCGAGATTAACGCTTTGTATTCATTTCAACCGGCTTATAATAATTATACTTAATACACATAATTACCAATGCCAATCAAAGTCCAACGTATATTGTTTATTGCCTTCAAACAGTCGGATAATAAGACTTGTTTATTATACCGCGACACTATTAAATTTCAAGGAACTGAAAATATTTTGACGAGACGATGACGGCAACGTGGGATACTGACGTTGGAAAATTTATAATACAAACAAACAGCCGTTGGGAAAAGTTTTGGTTCAGCTATTATCACCCCGATATAATTAAAGCGTTCTAATTATAGTATCGGAAGATTTCTCGTTACTTGTATTATGGCGGCACATCTGTCGCTAAGTTAACGTTGTTGCCAACCGACATGGCTTGCAAATCAGTCAAAAATATCATAAACTTCGTCGTCTCTTCATTTTGTTTTGGTAACACTTCGGACTTTCCTATGTGACAATTTTAGGACAGCAGCTGATTCATTCATTCATCCTGTTTTTGTTTACCTTTTTATTAACAGAATTCTAAAAAGCATACTCAGAATAACCTAAGATTCCGAAATATAGAAAAAAAAGTGGAGTGTCATCAGGAGGAGTGCAGGAATCTGATGACCTGTTACGGAAAACTCACTAAAACTGACAAACACCTTGAATTATCCTAACAGTTATAAAACAAGTAATATCGAACACATTACCTATATCGCATAATATTATCTAATGTTTTACATAATGATTCTAACAAAGCTCAACATAGTACGATTTGCTAATTAGTAGAACTGCGAATGGCGGCGAGTTGTATGATATTATGCAACGGTACAATCAAATAGAGGAATCTCTCGCAGGAGACTGGTCCCATGACCGGTCGCTAACTAGAACAAAATTGGCCGGAAACGCGGTCGTGCGGCCAAACTTTCTTCCTGGTTTCGACCAAAAGTCGCTTCTGCGGCCAAAAGTCGCGGTCGTGGCCGCGTAGTGCGCGAGGTCCCTAACTGATCATCCCACCAACACTCTTGAAAACACTATTAATTACTGATACTGTGACCCTACATCATCCGTCCATCCAGTTTAAAATAACAATGTTTATTTATATTTTTATTTATTCTTTTCAGCTACAGTTCAGGACTCAAAGAGATTGCAAATTTATGGAATACGAGTATACCTACACTAATTTATTGAAACTTAATATAGTTGTATCTAGCTGAGTTGGATGTTATTATGCAATGGTACAAACACACTAGCAAAGCAACTGATCATAACACCAACCCTCTGGAGAAAGCTTATAATTATTCGTGTTATTGACTCCGAGACAATTTTCATTCATCATTTTGTTATTAATGAGAATCGTATTTTCTATTAATTTATCAGCTAACTTGAGATAACTTTTTTTTCACCTTATTGAAATGCCATCAACCCCTAGTCTCTTAAAAACTGATCAAATTTAGAAAATATATTCTCAAATCAAATAACAGCAATTTCTTAAATAATTCTTTGAGCTACAATAGAACTCAAAGAGACGTGTAAATGTAGGAACTATAGGTATAATATTCATTGAAATAAAATACGGTGGTAGGTATATAACAAAAGCTTATTCGGGCTCCTTAGAGTATTTGAGCAATACTCCACATAATTTTATCCCAAAATTTTATTATTAAATTATTATTTGTTTCTAAATATTTGAATGTTGCCATTCACTATTAGGTCAACGACTTCCTTCGCCGGACATTTCATTACGTATCGATATATAATGAAAAAACTTGGTATTTACTTATTTTCTTACGGAACTGTTGATTGGCTCGCTCGTCCATGCGAGACCGCTTATGTAATTATTATGGATGGAACTGTCAAGGGTTTCCTCCAAGAGAAAATGCGGGGTTGTTCACCTTTTGATAAGTAAATAATATTTATGTTCATTCATAATACGAGAAATTGTTTGTTTATCTGTTTGTCGCAGGTTAATTACACTTAATACAAAGTCGAGATAATAACACAAGTACGGGGCCCTCTGGCAGTAATCGCAATTTTATTTCGTTTTAAGCTAAAGATCTTAATTTGCACGACTTATGTAGATCTTAAACTTTTATTTGTAGAAAATAAACACGGTGATAAAACACTGAAGTTGTATTAAGATCCAATGACCCTAACATGACTCAACATAGACTATGTTTAAGGTAAGATACCTGCCGAAAATAAGGTCAACCTTAAAAAGTAGCACCTAAGCCTTTCAATGTCACTTGACCCATTAAGGCTACGCCGTAGTACTCTACGGCGTAGCGGGCAAGCCTTTCTTAGAAAAATTTCATCGTAGCGCGTAGGAGTATTATTATACTAGCTGTGCTTCGCTCACGTGACCGCGTATTCTTTTGGCATTGTCAGGGTACATTACATGGGAACGTGAAGTCATAGTATATTCCTAACACCCTCTACAAATAATATACTAATTAACTGACTTACTGTTAATTGAAACTAAAACCTTTTAGTACATCTTTGTTTTAAGTATTAAAGGAACTCATAGTCAATTTCTGGGGGGAATCCAATTTATTACCAATTAACCAATACAATTTAGATTGCCATCGGCACGCTAAGAAGAAATTTATGAACGAAAGCAAATACATGCAACTCATGATCTATCCTGGGTCCCAAACACACTGGTTAATACCCTTAAAAATAAAAAAAGACGCTCATGTGCAAATAGAGAAAATACTTATACTACAGCAAGTACATGTAAACTTATCAGAATCTGTCCCCTATACTACTTTTTGGATTTTGAAGAAATCATCATCATCATTCTCCTGCCCTTATCCCAATTTATTTGGGGTCGGCGCGACATGTCTTCTTCTGCCATACTTCCCTATTACTTTATGGAGAAATTGTTGAAGAAAAATCGAAATGCAAAAGATATCAACACAAAATAACAAAAAAAATATTGGAAATCTCACAGCATTAAGAAAATATTCAAACAAATCACAAAAAGGAAAATTAATATTGGACTCGTACTTGCAACCACGTAATTTACAGAGCGGACATGAAACCGCTAGACCGTTTATTCCGTTGATATAATATATGAATAGGCGTTCTCATGCTTGTCATGACTGAAATGACAAACAATTGAATAATACGGGCATAATGAACCTCCTCAAGCACATAGCGTGATAATATATAGGATACTATTTGGAGAAGCCTTTAAATAGTTGCCTAAAACGGAATATTTGTAAAAATAAAGTTTTAAGAAAGGAATATTTGTGCAAAATTTGAACAGTAGCACACATGCAGTAGTTGTTGCGCCATTTCCGAAGTTCGGCACATCGTTTTGAATTTATACAATTTTAATATTGTTTATGTATACATTTTGGAGGTTAATCAATCAAAATTTAAGACCACATACTGTCTCGAACGTAGAATATTAACGGATAATTTTAACTCCGAGTTTCAGAAACTGGCGTCAAATTAACAACGCCATCTATCGATCACGGAGTTAAACTGCAAAAATATAATGCATGGAAAGCGATCGAACAATCGCTATGTAGATTTTCAAAGCAGCGCCATATAGAGTACCTTTTGGTATCAAAACTTTTTGAAAAACTCGGACAGTCGATTTAAAAGTGATCTTGTGAGCACATTTATTCATTAGTATGATGATGTCGTTGCATGTATCTTTAAGTAATGATGTTGATTGCTTAAGAGCACGGATTGCAATGAAACAAAAACTAATACCTTCTCTAAATTACGCACAATACTTGTGCATTGAAACTAACCACATTGGTTTTGTAATTTTCACGTGATACTTAAACAAACAAACATTGCCATAGACTCACAGACTGCAGACATACAGACAAACCGAAAAACAGACAAAAATTCTAAAAATAGTAGAAATGGGTTCTATTTGTTATCGTTTAATACTCCTACTATTTTTTTTCTAAATATTTTCAATGTACAGAAACGCCACGTTTACAGATTTATTTTATGTATAGATAGAAGATAGATATAAATATAGATTTGCGTAGCAAATAAATATGTTTTAGGTAAACAACCAGATACAGTATACACGCATGAACGAAGTGAAAAATTAACAGGTTTTTCCACCACCTAATGTGTTTGTATTTACTTAAAGTACCTTCACCTCTCGCGCACGAATCCAAACACCTCGCTCCAAATTGTGTTTTTAGATAAGACGAGCTAATACAGGAGGTCGTAACATTTTATGGATAAAACTATAACAATGTACGTGCTTATTTTGACTCATCAATATTATTCAGGATCGAGATTTAACAAGTGAAGAACTCAAATTTTAATAGGCGTTAGTACAATTAGCTTTTGAGTTATGAGTTTATTGACTTATCTCATCTTGACTACTTCTTATTCAGCTAAAGAGATTTACTTAACTTAGTACCATAGCAACGCATCTTGAAATAGTACAATATTAAAGTTCAAATTCTGTGATGGCACCTCATATTGTTTATTCGCTCGGCCAATACCCTTGGCTTTAAGATACAATTTGATTCATATTTGAATAAAAGTGTATTTCTAAGATACTTACATATATTTCAATGAAAAACTCGATTTCATTGAGAAGTGGTTTTCTCTGTGAAATGTACGGTATCTCAATGGAAGAGGAAGCACTCTTTGAAATAAGTGCCGTTGATTTTTTTTTCTCAAAGTCTTTTCTCTCGTAAGAAGTACATAGGTACCTCGTATATTAACCCGGAAGAATTAAAAAATCTCATTTTAATTAAAATATTTCTACCGTTTCATCTTTGAAAATTCCTGACTTTATTCTCATATTTCTCTTTCAAAAAATGTTAACATAATAATTGTTATAATAATAAGCTCATAATTTATGTACCTACGTTTCTTTGCGGTATTTCCTCTTTGAATTTATTTGTTCACGTACAGATTTGTATTGAATTCATAAGATACTTTATTTTGCACAAATGGAAGGTTACGAAACGTTAAAAAACATTCAACAGAAACAATGCTGTATAACCGCAAAGAAAAACAAAAAAAAAAACAAACAAAACGTGGGTTTGACATTTTCAATAATGGTTTATTTTCTAAGATGTTGAACCTTATGGTATCCCATTTACCTCTGCGAAAATTCCACGTACATATTAAAAGAGGCTGAAAATCGCGAGAAGAAAAGTTAATTTTCCACAAGAGAGCGTCAGTTCCCGTTCAACAACAAACTGGATGCAGGCTCTTGAGGTCAAAGACCGAAGTGCCGCGGGACGACGAACCCATTGCTCGCTGAAGGGCCTGTTTCCTCTCATTACTTCTGACTCCTCAGTATAATTTACTCTCAACTTTTCGAACATTAATCTATTATGAAATAGAATTTTGTACTCGACTGCGCATTTGTTTTTTGTTTCGCACCTCAATTACGCGCGTGACGAAGGTTCGATACCCTGCTGGACACAAAGAATATACTTCCCATAGGTATAACACAAAGAGTATGGTAAGCCCCATAATTCGGTGTGTATTTTCATGCGATGTTGTATTGACAGCCATTGTCGGGAGCTTCTGCCCACATTGTCAGAATTGCCTCACTCCGAACGTGTGTACATAAATAAACAGGCTTTAACGGCCCAACTTTATTCACTTAATTAAATGATGAGTATAAAAAGTTATAAAAGCAAGGTACATTAAACCTGCAATAAATTAATGAAAAATTCCTGATGAGGTCAATGGCTCGAAGTTATTCAAAAAGTGAACGAAAATACAGTGAATTATTTGTATCTGTAAAATGCGTTTTCTGAAGTCTTTCGATGTAAATAGGGGAATAGCTAATAATCCCTCGATAATTTAGATCGGGTCTAGCTAGGCTCATCTGAAAAAAAAGATTAATGGCTGAAAAGTATGTCAGAGTACAGAAGGTGCCTTTAAACGATGAAATATAAATCATCTTCGTTCCTAATGTAGCGCATCCATCAGTCACTTAGAGGAATTCATAATTTATATTCAGCTGCCTCGCTATCTCCAGAACCCTGAGGTCATTAACTCAGTCTAGATCGCTTTAATTACAACAAGGTACGTGCTTAAATAAATTCCTGGTTTAACTGCTGGGTCTGTAATGATCACCTCGCTATAGGAGTCAATGTCCTAATTCCCAACTTGACACAGTTTGCGCGAGCATGGGGCATTGTATCTTCTAATACAGCTTAACACAGAATTACTGCCTTCATGTGGGGAATTCAAGATGTTCCCGAGTTTTCATTGTATTAGCTGATATCGTTGTTTACGTATCCTTTAGTGAAATTGGGTTGTGTTAACTTTTGGCTTACTGAGAATAGGGTTATACAAACAATCTGATTTATTAAGACATGGTAAATATTGTATTCAGTTAAAATGAAACTTTTCTTTCATGTTTACTGTTTGAATCTCAGTTAACGAAAAAAAGTCTTTAATTAAATATAATTTCGAAACAAAGCGTTTTCATGATTTACATCTAAGTTTTTTTAATTAAAACGATTTCTATTTTATAGCATTTGTCTCCTATATAAAACTAGTCAACGGCCAATGGCGGGCGCCCGTGTCGCTCTCACTGATCGTTGCAGTTGATATTTCCATGTCAAAAGAATTCGATGTATTATTTTACAAGCTAAGTTATATCAATGAAGATTTTGAGTTGATGCCTGAACAATATATTTTTAAAGGAACATAATTATGTTGAAGCTGTAAAACGTAAAATGTTGGAGAGTTGTAAAATCCGAGGCTGATTTAGAAACTTATTGAATGGTGATGTGTAAATCAATACGACAAGTAAAAATAATTGCTGCTCCTTACTCGACGCTTTCTTTGAAATTTTTAGTTGGAGTTGTAAAAAAGACGAATTGGGTTTTTACAAGCTTTCTTATTTTGTTACATATAAAATCAGAAGTAGGGTTTCGTGGAAACAAAAAAAAACTGGGCCTTGACTTATAATTTCCCTTTGTAACTTATTGTAAGTACCTACTTAATTTATGACTGGTCTGAAGAAGGTGCGTTTTCAACCAAACGACATCTTTGTGAGTATTTGTACAAACTTTTTAGCACCTCTAACTACTGAAAATAAGGCTTTGAAAACAAGCATGGCGATGTAGATGAATCACTATTAGCTAGATGTGCGGGCATTATCCACTTATCTTAAAGAGATAAATAAATAAATAAATATCGCTGGACATTTACACACAGCGCCATCTAGTGCCACACTAAGCAACGAGGCTTGTGTCGTGGACACCAGATAGTTGATATACTACATAGATACTTTTTGTTTGTAAATACATACTTATTATACATATAAACATCCATGACTCGGAAACAAATGTCCATGCTCATCACACAAACACTTGCTCCTACCGGGATTCGAACCCGGAACCCTATGAACGTAAGGCAGCCTCACTACCGCTGCGCCATTCGGGTCAGATTAGATAAAATAAATAATCAAAGACCGCCAGAACCACAATACCTCGTTTTATAGTAACCATAAATGAATAATATCAACTATAATTAACAAGAAAGAGGACTACCCGGAAAATGGAAGACGATATTCCATTATTTTTCCGCCTTTGTAGCATGCGCATTTACGTAAACTCAGCCTATCGTCTATTCATCTATCTATCTTTTCATATAAAATTAAAAGTCCTGACTGACTGATATAACAACGCACAGCCCAAACAACTGGTCCTGGAGACATGGAATGTGGAGGGTGTAGGGTGTATTCTTTGTAAATAGTAGGTATCCACTAAGAAAGGGTTTTTCGAAATTCTACTCCTAAGAGAGTGAAACGGGGTGTTGCATTTTCTGTAAAAGTTTTTGTTCTCTGGGTCGATTGAATCGAAAATTGGTGTACACACTCTTCGATTACAATTATGAGACATGTTTACCTACCACAGTTTTTCCAAAATCATCCCCCAATATAAAATTCTAAGTCCAGTTTTTTATTAGTTTAGTTAAAGAACTTCATCTATTTTCAATGAGAGGGAGTGAACAAACATTGGAAGCGCTCATAAAATGTTTGTGTATGAAAAAAAAAATTATGTGCCAAGCCACGCGGGCGAAGCCGCGGGCAGTAGCTGGTAATATAATAAGGCACGTGTAAGCAAGCTATTAATTAAATTAAACCACTTCCGCCCGCGATTTCGCCCGCGTTAGTTATAATGTTTACACAATATCGCTATTAATAATAGCCTATATTATCTATCACTCATATATTTTTAACGAGTAGACATATTATTATTATTTTTTAAACAAAACCGAATAATAAAACATTTAAAAATATAAAAATTGTAGCCCATCGACATCAAGAATAAGGTCCAGGCTGCCGGTGGTCAGGGCTCCACAGAGAGGAACCTCCTCACTATGCGTGCCGTGTCCAGGAGTACTGCTTTCTGAATCAAGCCCTTGACCCAGCCAATGAGAGCCTTCTAAGATGTTGGTGGAGGCTCTTTGCTATAAATCCATTAACCGTAACGACTATCGGTACAATGACTGCAGAGTCCACGCTCCACATGACGACAACCTCGTGTGCTAAGTCAAGATACTTGATTTTTTTATCATTCTCAGCTTTCAGATTCTCGCTATGAGGGACAGTGATGTCAACAATCATTGCACGGCGCTCACGGCGATCTATCACCACAATATCAGATATATATTGTAAAGAGGTTTAGGCTATACTACTGCAAAGTTTCATTAAAAATATGTTCAGTAGTTTCCATCCATCCTCATAAACTCTTTCATTTATAATAGTAGTACGATTCCATTAAGTTTCATAATCAGACGACCCTACAGAAAATCACCTGCAAACGGACACTTGCGTAACTTGAAAAGGCCACAAGTCCTGAGTGTGACCTTATGAATGTGGTGAAATCGTTATAGTTCAAATTACCGATGTTCTAAAAAAGGATTGACTGGGAGTTTCCATAGGTATATATGAATTTCGCATGACGTACATAGTTAGGCCCTCCTATGTTCGATACTCTGTTGTGGTTATCAATCTGGACTCAGTTTCAGTTGCCGAATATATCTTGCAGCAGATAAAAAAACGGTTTTTTAGTCTTTTTTACAGTAGCCAAGCTGAATTGGGAGGGCCAAGTCGTTCGGATGCAGCCGGACAGTGACGGCAAAGATCTTTTTCAAGGGGCAAACGTGCCTAGAAATTGCACGAAACTGAGAGGTTTGGAAAGAGAAAGGGAAGGCCTTCGCCCAGAAGCGGGAAATAGTAATGTCTACAAAAAAATGCTGTTTCAATACTAACATTTTATTCTATAAGTGCCTACTAGTCAGGAAACATTAAGATATAAGTAAATTGATCCTTTAAATTTAGACCAGCCTGCACTACCAGCAATCGGACAATCACTGGTACTAAAGTATCTTAATTGTGCGCTCGTGTTTTTCAATGATTCACGCAGATTTGATTCGAATAATAAACTTTGTGAATCATTTGACTAATACATTTTGTAAATCTTGCCGCGAGGCGTTTATTCGACGTGAATTTTCATTTCAAATCAATGGGTCAACGGCCGCTCCCAAAGTTCAGAACACTCAAGAAATTATTATAAGGCTCGAGTATATTCTTTTATTTAGCAATGATTGAATCAAGTTTTCGAAATTCGTAGATAATATAATAGTGGAAAAAGGTTTCGAGTATTTAAAAATAGTCTGCACACTTAATTAACACAAGGGTTTACTTATCTCTTGCAGTGATTTAATGGTATAAAGTATTAATGAAGGTGTTTATTTAAATCTCGGAAAGTCCCGAGTTCATTATTGTACTTTGCCGACTAAGTGAATTTATTGCCACAGCCCAGCGCTTCAGGACAATTCCATTGTGTTGCCAGTCGTTTCGTTATTTCGAAAAGCTAGGGTCACCGTACCGTAAGTACTAAAAGTAAATAAACACAACCATTAAATTCCTATATAACACGGTAAACGAAGAATGTGAATTCTATGAGCTACCGTATTAGAAATGCAAAAAGATTGTGCAATCCACCCTTCAAAATAAGTCATATGACGAAACTGAAAACATCTTGTCATAAGTTGTGAACATGGACAAGCAAACACACACACACACAGACACCGACACCCACACACACGACACGCTCAATCACACACACACTCACTTATTTACCTTAATATTTTATTTTGACGTTTAATGTAACGTATCTTAAACCTTTATACATATAATAGTGGAACCCAATACTATACACAATAATAGTTTTTGAGGAGACAGAATTATTGAACTTACTATAAAGTGTTGTGATAAAACGAGGTATTTACGTGATATTTTGATCGATGAGCAAATATTTTATTTCAAATATTGCAAAAGAGTTCAGTGTAAGGTTGTTCAACTGTTGGGACCTTGGGACAATCAGCTGCAGTCAAGTGGTGCCAAACCCCATGCTGCAGCTGCGTAAAGATAACAGACATTTGTGCTACATGGACAGTGGATAACGAATGAATTCCTACTCTAAAAGATTTTCAACACGAATGAAGTGTTGGAAACTGGGACATGTGGTCACGCATTTTATGAGCATGAGCATAGGCGAGTATGAAGGACCTCTCACATGTCTTTTCTTTCCCACCACTATACTTACATGTACTGGTTGTGCGCTTAGTCATATTAAGCCAATCACGCATTCAAAGCGTTATTTTAATGTGAATTCAAGTCAGGAATGTTATTTATATTAGTACTTATCCTTATTAAACCTTCGTACTAGCTGTAATATTTCGTTTAATTTATAAGACTGACATTTTAATGGCAACATTCCCGCCCATCACATATAACTTGAAACGTAAATGTCGAAATGTGGGTGTACCGAGAACTACGAGTACACACCCCTGCTTATCACTGCAGAGAATGCACACGTAATGTTATGATAAGGTATGAGCCTGACCTTTAATCCAGTCTAGACAAAACATAATTAACATCACGCCTGTAATCCCCGAAGGGTTAAGCAGAGGTGTACCTACCTGATAGTACACCCACATTTCGCTAATTATGCTCAAGTGCCATGTAATAGGGGGCGCTCCTATATCTATTAATCGGGCACAAATCCAGACTCTGTGGCTGCTACTGAAAAATACCTGATGGAAAAACCCAATAACACTATGCCCGACTTGGGAATTGAGCCAAGGACCTCACGCTGGGCAGTCACGCTTGCAACCTCTAGGCCAAGGCAAGTCAATTCAGTCTAGACTGAAATGGAAATGTGTTTACGATAATGTTAATAAATAAATAATAAATATCGCTAGACATTACACACAGCGCCATCTAGTGCCACACTAAGCAACGAGGCTTGTGTCGTGGACACTAGATAGTTGATATACTACATAGATACTTTTTGTTTGTAAATACATACTTATAATACATTTAAACATCCATGACTCGGTAACAAATGTCCATGCTTAATCACACAAACACTTGCTCCTACCGGGATTCGAACCCGGAACCCTATGAACGTAAGGCAGCCTCACTACCGCTGCGCCATTCGGGTCGTCAATGTTAATTTTGTATACAGTCGTAATAATGTCGTAATCGCATGTCCGTCTGGCGATGTATTAATACTAAGTTTACTTAACGCTCAGTTCAGAGTAAGGCTGGATGCTGGATGGGAGAAATATTTGAATAACCAAGGTTAAGGTTATTTTGGCAATCAATGCTGTAACATCAAAGAGATGTTTATGTTAAAAATAAGGAAACCGGTAGATTTGCGCAGGAACTGATTATTCTTTCTGCTCTTAACTTGTTACGTCTTTAATTACTTTTTGCATTTTGTTTCCGTTATTTCAGATATAAATATACTTATTTAAATCATAAATCGTGGTATTTCAGGCAGTGGTTAGACACTACTACGGAGAGTATGCGGTTTTACCAACGGAGTAAATATTGATTTCGTGGTTTAACTCCACAAGATATACCAACAGAGAGATTTAAAAGTTTATAAGGATTACAGAGCGGACATTGGGACATCATACAAAAATTTTGTTCCCGATCATTTTCCATTTTGATACACGAAAGTACCAAGCGGGCGTGTGACACTAAACAGACCGATTTGTTACTAAGTAGTAACAAGTATTCGATTACGACTTTGTTCGTCTTGTCTCGTCTCGCTCGTAAATATTTGAATATCTTTGTATATCAGTTTAAAACGGGTTTACCCTACCTCTTACTCCGAAAACGGACCTCCTTGACTACTTCTAATTTTATTTAAAAACATCCAAAGGCAATTATTTCGGTGACATTGACAATCCGTCAGTTCAATACACAAATTAAGGAAATTGATATTGTTTTGTATTTTTATAATAAATATAATAAGCTATTAATATTGTTGTAGTATTCACACATGAATCGATAAAAATGTATCCAACCATAAAACTGATCACATACAAGGGATGCAACGGCGTAACTCTTTGACACCCAGGGCTCCTGACAGTGCGTCCTCGGATCCTCTCGATGCACTCTCGAAGCCTGAAGACGAACAACTGTTCTACACGGCGAGCGTACACTTCCTCCGAAAACGCCTGGAGGAAAAGAGCAACCGACCCTCCAAACCGCAAGACGCCACGCAAAGTTGCTGTAACTTGTCCAGACCCGACACCACCCATCGTAACACTAATGTGCATAAGATTTCAAAAGTGGAATTAGAAAACTGTCCTGCCAGAGGAGAAATACCGTCATTATCAATGAGTCAAGTTCTACCGTTTCCGAAGTCCAATAAAGACGGTTTCTTTACGCGACTGAGGAACACTTTCCGGAAAACCAGACGCCCTGCCGACGTTACCGTGCAGATCATAGAGGAGTCTGGAAATAAAAACATATCGAACTTTAAATTTCCTAGATGTTCACGTCTACGGCACCCTCACTCATCATGTTTACTAAAGATATCGGAGGAAACATCCAATGAAAATATAAGAACTCCTAATGTAAGAAGGCATTCAAGAAACAGTAAAGGTGATCTTTTAGAAGAAAATAAATTTGTGACCCGAGATCATTGCAGAAGGTAGCTTTGTTTGTATTGTTTTGTACATTATTATAAACCGTATTATATTTGGAAAGATATTGACATTTTTCTTTTTACCTCATCATCACCTACTTATATGTCGGTCGGCGCAGATTTTCTTTTTCCATACTTCTCTATTACTAGTCAACTCGTAAGCCACTTCCTTTTCAGCCATATCATCTTTCAAACAATTCGTAGCCATGAATTGCAACCACTTTGCAGTTGATGACTCGTTGCTGAACTTTAGTTTCACAACGATGCGCTCTCAAACGCTATGACTGTGCTAATGTGTGTTTAATTACCTTTCTATTACACCTACATCCTGTACCATGCATGAAATAATCGTGTTACAAATTGACAACCTAACATAATGCCAAATTTAATATGACAAACTATAATTAGTTCGAAACCGCGAAGTATGTCTAAAGAATGATGCTTGTGTCATCATGCCATAAAAGCTATAGACGTGGGCAGCTTCTCGAATGTTCTCGAGTGGCCGACATTTCAGTACTAATAGTAAACACTCGGAAGCCATAGAGCGCGCCCTTCATCAGATCTCACACCATATCTCTTGACGCCTGGGGGCGCGACTTGTGACGTCACAGGGGCCCGGTCAATGCCCCTGATCATTCAAATTAGACAGAGAACATGATTGATGGTTCTACATTCATTAAAAAAAATGCAATCTTAGTAATTTGGCGTTACATTAATATTCGTACGTCATGACCTCGACGTCATACACAAATAACAGGGATGAAATGATCATATGTTTTATGTGTTTTCTCTCCAAATATCCGCTTCGCTGTTTAACGTTGTTACAACAATTTGAAAATGCCGGATCTTTCATAGAACAAAAGACTTACCCAAGTTTTAATTACACTTCGTTAAAGCTCAGTAACGCTTCCTCAAATAAGAGATACTTAATTCAAGTATTTTTTTGTATAAATCTTGCCATTTTATTGTACAGCTTTAAGTACAGAGACAATAATATTGGCATTAGCTGCCACGGCAAGTATCAGCACAAAGTCATAATACTTCGTTACGTTTTACATGTGAGCAGGTACTTACTGACGCCTCCGCTAGATTCTAAATTGAACAGATTGACTTCTTCATCTTATATGTAGAAAATGTATTATGAGGCGTTAAAGCGTAGGTTTGCAAAGGTCTTAAAGTAGTCAATGAAGAGAAATATATGTACTTACAAAGTTCATGTTATCTATGAGCGTCACGTATTACATAAATAGAATACGGAATTTATTTATATAGGGTCCTAAATTGTGAGGCAGTGGTTGAGCCTTAAATTGTACCAGGCCAATGACCTTGCCAATTATGTGAAACTGCATGAATTCTAAATAAATAGATGTGAGGACACGGCTGGAAAACATTCTTGTTATAATAAACAACATGTGCCTTTGCTTGTATAAGAATTAAATATTTGTTTTGTCGGCTCAACATTATAATGTAAACGATCACGTATATTGATTTAACAGTGTCTATTTAGTTTCCGGGTACATTTTATCATTTACATACGGACAAACACTGAGTCATAGCTCATAGGTATCTTCACCTACAATTTTACGATTAAACGCAATTACTTTTTATAATTTATATATGAAACGCGGATAGAAAAATCCAGAGTTACTCAACGTTCATCATGGAATTTTCGTTCGTAATATTGTAATTGCAGTAACAAAGCACCATCAATCAACAGAATCAATTTCTTTTTAAGTGAAGGAAATTCAAATAACAACTCAAATTGTTTTAAACTTGTATTATTATACATACATTATGGTAAAAAATAGAATTTTAACTTATAAGGGTGCATTCATATGCATTATGTTCTATCACAGGTTTTTTGACGAATTCTGTCGATATGCCTTATTTTAGCTGTCTTAATTAAATCTTAGAGTAAGTTATTTAAATGTATACCTAATGACTATTAACATAACTATATGATTTTAGAACGTTTCTTTCATACGAATAAAGCTTTTGTAAGGTTACATTGAATTTTAATGTCTACAAAAACAAGTGATGTTCTGGTAGTGGCTCTTAACAACTGCCCAAAGACAACTAACTAAATTCATCATTTATAATCGTATCAAGGATTATATAAACAACGGCACTATTAACTTAACAGGCAAAGGTGTACCAATATTACACCCACATTTCGGCAATCTGTTAGCTTAAATTACAACAAAATCTGAAAGTTGTCGACAAGATAGATTATCCTAATTCTAAATAATACATTACAAAATTTGTCTAACTTAGGAATGAAAGAAGATAAAGCTTCATAGCTTCGGAAAGACTTTCTAGTCAAACTTGACACAATATCAAACTTACGAAAATTATTAGCGTGGGAATAGCATTCCTTTTGGATCAAACAAATCATGTTCTAAAAGTTGTGTAAAAGCACTTGATTGTAGAAAAACTAGTGATGTAGTGATCTTCTTATTTGTGTAGAAAACTTCTTATTGGTTCTACAATCACTAAAATTAAAAAAAAAAAACACGTTGCCTCACACTAGGAATTTCCCCTGTATCGTGGGTGCGTTTACAAACATTTAAACTCACATACACAAATTGCCAGACCCGGAACAACTATCTGTAGGCCATACAAATATTTGTTCCGTGCGGGGATCGAACCCGCGACACGCAACGCAGCAGTCAATCGCTCAGCCACTACGCCAATCGTGCCGTCAAGTAGCCGTACCGACACAGTCAGGTAGGCGAGATGAGTCATATTACCATAGTGATCTGAATCTTAGATCGAACTATCTGACTACGATTTCTTTATCACTATCTTAAAAGCAATGTCAAGAAAAAAAAAACTGATCATTTACTTTTTCTTGTTAACATAATTTTCAATACAACTTCAGGCCAGTTTCCTTCAACTGCCTCGCGACTTCCGGGTCCACTTCTTCCTCGCGGAAATTATACCCATAACCGATGACTTCTTTAGCCACTTCATAGTTCTTCTTCAACGAGTTAAGCCAGATGGTGTAGGAGTAGTCTGGCCATATTCCCCCGTAGCGTTCTGGCAAGTGGTCGGGCTTGATGTGCTTGTGCAGGGAGGTGTTGTCGTGCCCGTGGAAGTATATCCTGGATCTCATGTTGGAGTTCAGTAGAGGCTTGAAGATGTTGTAGATCTTGTCGAACAACCACGAGTGATTGATGATGTGTATGGCGTATGTCGTCACCGGGAAACATGACTGGAATAAAAATGGAAAGTGACATTATTATACCGAGAAGCTCATGGATAAAATAAATGGGGCTGTAAATATGGTGACCCATAATAATATTGGGTCAACCCTAGGAGCTGCTATCATCGTCTTACCCATTCAATTCAACAAAATTTTGGGAGAGAGATGGTCAAATGCTGTAAATCCGGTTTATCCGGTAGGTACTGGTTTTCAGGCCACAAAAAGACTTAAGTAATTAGGCAGAGAGGGTTCCATACAGCTCATATACACACATAAAAAAAAGTTGCTTCTAAACAAGATACTAGTAAAAAACATTTTTAAATCAAGATTTTAAATATGTGTGACGTAATTTTTTTTCTTTTCACCAAATTCTTTTAAACCCATTTCAGGGGGTGCGTCAAAAATACTAGTACACCACAACGTCACTTAGCTAACCATGCATTTTCATCCAAACTAAACGTGTATGCAAAATTTCAGCTCAATTGGTTGGGAAAAACTGTTTTAAAATTCAGTTACAAGATTTGACCTACACAAACAAACATTGCAAGTTAAAAGCTTGTAAAAAAAAAGATCGACCACTTACCACCATGAGTTTAACCATTTTGGAGGCTACGGAAGGTGTGATTTGCCACGCATGCTGGGTGCCAATGTTTTCCAGGTCGAACACTGCCACGCCTCCTAATATTTGTGACCTCTGCTCAAGTAGACCGAGCTCCAGCGCCATGATGGTTGCTTTGAACAAGTCTTCCACGGGAATCGCTTTTGGGTTCCAACAACCTGAAAATGATGATCAAATCATTGAGTGGAAAATTAATTATATCTTTAGATATTACCTTTGTTCGTATTTATCTGTTTCCCTCTGGTATGTTTATATGTACATATGTACATTAAAGACTAACCGTTTAATAGAAAAAATCCACCTTTGTTTTTGGTTTATTATAATTACAAATTCTGGCCTATAGTTTCTAAATATTAATCATACACGTGAAGCGGGTATTTTAAAACGTGCCTAAATTTTTTCCGAGGACAAAAAATCACAATAATGGTTCGTGAGTATTAAAAATACTATTACAAATTATTCTCGAGCATTTTTTTCCCATCAGTTCATAAAGTATAATGAGAAAGAATACCCACGGTAATATATAAAATATAGATGAATTAATTACTATTTATTTTTTAAATTACCTAGGCAAATGAAACGCCTGTGAAACATCAGTTAACAAAACCATACCTAACAACAGCTTGCTCATCAAAAAATATAAAAATAATCGCATCGTGTATAACTGTCTTTTTCTTGTAATTTTACATTGATCTTTAGTCTCGTAGTGTAATATCCTTATAAGTAGCCAGTAACTGGACTGAAATCCTTTGCAATAATTACGTCTTCTTATGTATAAGGAAAATAGTATATGGTGTTGTATAGGTAATGTTCTACGCGTTACCTAGAATCTGTGCAATGCATAGACATAAACTTACCAATTCTATAAAACAATAGTCTACGTCCATCTTGGTCCCTATAGGGGGGCACGGCGATAACGTTAGCGTCTCCTATTTTTCTCAAATCCAGCGGGAACACATTCTCAAACAATCCTGGATTGTCTTCCTTGAATTGGTAGTAGTTTACAATCTGGAATAGAAAAAAAGAAAACAGTTAAGATAAAAAAAAATAATTAACAATCTTTTTTTTTTGTTTTCTTATTTGCCACAAACTTTGTTACCTATCAAATTGATGAAGGATGCCGTATAATAAATGAAAACAAAAAAAAAGAAATGTGATAAAATTGGCGTTATCTAGAAAAACGTACGACGTAACTAGTCTAATTTCATGTGGATAATAATTATCGTATTCTTATATTATACATCTTTAACCTTCATTACAATGTCTATCAACTGCCATTATGTAGTAATAAATTATTAGCTGCTCAATGCTAATTTTAAAACAGACTATTTTTATATTCCCAAAAAGACGTAAGCATACTCCAGTACGACAACTTTGGACATCAGAATTTATTTACGTCTGATTATTATCTAACGTCGATATTTTTAATCACTTCAATGCACACAGCACAGAAAGATTATATGACAATGAGATTTACAAGACTCATAGAGCGGACATTATTCGTCATGTCCCGTCTATGTCTATCGCTGGGAAATATTTGAATGTTTTTGTAATATGCGAATTCTACACACTGCAAATATAGTCACCATCTTCCTGCCCTGGTCCCATTCTACTTGGGGTCGGCGAAACACGTTTTCTTCTTCCATTCTCCCCCGTCGGACATCACGGCATCATTCACTCCTATTTCTTTCATATCCTCTACTTACATCATCAACTTTTATCTTCATCACTCTATTAGTCAACGCATTTCGCGGTAGTGCTAACCTCATATTCTAATTTCCATAGGTTCATTTTGTTCCCATGCTTATAACCCGACATATATGGATATAATATATGAGGTCCTTTACTTAAAACGTAACCTACTTATTACTATGTTAAATTTCGTAACATTCACGTTCTACGTCTTATATATTTTACCTACTGTACCTAATAAAAAATCGTCTGGCAACAAAATAAAATATAAAACAATTAATACCTGCATTATACTTTTATAGTGCCAGTTAATTAATTCAATCAAACAATAATGAATTCAACAATAATTGCTTTCTAACAAAATCAAATCATGAAAAATATATCGAGACTGTTGAAAAATTTATATAGACGTACAACATTTAAAATGTACAATTTGTTTTTGGGGATAACATTTCAGTTACGTAACTTGGCCATTTAATTTTCAGAAGCCGTTTTTGCTTTTGTTCCTCTATTTTAGTCAAATAATAAACATTTTCACAACGGTTTTACTGAAAACAATAGCAAAACATCATGCCAACGTTTTCCGAAAGATTAAATAGAATGTATGTACATTACAACTTCTAGTAATCTATTTCCTACACAGCAATGTGTATCAATAAATACCTTATAACTATACAAGTAAGTAAAACTAATTAAATAAGTAAGAGAAAGTTGAAATGTTACATCAAATGCTGGCTTTGTAAAGATGGGGTTTATAGACGTTGACCCCGGAGAACTCTTATAAATTAGATTTATGGTATGGAAAGTGACAACGGTTAATAAAGTACACTTTGTAAATTGACTTCCACATAGAAATAATTAGCAAAGTCATCATGTAATGTAGGTATTAGGTATATGAATTAATGAACGATTATTAAAATTATACTTGAACCAGTTGATCCGACAGACGATCCAAATACTTTCTGTATGTCGGTCATCCAGAAGACCCAATAGTAAAGACTTTAAAATTTAAATTTAGGAGAGGAGACTACGAACTCACTTACACCAAAATTTTATATTTAAAGATTAGCTTACCAATCTATGTGCTCGCTTTGGAATGAATTTGCGCGCGCGCAGGAATTTGATCAAGAAATCGTCATCCATGCGATGGGGTGTGCATTCACCGCGTTCTGAAATACAAACAAAAGATAGCATTAAAATCAAATGTAAAACAAATAACGAATAAATGATGGCGAGACTGAAATTCAAGTAGAATAAAACTACTTACAGTCACTTTCTTACCTAATACTAAATTTTCGGAGGAAATTTCGTCAAATTGATTTAAATTATAGTCAAAATAATATGGCTACGATGTAACGATAAATAATGCCCTATTTCCTCAAAAATAGAAAATAATTTCGCTACTTTAAAAAATAAACTTGTCTTGGGGTTTTTCATTGCTGTTTCGGCCAAACCGAGTTGTCCCGCAACCGTTTATCGTATTACTATGTAAATGTATCAAAGATAGTTATAGCGTAAATTCCTAAGTACGTAAATTATTGCCCCAATCCAATAGGTCCTATACGTATGCTGCATCAATACGTAAAGTGCTACAGTACTTCTAAAGTTACGTTTCCTCCGTCAGCAGCAATCCAATGTGGGCCTTATTGCATCCAAAATAAAGATAACTGTGATAGTTTGACAGTGATGTTAAGTTAAAACAGATGTTTATGTACCTTTTGGTGCTTCACATTGACAAGAGGCGCTTTTGGTATAATAATTTCGAATAAGTTCCGATTTGTTCTCGATGAATTTTCTAATTGCTCAATCTTGAGCAATATTTTGCTGAAAATATCGTTGTACAAAATTCTTTTACATAACATAACATCACGTCTCTAGTCCCCGAAGGGTTAGGCAGAGGTGTACCCAATTATAGTACACCCACATTTCGCCAGTTATGTTTAAGCCCCATGTCGAGGGCGAGCCTATTGCCATCAACCGGGTACAAATGCAGACTGCGTGGCTGCTACTGAGAAATTATTTTTATAAATATTATTATCATGTCGTTTATTAAAGTATTAGTGACTTGAACTCGTTCCTAAGTAAATTACAAGAACTCGCTGATTTTTCCGAATACAAGATTGTACATTGAATCAATCCTTGTTTATTTCACTTATTGGAGTTCTGTTATATGGATTCTTTCAGTCTTTGTTAAGATGTTAACGTTATCGCAAACTCCTGAATGTATGACAATTTTATATCGCGTCGTCATGTCAATAAGGCTGAAATTGGATCGGTACATAGGCATTAGGTATCGGAAAACCTTATCTAAAATGTTGAATCGTCTTGGTTGCCACGCTATATTAACTACTAGCTGATACCCGTGGCTCCGCGTGGAGGTCTGAAATTATCCCACGAGACGAACTACCGGGATAGAAAATATCTTATGTCCTACCCCAGGTTATGGTCTGCCTTAGTGCTATTTTTTTTCGCAAAACATACAGAGTTACTTCCGTATTTATAATACTAGTATTGACACTTTACCTAGTCTGTCTCCCTTTTTCCTACTACGTATCGTAGTTCAACGCCCTTCCGATGTTACTATGCGCATGTATCTAAATAATTCGCTTTATCATTTTAGTCGCGGCCTCGAACGCACTTACATACATGCCTCGGCTTTTTCTCCACATAGGACGTTTATCCTTTGAATAATTTAGCGAAACAACCGCAAACTAGATGGGGTAGGTTCTCGTTATATTTGGCTCGCAGAAAAACAAATGAGGCCGTTTTGTTCTGGAAAAATAGTGAGCTTGGTTCCTGTGTAGGTGAGCAGTTGTTGCCATTTAATTTGTATTGTTTCTTTATCACCTCATTTAGAGTGAGGGGTCCCAGTTTCTATTGATTTATTTAGGTTCTAACCAAACGTTTAAATACCAACATTTATGTGTATAAAATACATTGGGGTCATCTTCTTATGATGATTCTGAATACATCAACTGTAATAAATATTGGTTTTTTAAACGATACCCAATTCAAAGTCATTCCAAAAGCGAGGTGGTTAGCATACATGAACTATAACATCGAGTTAATAAACCGGATTAGAATATCAGGATATCTCCGTCATCCTATCTTTACTGGCTGCACACGATATGCATCTATCAAGCAACATACAAAGCTCATTGGTCCTCTGATTCATGTCAGGGTCACTTACAACTCGCCCACGTCTTATTGTTCGACTGTAAGTCTGTTGTGCAATATTGAAACGTTATAATAATTTATAATGAATTACGTCGTGATCAACAAAACCTGAATAGATAGGTAAGTTATCTTGACGACACATGTGGAATGCAGTGATGCTCTAATTGCCTAGGGGCCTATTAAATATGAATAGTTAAATGATGGCAGGACGAGCTGGACAAAACCAGTGGTCCAAATTAGTTCTGGATCGAAAATAACTGGAAGTCATGGGAGAGGCTTTTCCCAGTAGTGGGATAACGCAGGCTAACAGTAATATTGAGATAAACAGACAAGTTTGCTCAAACATCTAATCGTTTTCATGTTTGGTGTCTTTATTTTTTTTTTCATCTTTAGGTAACTGCATAGCAAGCGACATCAAAAATCATTTGTCAAGTGCAAGAAAAATAGGTCTTCCTTCTTGCATGATGATGTTCTTTCTTTGTTCTCTGGTATTATTATCTATTTTATTACTTTTTTATTCTGGTAAGTATTTTTTATAAATTTTCTGGTAGTATTGTTATTTTTTATTATTTTAAGCAGACATCGTGTCAGTATTGCAGCTTACACTTATGCACTCTACTCACCAGCCCGAGACCTGTTGGCATCATGTCAACTGAACACGTACGATAGTTGACATGTCCGTTACTTTGGTGGGTAGAGTCCATTAGGCTGACTGCGTGCGCGGGCCGCACTTATACGTTCTTCGGACTACAGCTCAAAAGTGCGATGCAGCCCATCCTGTCACACTATACAGGGTGTAGCGTAATTATTGGATAGTGCTTTACCTGCGGATGGGGGACATCTTGACTGAACAGAAAATGAAAAGCTTTCGAAATTTAACAAAAATAACACAATTTTGCTCGCCGTCTGTTTTTGAATATTGTTCTTTAATAATTGCACTGCCAAATAAGTACCTATCTAATACCATTTTTTTAAATGAGTTGAAAATCGAAATTAATATTAACACAATTAACACGCTATAACACTTTTACGGAACACAACTTTTGATTTTCTGATCAGTCATGAAGTCACTACTCGCAGGTAAGCACAATGTACGAAGATGATACTGTGACGTAGAAAGATTTTGGCAAGGCGGCGCAGCTCAGGCAAATCTGCGTCAGCATTTGACGCATTGTCAACTTGTAGAAATGTAGACTCTATTTCAATACACATACCTTTAATAAATTGTAACTCATCGCAGTATAAGTATCACAATATTGCAACCAAAGCCCTTGCACGTGCGTGACACTGATTGACACAACCGCAACAAAGCAACCGGGAATGTAGGTGGTTACATCGTTTTTGCTCTATCTATACGTTCATTTGCAGGTGGTTATCGGACGCTACAAATAGCCGGCGCGTTTCATATCGTTGATTGACTGCGTTTTATGTAAATGAAAAAAAAAATGGTAATGGTAACTAAATCTGAAGTACGGAAATGAAAGTGAAATAAAATAAAATCGACCAAGCGGCGCTGAAGCACTTCGCGTCCTGTGAGGGGATTTCCAAATCAAATTATTGGTTTTTGCCATGGTTCTTACTGTTTTAAGAAAATAAATAACAAACTTTCTTGATGTGCTTGGGCGTAAATTGGCCTATGACCTGTTTCAAAGACTCGCTACGGAATATTTACGTCCGGGTACAGTCACGAGCACCAATATGTATACACTCACCTAAATGTAAAAGCAATTTTCGCAAGAAATAACGATTATAACTTGGAGATAGGATCTATTTCATAAAAATAGGAGCTCCAAAATACTATGTTCGTAACAAAATTACATTTTAAACTGAACAGTAGGCGATAATCATTATTAAAAGTTGCGAAGTGTTTACATATTGGTGCTCGTGACTGTACTCTGCACCTCATTCATTAATTGGCAGCTTTGTTCGACCTACAGCAGAGTATGTACTCCTCTGCTTGTGTTATGCTTCCCTGGTTTGAGCGAAACTCATTCAGGTCTTTCTCTCGATTAATTCTGCAGGTATGTTACCAATCTTGCCACTGTTTATCTACGTCTTCTCGAGGATAAATTGACCACACGTCACGTTCAGGTACGGTAGGAACTCACCATAAATCATTTCCCTGAGCTCGTAGATGGCTTGGAGGCGGGTGTTGGGGTCCTCTCCCAGGTGCTGATGAGCGTACTCTATCAGCTCCGGCGCGGGCTCGCCCAGGTCCAGGTCCACGCTGTAGTCTGGAGTCGGCATTACGGCCTGGAGGAAAAAGCACAGTCAATTTAGTTTTATGTCGTAGGTACTTTGTCTGTCCCTATTCTTCTAGTCCTAATCTTCGTCATCTCGGCATAAGCCATAATAGAGAAAAGCTCATGCCTTGTCAAAACGTTGACCAGTCTGGAAGATTATAAGACGACGACGATTATAAGACAGGCCAACTTAAGTCTTGTCACCCTCGTCTTATAGAGCCTAATTTAAAAAAAAAACTAACTGGTATGTAGGCACAACAATCTATATCTAAATAATTATAATCTAGGCCATTCATGGTTATAGTTTCAAAATAAAATTAGCATACAAGCGCTAAATAATTTATCAATGGTTTGATCACCCACTTAGCTAAACAAGACCAACCTTGAGCTCATTTAAATGTTAATCATTTGTTTTTTTTGTATTTATTACACGAGATTAATAGCCATTATTTATTTTGATGATGTCAAATTCCAAAAAAGTATGTTTTAGAGATACTTTTCTGATTACGGCAAACGTTAGATTAGATTATACGTGACCTCATAGTAAAATAAAACCAAGTCTCTGAGTTTTAATATTCGATTTGATTAAGTACATAATTTTATCTAGGCAATATTAGGTAAATCATGATTCTATCGTTTATTTATAATTCAACTTTGTTTTTGATCTTTTGATCTATCTCGATCGACGATGTAAGATGGATAGCGAAGGTATACAAATTTACATGTATGTTGGATACGATGAGTGTAGGTTACTTAAGTTCATATTTTTACGAGAAGTACGATTTCCAATAATGGGTCAAAGGTGGAGAGTTCATAAAATACATGTACCTACCAATGAAAAAGATTGTAATGAAAAGCAAACACACGTTTTGATGTGGTATCAAAGAAAACGGAAAAATGATTCTTTGAACAAGTCAGTATTATTAAATGGGCACCTTTTTCCTTCTAAGTCATAAAAGGTTTATGTCTTTATTAATGTAAGCCATAATATGTATATGCCATTACACTGATTTATTGTATTCATTTATCGATGGAAACAGCAGCTCAGTTCCAAGTTAACGTGACATAAAGATTCAAGTTTACCTAAGTAACGACTTAAGATTTATGCTTACTTACCTTTATTCAATTTCAAAAGGGGATTTCTAAATGAATTTTCTCTTAGGATCGTAAATGACAAATAAACACCGTTATCTACGATCTCTGGATTTCTGTTTGCAATGATACATGAACGCAATAGTTCAAAAGGAAATTGCTAAGAAAAAGCAGCGACAGTACGTAATAGTCGACTATTACGAAATATTAAGGAATCACAAAGCTTTACTTAGTGCATTGCGTCAAATAATGCAGCCGCCTTCCTATTACCTAAGATACTGTTTACCTAGCTATGCAGATGCACAATTATTTGTCCAACAGAATAAATAAAGATGAAAAAAGAAAGTGAAACTGAACTCTGTAGTCCTAACTTCGGATACGTTTAACAACTACAAATTATAATCCATTAATAAATACATACAACTTTATCGTTTAACAATTACCTACTAACTAGCGTCGTTACACGCAATTATTGTTTATGACTGTGTAACAACACTAATAAATTTTAATGTAGGTACACTACACAAGTGTAAAACCTATAATTTCCGGTAATAACAAAACTTTAACATTTACTAGAGAAATAAAGATTTAACGGGTAAAGATAACAGTGATGTAACGATAATGCACTTTTACTGAACAGAGGACTTCCTTATCCTAACGTAACACAACATCACGAATGTAATCCCTGAAGGGGCAGAGGCAGAGGTATACCTAATAGTACACCCACATTTCGCCACTTATGTTAAAGTCCCATGTAATAGGGGCTGAGCCATCAAGCGAGCACAAATCCAGACTCCCTGGCAGCTACTAAGAAATTCCTGTTTGAAAAACCCAATAGCACTTTGCCCGACCCGGGAGTCGAACCCAGGACCCACGCTCAGCAGTCGCGTTTGCGACCACTAGAGCTAAGAGAGCACAGAGAGACAAACGAAAGGATTACTTACACAGATAAACTTTATGGTCAACGTAAACCTTCTCATGATTGAGCGGTAGTTTTACAAGAGAGTTGTTAATAAGAAAAGTGGCGGCCACGACGACGGCGCTATCGATGCATTTAATCGGTTTAGGATACGCGAGGGTAGCATTTACAGAGAAAGTGCAGAGAAATGTACCTGCACTGGCCGCGCTAGCTAGCCAGGAACAGGCTCCCAGTAGATAGACTGGTCACGATACGCCTGTTTCTACGTGGGAATTACTTTCATATGTCCAATAAGTACTTGCGCGTTCGCCGAGAAAACTGAGTAAAATCGAGTCACAATTGTTTTACATAAATCGTTATATTAAAGAACACGTTTTCAGATGCATACGAAAGTTTTACAAAGTGTCGGCGCAAGTAACATCAATCAATGCTGAGACATAAAGCTATTCCTATTCAAATTTCCTTTACAATACTGTAGTTATTTTTATTCTTCAATTCTAATTCAAAATGTTCACATAAAATAACAGTACGATATGTATATATTTCTAACCGCGATTTTTACGTTGTACTTGTATTCAACTTGCAACTAATAGACACATACATTTATAATCTTAATTGAGAAACGAATTGAAACAAAAATAATACATTTTCAGTAATCTGATTTGTGTTCTTTGTTTGTAACTATTACATTATTACATGGACCAAGTGCTTTAGATTTATTATTTTCCAGAAAACAATAGAAGCCACGTGTATATGTACAATCTAGTTAATTTAAAAAGAAACAAACAGAAATTATAATTTACTTAGACATTTGAATCTTTCCTAAAAGATAAAGCTAGTTTGAATCCAATGTAATAACAGATGTGACTTGAACAGACTTCTATTCAGTATTTTTATTACAAATAAGATGATTAAATAAACAAAAATAACGTAACTAACAACAAAGTATAAAAGAGCATCAAAACGCTCCTCCTCAACGCTGTCAGCTGGTATTGTGGCCGAGAGAAATTAAATAACACCTTATTTACTATCAAAATATTATTGAATTAGGTACTGACCATTTTTTTTTAATTGGATAACTCATTCACAGCCCCACTCTTGTGCACAACAAAGGACATACACATAACGTATGGTAAATGATAAAACTTCATAAAAGAACACGCACTAGTCCGTTATGCAACATCTGGGTCATCGATTTTTGTCCTTCATTGAATTTTTATCATTGCACAGTCATGTGGTCTGTTACCATTTTCATACATTTAATTCTTACGTAACAAGCTCTCACAGCTGTTTACATTTAAAACTCGTTTTTGAGTTCAACAAATCTACTTTACTTTTGGTTTTCGTTACCAGAACATTTTGTGCCAACACTTTTTGCGCCATAGCTTATTAAAGTTAACAATTTGTTGTAAGTATGGTGCCCAGTGGTGAAATAAAATAATTTCTGTGATCAAGAATAATATACCAACGTAGAGATGTCTGTGTGTCTACTAGTTAAGAGTTGCTAAAGGCTAATGCAATAAAAGACAATTTATAACTTCATTACTTAGGTAGTAACATTACAAAAGGTAATGCCTAATTCGTTTATTTCAAACTAGGCAAATAATCTGTCCATTGTATACGTGTAGAAACACAAAAATTAGAATGCATTTTCCTAACATGTACATATGTTGTTATTATTTCTTTCTTTAGATTATCTAGGTCAATGTTTTGTATTACATTTTGTATCATATTGTGAAATGCACGAGATTATAAACAATATGTAGAGAATTACTTATACGACTCTATCTT
Organism: Standfussiana lucernea; assembly: GCA_964057025.1. Taxonomy (NCBI): domain Eukaryota; kingdom Metazoa; phylum Arthropoda; class Insecta; order Lepidoptera; family Noctuidae; genus Standfussiana; species Standfussiana lucernea. The sequence continues at coordinate 5,332,496 of OZ059787.1, read as the reverse complement.
TGCCTTTATCAATATAGGTCACAGTAGATTTGGTACAAGTTACCAGATTCTCTAAGAAACAAATGTTGTTAATTGAGGTGAATTCTAAAGAAAAGCATTTTATTTAACTGAAAATGATTAATCATGAATCGTAGCGATAAAACATAAATCTGTTCTTGCTGTCGAACAGTCGGGTAACAAGCACTTGAACATAATGATAGGAACCCATAATACGAGTATCTATCGTAAATCCTCGAAGGTTAATGTAGTTACGATTATGTTCTACGACAAGGGCAATCTAATCAATTCTTCGACTCTATGCAGCTGTATATATGTTGATTCATCGAATACATGCTGATTAACAGCCCAAATAATCCAAATGTCACAAATACTTGTGATTGTATGGTGTACTGCAGTACTCACTTAATTCCCATCTAGATAACTTGCCTTGTGGCATTAATTCCGCCTATGTACCACTATTATACATGAAGTTTAAATAAGTAAATAATAACTTGAAAATACCATGAGTTTACAAAATAACGTACAGCATTCTAAGTTTTTAAGGAAAATTGTTACTTATTTCAAGAAAAAAACTCGTAGGTCAGGTAGGTAGGCTTGGTTTAAATCAAATCGCGTGATTAAATACGCGTGCCTTTGTGAAGGCTGTTCACACATGATAATTGTTACTTATACATTATACATATAGATACCTCGCCAAATATATGTATGTATAGCCAAATGTGTCGTATTACCACAGATTTATTAATAGTTCCTTACGGAACAGACAAACGCTATAATTACCCACAAAAATATTATGGGCCTTCGTGCGCGCTAAAATATACCTTAAGCGCCCGCCCGAGAGTGTCTTCTATGTCGTCTGCCGTGATGTCGGGCGATCACGTGCGTCATTGAACGCAACGCTAGGGCTGTCTATTGGTTAAGAAGCCAGGGCGCCCTGCGGAATCTCCGTCCGCTTACCGGCCAATCGTGCTGCTCGACAAGTTGGGCAAACTCTTTGAAAGAGTCATCGCAGACCGCCTCGTCGGGCGGCTTTGGTGGAGAGCCAGTTTGGTTTCCGTAGAGGGCGCTCTACGGTGGATGCCATCATGCGCGTGCGAGCCGCGTATTTGGCTCCCAGACTGGAGCGAGCCGGGGCTGCCTTGAAGCGGCTCTTGCCCAATCTAGGGGGTCCAAACGCCTCCTGCCGGAGCCTCTACGCGGGGGTAGTGCGGTCCATGGCCCTTTACGGGACACCGGTGTGGGCGCGTTCCTTGAGACGGCGATCAGTTCGCCGGTTGAACGCGTCCCAAAGGGTCATGGCCATCCGGCTGGAACGGGGATACCGCACAGTCTCCGGTGAGGCGGCGAGCCTTCTTGCCGGATTACCGCCATGGGACTTGGAGACAAAAGTCCTCGCGCATGTTTGGGAGTGAGGAGACGAAACGCCAGGGCGTAACTCCGCTGCCGCGAGAAATCACGGCTAGCGGACAGAGCTCCGGCGGGATCTCATGGCGGCATGGAGAGCGCTGCGCAGCAGCTCTGGGCACACCACAATTGCGGCGATAAGTCCCCTCTTTGAGGAGTGGCTGGAGAGGCGCTACGGCTTCCTCACCTTCCGCCTGACTTCCGCAGGTCCTCACCGGACACGGTTGTTTCGGGAAGTTCCTGTATCAGTTAAAGCGGGAGGAAACGCCCGGGATTGCGATCCACGCAATGGTGACAACCATTGCGTGGATCGCCCGGATGACACGGTGGAGCATACGGTGGAGGTCTGCCCGGCTTGGACGGGGCACCGCCGTGTCCTCGTGCAGGCGACCGGCGGTAGCGAACTCTCGCTTCCGGCCCTGGTCCAGGCCATGGTACGGAGCGAGAGGGCATGGGAAGCCGTCAACTCCTTCTACGAAGCAGTAATGCTCGCGAAGGAGGAGGCGGAACGCGTAAGGAAGAGGCAAACTCTGCGCCCTCACGCCCCTAGCCGCCGCAGGAGACGCCCCGGGCGTCAGGAATCCCAGGATTTCCGGCCACCGTAGGCGCGGGCTTGCGGACTGCGAGCAATGGGTAGCTGGCCGTCGGGTAAGCCGGCCTACCAGGGTTGCGGGTTTGTTCGAAAGAGTTACCGTCGCCCTTGGCACAGGCAACTAAAGGAACTCGGGTGGGTTTTAGTCAGTAAGAGTCTGACACGCCCTCCCGCTCTACCCAGAGCGGGAGAGGTCATTTGATGATTTCCCACCCCAAAAAAAAAGGGCTGTCTATAGGTACTAAGAAATTATTACACAAAAGAATGGGTGACGAAAAACAGTTTTTTTTTTACATTTAAAAAAATATTTAGCCATTATTAAAGGCGGGTGCGGTATATAGGTACGTGCTCGAGCGGGAGACTAAATTTTGTTCGCCCGGGCGAACGCGAGCCGTAGGTATTTAAGTGGATGACTTCGAACGAGTGAAGGAGGCCAGGTATTACCGTGACCTACACAACCGGTAATAATCATTCCAAGTTTATGTGACTCTGATAAGTTTCGATTAGGTAATCGAATATACCTACTGGTATATTATTAGTATCTATTCGTAAATAAATTAGCATGGGTATGTGAGATAAAGTCATTAAACTTCCGTCAAAATATTATTGAATGAATTTGACTTAAACTACTATAGTTCCTGTTACTTACATAAATAATTATGAAAAAAAAAATCGTTCTTATTTTCTCATATATTATATGAGAAATTAATTAAATACATTCTATACTGCTCGAACTCTAAAAGGAATAAAAACCGAGACACGCTTCGTTAATCGGCATCATTCACAAAGCAAGGTTTTTTTTTTCAAAGTAAGTTACAAACTAGTTCTATTTCGCATTATAGTTTTATGAATCACAAAAAGGAACCTTGAAACTAGTTATTTATTCTAATAGGCTCGGCACATAACAGCTGCTTATTGATACTGGTTATGTATTTCCTTTATTAACAGTTCATAACTTGCTCTCTAAATAGATTTTATTTTTTTTCTTTTGAATTAAATTCATTTTTAAATGAATAAATAAAAACTCGGCGTTCGTGTATGACCAGATGTATGAACGTGGACGAGACAAAAGGAGTATTATGTAAGGATCGTAGCAGGTGGCGTTCTGTAGTTTCTGCCTACCTCCATTAGAAAAAAGCGTGAGTTTATTTATGTATGAATAAGTGATCGCACAAAGTCCTGGCAACATAAACAAGACTTATTCAAGGTAGTGCACGTTATATTTAAAACATAAAACGCCATATGGACTAGCATTAGACTACCATGCCATGCCCAACCTGCCATCGCCATGTGTTCACGATAAAGATAAAACTATAAAAGGGAAGATAAATATTAAGGAACTTTCATAATTTTAATCAGGTATAAATAAACGCTGGTTGTTATTATACAGCACAGCTAGTAAACAAGAAACTTTCCCTCTCTGCTTCATAAATTAGTAAAGATCGTTAAGTTTTAGATTTTAATCTATGCTAGCTATTTAAATCTATAATATTAGCTTCTTTCGAACATCTTAAAAAAAATACATAATGATAAATATTTAATTTTATACCAGGAGTCGATATCCTCCATTGAGAACCTCCTTCAATCGAGGTCTACGATTAAGGTTACTTGCGAAATAACAAATACTTGAACAGCCACATGATTGATCTTTTGATATTAAAATAACGTATCGTGATCCAACTGGTCTTGTACAGTTAATAAACAAATATAGACAGAATTATCACCACGATTATGACGTTGTAACAAAGTTGTTTTTTTTACATCCTGCGAACCGCAAGAATACTAGACGATTTAAATAAATTATTCATATATTTAAGCAAAAGTATATTAAAAGATATATATTTCCTGTTTTAAACCTTAATCTACTAAAAATAAACCACACAATCACAAACTATTCCGCATTCGTAAACATTTAACTTGTTATTTAGAACTGCGATCAAGGTCAAGGTTTCCAGCTCTGTATCGCTTTGATATAATTATTGATTAACGTTAACCGCCGGAAATGATGTATCTATTATATATAATATTATATATATATATATCATCTGTAAAGTATAGTGATGACACTAATACTCCCCTAGTTTGATTGGATCCCAATCTGTTTTCTATCTAAAATGCAACAGACAGACAAACAGCTTCAGTCAGTTAATAAGATATGCGCACCGATCTTATTTAGACGACGTATTTTTTTTTTCGGCTGATAAAATCTAATAAACATGTTTACTTCTTGCGTCAAAATAATGTAACTTTTTGTTATATTATTACATGTTAAGCTATTATGACTTAGTTTATTTATTTTAATCACATTATTTTAAATTTGGTTGGTTATCTTTAATCTTGTTTTTCTTCAACTAATTTAAATTAATTAATTAAGTGATAATTTATTTCATCTTTAGCTTATTTCTTAAAAACCCCTGTCTTGTCTCTAGTTTGAATTGCATGTGAATTTTTATTAATACATAAGTCAAACATAAGTCTTCGGGAAAGATGTGTTCAATCTACGAAATTCATGACATTATTGAAAATAACCATAAAAATGGCCATAAGAGAAACATCTACGCGGCATCCGCGTGCAAAACATCCATAAATGTCTCACATGAAAGAGCCAAATAAATATTAACAAGCCTTTAAATATGCCAATTCCAAAAAAAAATACACATTACCAGAGCACTTCTGTCACTTTTAGCACCAGCTAAACTACTTCGAAGAAAAGCCTGGTGTGGTAATGTATGCGTCCGGTTTGATGAAAAAATAATAAGACAACCAACCTATTGTGCAGCTTTATAACTTTAACGTTCCCGACTGACTCCCAAAGATCTTTTTTACAAGATTTTTGTCGTTTTCTGTTTAGTGGAATTTGAAGGAAACAGGGTTTATAAACTGAGTTTATTTCAAACGTGTTCAATGGATAAAATTGTTAGAAGTAACGTTAAGCTAGAAGTTACGTAGGTAGTCATTACTAAACAGGGTGTATGATTTTAATAATATATCCTTATGAAGTATAATATTATCTGTGCGATTGAAAATAAGTTTCTACTTATTTGCCATCGAGCTTTTCCCTCAAGAAGCTTTTACTACTGACGCGTAATTATGAATATTTCCTTGTTCACATTCTCATTCTCATGTAAAATATACTGGTATTTATTTAATCGAATGTCAATCACTAAGCTATGTTTCTTGGCAGTTTGGCACTCGTCTCTAAGTAAGTTGTAGACTTTAGATTTTTTAATCTAAATAAGCTTTTACGGGGTGATTGCACGTCTGAACTGAGATCTGAATCGATAAGAGATATCTTCACCTAGCCTCTCAACCTTGACTGACGAAAATACGTTGACCAAGGTTAAGTTGAAAGATGGGCTGGGGTGTCGCGCTTAATTGGCGAGCAAAGAGCAGTTTAATCCTGTTATTGGGGTAGGAAACTGTAGGTAATATACCTCGAAAATAGATTGTTTTTTACGACCGAAGACAAAAATTGCCGAAACCCTTTCATAAACGAATACCTTAACTTGACTTGGAGTGGTTATCGATCGAAAACTTGATTGGCGATTGACCAAGTTGGCGATCAAGGTTAACATTCAAATAAGACCTGTTTCACGGTGTTGTGAGACTTATAAGTGCAACAACCTGCATTTTAAAGTTTGCGTATGTTTTTTGTATGCATTCGCAATAGCCCCTATAATAAAATAATAAAAATTTAAATGTTCGTTACATTGAAAAAATGGTATGTTTAGCACGATAAAGCAATTATATTGCTCGAGTATAAACTACAAATCAAAATGCTAACTTAGGTAATTGAAAAAGTTGTCTTACCGGATCCTACTTACAGTATGTTTAATTTTCTTAAGCTGTAGGTACATTAAACAAAAAGTGCTGTGCAACTTTTATCATTTGTTTAAAAAATTGTTTGATACTACCTTGTTTCTTTGCCATTTTAAGATACCTTAGCCATTAAATAGGAACAATTTACTATTTCGGAACAAAGTCTGTATGTTTCCGTTGAATGCAGTAAAACAGTCATTAGGCATCTCCTAATGATAATGGGACAGAAATCGCCAAAAAAACTTAGCTAAGTACAAACATGAGGCAATGTCTAATAAACCTTTACAAATGTCCATTAACCGACTACTTCGTACAACGTGTTCACCGTTTGCATTGACTTTATGAATCACTGAGTTTAATCACTGAGCTGTCATCCTGTCAGCTAGCCAACAGATAAGTGAGTACCTATTACGAATACCCAATGTAATACTAATAACTCACTGTTATAAATAAAATTAAAATATTTAGACATCATGCACTGCACTTAAAATAATTACATTGAACTTGATATTCTGAACTGTGTGTGGTATTTTGAAACAAAACTGTATTTATAGGCCAACAGAGTATGTAAAACACCTCAACAATAGGTACAACAAGCACAACACTGGTTCATTACCATGATAAAAGAAATGCGAATGCGAGCGGCGTTTATGTAATACATAATAACGTGCCGCGAGTGTTTATTTACTAAACAACGCCGACCGTGCAATTTCTGAGTCATCCTAGTCCCCCACACAAAGCACCTAATACTTCACTGGTCACTCAAACTCAAACATTACAGAATATAACCATGAAGGGTTAGGCAGAGGTGTAGCTAACAGTACGTACACATTTCGCCAGTTATGTTTAAGCCCCATGAATCAGGGAACGATCCTATTGCTATAAATCCGACATAAATTCAGACTCCGGGGCGGCTACTGAATACCAAAGTACCTGATTGAAAACCCCAATAACACTTTTCTGACCTGGGAATCAAACAAGCATGAGCATGAGCTCAGCAGTAGCACTTACGACCACAAGACAAACGACGCTATAATACAGAATTTTTAAATTTAATAAGTGAAAAATATAAGATATATTTTTCGGGAGCATTGAATTGACAGAACTTTTCATTCAGCGTCACACAAGTCAGTCAACTCTCCCCAGCCCTTAATCCCTAAATAACTGGTTTCGAAACAAAGTTACGTTTTATTTTTGTGGCTAATGAAAACGTTAAACAATGGAAGGGTAAAGGGAATGACCAAATTAAGAAGTGACACAAATTCTAAAGTCGTTGAACGAACGGGCAACAACCACGAGTTCAAGGGACACTTATATTTCCGCATTTTCCTCACGGAAGCTGTATTTTTACTTCCATTCATGTTCCAGGATGTACCGCGTATGAGATTAACATACTTACCCTTATATTTCTCGGTAGAACTCCTGAAACAATGTTAACGCCACCTTTTGATGATTATAAAACTTAATAAAGTCTTAACTATGCAAAGATCAAAATATCACAGGTAGGTATGTGTATTCAGTCTGACTACAGATCTCCCATAACGAAATTTATCGAGTTATCCGCGTTCCACGTTCAACACAATGGTAAAAGAGACATATCAAATCCGCGGCCACAGCATTGACAGTGCAGTGGATGGGGGGCTATAGTCCCACGTGTGCGAATGAATAGCCGCTGCGCCGTCGCGTCGCCAAGGCCGGCGCGCGCGCTACGCCCCTGACGCACCGAACGTGAAACGATACAACCGATGATTTTCAAAATGTTTCGAAAGAAAGAGAACGTACTTTTTGACTATTTCGTCACTATGATCTAAGAATACAAGGTCAGAGTGCGTAGGGTAACGCACTCCAACCTTGAAGCATTTTTAATCATCATATTCATGTATATGTTAGGCTCAAAGGCCGAAAACGCTCATTAAGTGAAAAAACCGACCACATCTCTTCTCTGATCATTTGTCCGGCAGTTTGAGTACTATAAGCGACCCACACAAATTTCCTTTCTTTGGTAAATTTTCTTTTGGTTCCTTTCCTTGTCTTTGAGCTCCTTGAGTTATGACTCGAGCTACACGATAACTGACAAATGCTTGCACTGGCTGGACAGGTCCACTCAAATCTGTCTTTCTTCAAAAGACCATCTCAGACAGAATACCAAAAAAGGTAATATCTCAGCTGCATAGTCCTCATGTGAGTTTATCAAGATGTCTGAACCTTAAAAGACCTCTAAAGAGATCTCTGACTTTGTTTCGGCTGTTTCTTCTCAGAGTAGTCAGACACGAAACACCGGCCTCATCTAGTTTTAAAAAATAAGACGTGTAAAAGTGTTTGTAAAAACCTATTTGCAAAATAAACATCATTTTCATGGCCAATTCAAAACGACCAACAAGCGAAATTCGCGTCGTGGCTGTTATCAAAACGACCACATCGCGATGTGGCAAACATAAAACGACCACTAAACGAAATTCGGGTTGTGGGTGTTTTCATTTTCGACCGCAATGCGGTCTGGCAATGAGGAAATGCCAGAACGCGTTCTCAGCCTTTTTCAAACAGCCACAACCCGATGTAATACATTAGTAAGGAACTTGCTTGCTTGGTTTTAAAGACCACAACGTTGTGGTAGAAAATTAAAACAGCCACAACCTGAATTTCGCTTCGTGGTCGTCTTGTGTTTGCCACATCGCGATGTGGTCGTATTTAAAACAGCCACGACGCGAAATTCGCTTATTGGTCGTTTTGCATTTGCTATTACGCAATGCGATCGGTTATTTCGCTCAATGAGCGTTTTCGGCCTTTGATGAACATATGCAATGCGATAGATCAGATTTTCATTTGTATTTATTGATTTTCGGCTATCAAGGTCATTAAATAAATCACTGGGTGTTCTCATACAGATAACATTGATGAATAAATTGTAGTTAATAAGGCCGAATGGCCATTACATTTTACGGCTTTTAAAATTCATAATACCATTAAAGTATTTGTTCAATGACGCACGTGGCATTGAAATTATGATGAGATTGAAATTGTTAGGTAAGTGTTATTATCAATCGATATGACATAATAACAAGACATTCGTCTTTATGTTTTTTGCCAAACGAGAACATTTCGTGGTCGTAAAAGATTAGTTAAGCCATGATTGACAGTGCACTATCACTGAAAAACAGTTCGTGTTCCTAGATTCGAGGACCTAAAGATGAATTCCTAAATTTTGAAAGAAAGACAAATAATTTATATTACATACCTTCGTCACATTGTTTGTTTCTGACATTCTCTAGCACAACTACTGAAATTTATTTTAATTAACTCTATTTAAAAACTCACATTATCTTTATCAAAAGTCGATTATCCGAATTATCTTCAATGTGGAATAATAATGTGTTTAAAGTTTTATTTAATTAGCGTACAAATATGGTATCTAAATATGGATTAATTATGTAATAGATAAGGCCAATCTGATGCGTTTTAATTTTATTTTACATCTACTTTCATGCCACATAGTCATCGAAATGAGACGAGAGATGATAATGTGAGAATAACAAAGCACCTGCCTCTAGCTCTAAGAAAATCATTGGAATATTAGGAATGATTATACAAATGCCGATCTACTTATCGTGCCAATAGGTACAAAATCATCATCATCTGCTTAGCCTTTTCCCAACTATGTTGGGGTCGGCTTCCAGTCTAACCGGATGCAGCTGAATACCAGTATTTTACATGGAGCGACTGCCTATCTGACCTCCACAACCCAGTTAGTACCGGGTAATACGATTACCACGTTCTTACCCTTGGGAAGACTGGTTGTCAGACTTTTGGGCCACTGACTATCTGTAACGACTGTCAAAGATGTACAATTGATAGCCGGGACCAACAGCTTAACGTGCTTTCCGAGGCACGGAGGAAACTCGGTATGTAATGGGTGGTCACACATCCACGGACCAACCCAGGCAAGCGCGGCTTAACCTGATGATCGACCCGAGCGGCTGTTATTATTTAGCCACGAGCTCCTCAATAGGTACAAAGTATGATCTTGGTATTACACTGATTCATAGTAAGCCTACTTATCTAAGATATGATGACATTAGTGGGTGTGGTAGGGGTGATGGGTGTGCTACCTTACAAATATTGTGAATACATCTTTCATGATCTTTCAGATAGAAAAGCTCACATCATAGTCTGAAACTAAACTTATGTTTAAAAAAAAATCAAACAAAACCAAAACAGAGAGATAAGGGAAAATTTTGAACTACTTGAGTTCAATATATTACAACAGTGATCTATTTATGTTCTAACTCGCCAAACAAAAACCCAAAACAAAGCCCAAAGCTCCAAATATTGACGAAACCAAATGAATAAAAAAGAAATGATAAATGAAAGTTCACACAGAATTATATTTCACAATCCTAAAAGAAGAACAAAAAAGAAATTCAAAAATATCTCACCCTTGAAATATACAAAGCACAAAAGGAGGCGCGCGCGCAGTGGGGCGGCGCGACGAGTACTGCGCGGACGCACACCACGGACACACTAGTCTACAAAAACACAGCGCGCTCTCCAACAGAGTCCTTTACTCGCACTAAGCGTTCACGCAAATCCACACGTATGCTTTATACCGCATACGTTTGGCACCGGCAGAACTATGCATACACGTGGGGCGATTGACGACGCCAAAAATAATTAGCACGTCAATATTACAATGTATTTCAACCAAAACGAAAGTAATTTTCACGTTTATGAAACTAAGTAGGTAATTGTTTATTTTGTTGGCATAATACTGCTAGTTGACCGCTGCCCCGGACAAGGCCGGTGTTATTTTGACCTTTATCAAAGCCACAATTGCAATGCTTATCGTTTTGGACGATTCACTGCGGTAATAAATATTAATCGATTGAAGAGTCTTCGAAATAGCTGCTATAGGCGAATCAAATGGGCGGAAAACTGTGACGTGCGTTGGTTTTTTGTTATGCATATTCCTTTTTAGATAATAAGATAGATAAAGGATTTTTAGGACAGAGAACCACCAACGGCCTTTTTTTTCAATCGACAGAAAATTTTCGTCATCGTTAACCTAACCTAACCTAGTTAGGAAAAGGTCTAAGTCAATAATGGATAAATATTGTCCAATGTTTGTATTTTTTGATAATTATTTTGTTTAATTTTTCCGTCACCACTGCTGTCGAAAGGTGAAGGAAAACATCGTGTGTAAACAGGCATATCCTAAAATTAAAGTTCGAAGGCAAGTGCCATCAAGCAACCCGCACTGTGATAGCGTGCAGCGTCGTACAGCCCGTTCACACGACGACGATCCATGCTTTTTGACGTATCGTCTTTTTCACGATCTGTCAACTTTTTTCACGGCGGCAATGATTTTTAAATGCCCTTGTTTACACGCATCACGAATCGTGAAAAATTACGGAGACGTCTTAAATCACGTAACGTCTTTTAAAAATCAGGTACGTCAAAAAACAAGGATCGTGACTTTTTGTGACGGATTCGCTGATGCGCTCGCTCCCGAAAAATCACGGAACTAATGTGAACACCAATTCTTTTTTTTTACCGGATCGTGATCAGACACGATTCCGTATGCAATGTGATCGTCCACCCGTCATGACGAATCATGTTTTATGACGGATCCACAATGACGGAAGCCGTGTGAACGTGCTGGTACCCATTCCTTCTCATGGAGAGGTGGCCTTTGTCCAGCAGTGTTGTTGTTGTTTTGTTTCAGATGCGGGAACAATACATATACATATAGGCTGACTATGTTTATGCTTATGAGTACCTGACAAACGAATCTTTATTTATTCCCGTAGATGTTAGGTTCCTATTCCAATTTCAATGCACCTTAGTTTTAAAGTTACTTAGTAGGATAATGCTCGATACCTAGTTGCATAATACTTTTTAAGAATAAATACAGCACACGGACATAGACGAATAAATTAATATAAATGCCTTGGCAAATACCACCATTATTCCCTGATGGCTGATGTGATATTACTTATTACAAATTTTATTAGAAAATAACGAATGTTTTATGTCACGCTAACCTTGACCAATTATTGAATGTCAAATAAAAATACTTCATTAATTTTGGTTCAAAAAACGTGCCCCACCAATTTCGAAAACCAACAAACCGGTTTTCAGCGTATAACTGGGTTTATTTTTTGCTAATCTAAGACTAATACATGGTAATATATTTATTTATATAAAGCTGTTGTTTTGCTTCAAGTTAATAATTATTACTGATTCTTGGAAAATATGGTGAGGCCACTGCAAATAAAAAACATTTACAAACTTTGTTTTTTTTTCGTTTTGGAACCTTCAGTTGGACATCTGGGATCTCCCAAAACCAATTCTAAAAAGCAATTTAGGCATCTCGTAACAATATTTGGGTAGTGACATTAAAAGTACTCAGAAACCATAAAATTATAAAATTCATGGTTATTTTACATACACACATCAAAAGTGTCTAGGGATCAAGCATTTTTATGCGGATTTCTTGAGATTGAGATGTGGCTTTGTAATAAATTTATGATTTTATAAATTTATATGGATCCTTTTTGGTGCATTTCATAATTTGAATCAGGAACTCTCAATCAAATTCGAGTAAAAGATGAAAATAAGCTGTCAATATTTTCCCTATAAAAACATACAACGCATTGAAGACATTATTAGTGCTACTGTTTCCCTACTACTGATTAAAACCAACGTTATTATGGAGCGGCGACGTCATTTAAGCAGGGAAGAAATGCTCAGAGCCGTGGGAATGATAGAAGCTGGTTCCCGGCAACGTACTGTGGCTTTAGCTCTGAATACAAGTCAGAGTGTTATCAGTCGACTTTGGACACGTTACCGAAGCACTGGTACCGTGGCTGAGCGCCATGGAGGACGGTATCGCTGCACCACACGGAGACAAGACCGATACATTCAAATCTTAACTCGAAGAGCTCCAACAATAACCGCCATGATGTTAGCCGTGAGGCTTCATCACTCTTCAGGGAACTTAATTAGCGACCAAACAGTCAGAAACCGCTTGCATGAAGTGAACCTTCATTCCCGAAGACCGCTACGGGTACCACCTATAGCAATGCACAATCGTAGGATTCGATATCAATGGGCTCTTGAACACAGAAATTGGGCAGAAGAACAATGGCGTTTCGTGTGCTTTTCTGATGAGTCTCGTTTTGGTATGAGACCGGATACAAGACGTATACGACACTGGAGAACCCCTGGACGCCAACAGCGATTAAAATCCTGCCAGGAAGTCCATCCTTATAGTGGTGGAACCATCATGGTATGGGCGGGTATTTGGATCGGCGGAAGAACTGAGTTGATTTGGATCAGAGGCAACCTCAACGCTCAAATTTATGCTGAGACGATTGTATCACACGTCATCGTTCCTCTACAAGTGCAAATCGGTCCCTTATTTCAGTTAATGCATGATAATGCACGACCGCACACCGCAAGAGTTGTAAGACAGACTCTCGCCGCAGCTAACATCAATGTCCTGCCCTGGCCTGCTCAGTCGCCAGACTTGAACCCGATTGAGCATGCATGGGATATGCTACAGAGAAGAGCTCTGCCGAATATGGAGGGTATCCAGTCGCAAGAAGACCTTTTTTTGTTGTTGCAACGAACATGGGCGGCCATTCCACAGCGTGATTTGGATGAACTCATTTTGAGTATGCCAAACCGATGTTCTTGTGTTGTTAGTGTTCGCGGTAGAAACACGGATTATTAATTGTTTAAGTTACCCAATAAAATTTTAAAGAAAACTGTTATTTCAGTCTTTTTTTCGAACTTTAATGTTAGTGGTTCAAATGTCAAAAATCCCTTTATTAGGAAAATGGCAAATTTCTTTATTAATGCAAAGGTGACTTGGTTTATCGTTACTGTGACAAACGAAAACACTTTATTTGATGAATCCTTAAAGAAAATTTTAATTAATATCAATCAGGAGAAAAGTTATTGCAAAAATATATGTTGATCCCTAGATACTTTTGATGTGTGTAGCTAATTGAAATTCATTTCGTTCTGTCTAATGATAATTTGGTGAATACGCAAATGGATTTCTTTCGCGAAGTGTGTCATTAAGGCCATGTTTATTGGATTTCGTAACGGGGAACATAATAAAAGGTTCCAAACTAAAAGATTCCATTAATGCTAAGTATAGGTCAACAACAATAACATCAGTAAGTAAGGAAAGTTACCGGTTGAAGAACAACGAAAGAAATGCAATGACAACGCGTGAAGGAGGTAACCTCGGAGGTACATCAAGAACACGTATGAAATCCGAATTTCTTCACACTGACTATAGTGAGCGACATATAGTCGTCTCTTGTAAGGTAAAAATTAACACGCGTGAATAGTCCCTGGAGATTAGTGCCCAATTTCGAGGGTTGGAAAATTCCTGTTTTTTTTTCTCCTCGATGATTTGGACTGTCCTCCTATGCTCCTTTTTCCTATTTATAAAACGTACAGTTTAAAAGATTGTGGAAATACTTTTACTTCTTAACTTATTTAAGTGCAATATAAAAAATGGACAAAATTAAAGTTCTTTTCCGTACACATGCTAAACTAAGCCAGCTATTTTGCAGTTATTTTGAGAGTGTTTGTTCCGTAAGTTTAAGGAATCGGCAAAATGAACTTGCTTGTGTTGCCAGACAAGGTGTTGTATGTACATATTTCCGTGTGCAGAGAAAATGCTCTTAGCCTCTGATGCTGCACACAGTTTTCCAAACTTCCGTACACGGTACAAATATTGTAAAAGCCGCCTTAGGACGACACTGCCCGGTGTATCAGGACAACCAGTTATTACTTTGTAAAATGAGGGAGTTTTGATGGCAGAACTAAGCTCAGTAAGACTACAGATTTGCAAAACTAAAGGTCAGCTATTTTGCAACAGAGCACTTTAATTAAATTGGAATAGCATAAAAACTGAACTTTAAAAGAAATGGCAGCATGCATAAGAATTGGATGCAAAAAGTTAAAAAGCCGACTGACATAGTAAGTGCCAGTGAAGCAATCAGTGTTGTTACTGCAAAACCATTTTTATTTTAATGCACCTCCGATTTCGATAATACTATTCGATATTTAATCTGTTTTTAAATCTCATGTCAACTTATATGGTTATTCTCTGACAAACAACGACTTACATGAAATTTAAATACCAGATATTTTGACTCTGGGAGGCAATCTTACAACTTATCAAATACATTTAAGTGCACACTCGATTGCAGTTTCAATTAGGACTTCATGAGCACACAAGAGATTTCGCGGTAACCCAATTTCATATAAAAAGTTCACATATAAACAAAGTTAATTGTGTGGCTGACTGTGTTTACCAAAATTTCATCTGCCGACTTTCAAAACGATTCATTACTTCATTAATCGTCTTCATGTTTAATTACCTTTTCATTAATTAAAATGACCAGTTATACTTTTAGTGCGTAATTATTTTCATTAACCTTTGTTTATTTGGTCTCTGGATGAGCTTACATGGATCTTGTATTGACTTCCATAAATGTGATATTTTTTGCCTAAGGTTCTTTTGGAAATTCGTGGTTTATTTCTGCAATAAATATGGTATAATATGAGCTCACCACATCATACTGGTCAAGAAATCATAAAGAAAAGCATAGCTGGTTTTCAAATGAAGAACGTCAAGTATCATAGAAATATCCTATATATCATGTGCCAACGTGCAACCAAGAAACTAACAATATTTTTTTAGTAATTTGCGAGAGAAACAGAACTAAATTCAGATAGCCAAAATACCTCGTTTATAAACAAGTTCAATCAACAGTAACCTTGATCCCTAAGACACTATTAAAGCAACTTATTAGCTTTCGTTCACACAAGAGTGCAACGACACTCAATTAATTTAATATTCGATATATCACTACTTAAAATGAATGCTCGCCAAAACAAAACAAACATACTCGTATGATTAGGACAGTAAAGGTTAAATCGATTATATTCTCTGCCAAGCCTGACATATTATGACTGTAGGTAAAACAAAAACTAAGTATTTAA
This sequence comes from Standfussiana lucernea, assembly GCA_964057025.1. Lineage (NCBI taxonomy): Eukaryota > Metazoa > Arthropoda > Insecta > Lepidoptera > Noctuidae > Standfussiana > Standfussiana lucernea. The sequence continues at coordinate 5,316,655 of OZ059787.1, read as the reverse complement.
CAAATCCACCGATATATGATTTCAAACATCATCAATTTAATAAATGTTAAAAAGGATAGACACTACGTCAGGTACATACTACAGCAGACCTCTGAACTCAAACATAAAAAGTAAACAAACGACACATTTCATTGTTATTTGATCCAGTTAATCCAATCACAGATTGAACATTTTCCCAGAAGTTAACGACTAGCGGCACAATCATTCTTTACGAGTAACTTTTATCTATAGGTACTTTCAGATTACTTATTTTTCACTCTCCAATAAATTTCTGAAGGCCAAGTAGAGAGCGAACCTGGTCACCTGGTACTAACTTGATCCTTACTGCTATTATGTTGTTAGCAGTAGATCGTAAATTGTTAAATCATTGGCTTTTCCTCCTAGACGTTTTATTGCTAAGTAACAATTACAGTGACACCTACCTATATCTCTCAAAGAAATTGGTACACTAGTCTTTAAATGTATTGGATGTGTCTATTGTATTTTGGATGTGTCCTTGTATCAGTGTATTGAATTGTTGGTGCGCCTAATGAATACAATAAAAGGCAAGAATGACAGGTAAATTTAAATGAAAGGTTATTTACTTAAATTTCTTGCTGCTCAGCGTGTAAACAAAAATCAATTTGATGATAAGCGATAGGATTTACAAAAAATATACCCTAACTTAATGTCTAGGGCATTGCCGAGTTGTCCTTTGCACATCGTTCATCGCTCCGGAGCTCAATCTGTGAACCCTATGCTTATTCAGAAACCGGTTCGTTAAAGTCAACAACCTAGCCGGCGACGAGGAGCAGATAATAGGTATATCGAATTATATGCTGCATATACTGCATACACTCTTAATTTTAAGTTAGAGCGGATTTCGCTGAACAAGATCAGGTCATAGAGACGGCGTTCATAAGGTGTCAATATAACAATTATGACACTGACAGCTCTTGAACTCACTTAAGTGCTGATGATCGCGCTGAATTTTATTGGTGCCTTTGCCCTTAGTGATATAATGCTCTTTAGGTAAGTTCATCTTTGGCGCATCTGTTTTTTGCATTTGTTGTTTTGAAAAGGATGCGACATTGACAGCACTCAGCTTCTATAGACGTATAAGAAATGGCAATGATGGTAATGTTTCCTCACTTACAGTTATTACAGTTCAAGTGACTATTATTCAATCAGTGGTGTGCGCTACCGAATAAACTATTTACAATAGCCATTTCAAAGTGACGTATGTCAGGAGTCAGTCAAAATCATTTATTTCAAGTATGCCAGTTACAGGCACTTTTGAATTGTCGAAACAAAAACAACAATAAAAATGAAGCTACAGTCCCAGTTACAAGACATAATAACTGTGAAAGTACTGTAGTTGCCCGTTCCAAAGTTCTCTATGGTGAAAAACGGACAGGAAACTCCATGGACACTCTTTTAAATCAAAATATTGTTACAAAAACCTACAAACCCACCTACAAACCTAAACCTACCATAGCTAATGTATGTTCGGTTGGGGACGGCTAGGCACGATTCAAGATATAACCTGAGTGGTTTTTTCCTGAACTGAATTTTAATTTGCCGCCCAGATGTGCCGTCATGTCGTGTAGACCCGAACATGCGTGTGGGACCCCTATTATTACGTAAAAGTAAAAACCTAGTTAAAATGTTTCAGCTAATTTTACCGCCCGTCCTTCCGAAATAAAAATTAAATCTTGTTTAAAAGCCAAACGCCCGTTGTCCTGCTGAAACTCACTAAATAATGAACGAAAGTAAACTGGGTCTAGGCAAAGCTGACCCTGACAATAGAATTATTTTAATCTCCTATAGAATAAAAGGGAGAAAAGCATTGTTTTGTTTTAGCATTGTTGTGACAATGCCCACGCTCTCCAAAAGTGCGTCTGAAGATAAATGTTAAAGGTAAGTTCAATGTACAAAATAAGGCAGTTGTATTTCACCTTGAACTTACTTGCGCTTTAACCTATAAGTCATGGTTTACTTTAGTAGGTTACTTACTCTTCGATAGTCTCATGTTCTTTGACCCACTCAATTAAGTTGCTCCTTACACTATTACTAGAGCCACATTAGCGGCTAAACTTTAGGACTTCAGTTGCAGCGTAGACTTTGGGTGTGTCGGACGTGCGCATTTATTTTGGCTGGAATAATCGACACCATAAAATCGGAGAGGAGTGGAGTGGAACAGGGAAAAAGTTTCAAAATTATGAAACCGAGCCAATTTGATAGAATCCTCGAGACTCTTATCATAAAAACATAACCCTCCTTCTGGCGCAGTCGGGTAAAAACGAAACAATTGCAATAAATAATGGTCACCGACATATGATACAACGCAACCGAAATCACCGAATACGATGTTTCTATCGCGACAAGACAACCTGCCACGAATATTCGTCCGATAATGTGACCGTAGCATAACGATAGAGACTATTCGCTACATTTGTACATACATAAATGCAAGTTTATTGGAACACGCATACTGGAACATCCCTTTACACACGGGAACATCACCTGGCGGAATATTACAAAGTATTTTAAAATATATCATTCCATTGCTAACACGTGCAATAGTTATAAAACAAAAGTTATTAAAATATTTCAAAGGCGAAAATTCTTCACATTTCTTTATTCATTCATTCGATTGCCGCGTGGTGTTTTATTTTCTTCTGGAAACACGCAACTTTACAGTTTTCTTATAAGTAGGTACGTAGGGAAACATTACCTCACTCACAATATTAATTATCTGTATACATGGTGGCAAAGATATCGACGCACAAACGGTTACAACGTATTCAGAACATCATTCCGTTTAATTACCGATTAATAATTCTTATGTGTACGGAATGATGATCGGAGGAACTCGTGGCTAAATAATAACAGCCGCTCGGGTCGATCAGGTTAAGCCGCGCTTGCCTGGGTTGGTCCGTGGATGGGTGACCACCCATTACATACCGAGCTTCCTCCGTGCCTCGCACGTTAAGCCGTTGCGTTGGTCCCGGCTGTCAATTGTAGATCTTCGACAGTCGTTACAGGTAGTCAGTGGCCCGCAAGTCTGACAACCAGTCTTACCAAGGGGTATCATACTACTACTACTACTATCGTACTGGGTAATCCCAGTACGAACTGGGTTGTGGGGGTCAGATAGGCAGTCGCTCCATGGTACTCTGCTGCATCCGGTTAGACTGGAATCAACATAGTTTGGAAAAAGTTAGGCAGATGATGATGTGTTCATAATGATGTACTGAACACTGGTAGTCGTTTGCGCGACGATGTTCCTTCCACACTGTATACCAGAATACGGTATTTATGACAGGAACTAAATTACCTAATGGGGCGTTCTTATACAATATTAAGATACATATATGTATATGAGATGTATAAAGGTAAGATACTAGCAGAGTTACTAACTATTAACTATTTCATAGAGTAACTATTTCATGAAAAAGTCATTCAATGGGGTTGTATGAACTTTGAGGGTTGTATTGATGATTTTAATGATTATAATTCTGTTACTAGAAATATCTATTAAAGCCGCGAATCATATTTTGTTCAATGTACAGCCTGACAATGACCGGCAAATTGCAAAAAACGTAAGAAAATTTGAATTTCGCGGCCTACCCTGGCGCGTCCACCTTAAGTACAATCTTCCTATTAATTGTTTTCCTAACAATGATTTAATAATTTATTATTCATGAATAATATTAGATACCTTAGATCCTTTTAATAGTTATATGCGTGAACTATGTATTCAAGATATCCACTAGGTAGGTACATAAACATACCTGCCTATTTTGCAAAAGCATACGACTTTTATACCTAATTCCATTTGTTAAGGAAAATGACCGCTAAAATTGAGCGTCCATTTAATTTGGTTAGCTTACTATATTATTTATCTACAACAAACAAAATCTTTTTTGCAAAAAATAAAAAAAATCCCAAACAATAAACTTTAGGACGTTTTTTTTTGTTTTAAATCCTAAACAAGTAGATACTAACAACGGTTATTGATAGACCCATGTTTATGATTAAGTATAATGAATGTGCCAACAAACAATACTCGTAAGTCCAAATTACTTGAAATTACTGATAAAATCTTGACAATTTGTTTACATGGGAAAAATGAGTTATTGTTAGCTATTTGTGTCGTGTAAAGTTAAATGTGTATTATACACGGCATGTGAATATGAAATATGTATGAAGGGGAAATAATTTGTATGTGGTGTTTAAGTATGTAAGTACACACTAATGTAAGAAGGATTTCTTAGAAAGTTAAAATGATTTTGTATAAATACCTACGGCTTGTTGAAAAACACGTCGTAATATCGAAGACTACATGAGTATATGACAGTTTAAAAATGATTGCCTCAAAAAAAACGAATGTGTGTCACATCACTACACTACGATAGTGGACATTCATCCATCGTAACATAAATCAGATCTATGAACAGCATAACCGTTGCGTGGGGCTACGTTAACGCTACGTAGGGCTATAAACGTAAACGTGAAGTAAGAAACTACAAGAAACTGGGTAGGCGATATGGGTATAGAAATAAGAAATGCGGGAGACGCAACAGCACTTCTGCGGTTGCATCGTCTTCATTGCCGAAACCATTTTCCTACAAAAGAAGCCAATAACCTTCCAATAATCCTTTAGTCGTTCTTTATTTTATTCCTTTATTTTATTTTATAGATTTTAAATATTTCTTAAAAAAAAACATAAAAACATTTAAAAATATAAAAAATTGTAGCCCACCGGCACCGGGAACAGGGTCCGAGCTACCGGCGGTGGTCAGGGTTAGCCTCCTCAGATGTTGGTCGAGGCTCTTGGCTATTAAGCCATTGGCCGACACAACTATCGGCACAATGACTGCTATATTCACAAGCCAATTACCTGCCAATAATCCTTTAGTCGTTCTTTATTATGTCCTTTATTTATTTCCTTTAAAAATGTAAGCAATATTGCTTACATTTTTAAATATTACATAATAAAAAATACAAAATAAAACATTTAAAAATATTTTTAAAAAAATGCAGCGAGATTATCCAGAGGCATTATTACTTTATACAAGGTGGAAATAATATAGGAATTTCATTAGGTAATTTAAAAAAAAAATTCTGTTTCCTACAAAAGTACATTACCTACACGGTCAAAATGTTTGAAACAGGTGATTTTGTTTTTAATTACCGATAAAAAAAAATCTATGTGGTGGGGTTTGGAACGATGTACTGAACATGTGGTAACCGTTTGTGCGTCGATGGTCTTCCACCCTGTATTCATAAAACCTGCTTACGAAACATACCAATCCTCGTCAAAAAGACTCAGTCCTGCTCATATTAAATAAGAAGCACATAATAAATCTGAATAAGTAATAGTAGTAATAATTATTATGTCACAACGATAAACACATGAGTTCAATGAACATTATTAATGACAAGTTCATCCAACAGCGCCCGACAGCGCAGCGGACAACTTAAGAACAACCACTGCGGAGCTGCTGTAAGTAGCAGTTAAGTGAAGGCTGTATACTTTACTTAACAAGACGCCTTAGTAGTGTTGCTACTCGACAATAGATGGCGCTGTATTAAGAATCATATGGCATTCTATGCTTTTAGCTACTAAACGCCAGATGTCATAGCGGTGCTCAAGATAAACTTTAGTGGTTTTTACTATTTTTTTATATGCGATAAATGCCTATTGGATGAGGAAACTTCTTGAAACAAGTTGTAACATAGTTGTTTCTGGCAATTTTGCCAGCATTCTGGGCACTTATCCTGTTGACAGCGGTGCGGTTGTAGGTGCATAATTATACCTATATGAGTTAATTGTCTATTCATAGTTTGCCATTTAATTTTCTAACCCTTTTATTTCCTTTGGTTTTATTGCAGCAGTTCGTGACTCAATGTACCTTGTGGTCGCGAGCGTAGATAGAGGAAATAATTAACGCTAAACCAAGATGTGAAAACCAGACCACTCATAGTGGCATAACACATACATAAGGCCTATTTCTAGCAAGCATCTTAGAACTGAGGTCCAAGCACAAGCGCGCCGTGTAAACGTAATGTAAATACGTGGATTTAAAAATTAAAAATAGAGTAAAGTTATAACTTAAAGGCATGTTCCTATTTATAACAAAAACTTGTTAAAAGTTGGAACTTTGACCCCCAAAATCTCCATAACTAGAAGGTTCCCAGTACTTCCCATGTATGGTCTAGGCAGGCCTCCTTCACTCGTTCCAAGTCATGCACTAAGTACCCACCTAAAGATCGCGTTCGCCCAGGCGAACAAAATCCAGTCGTTTGCCACGCGGCGCTTCAGGGTACCTACTAGGGTTGTTGCTGATGCAGGTTTTAACTGTATCAGCGGATGCCGATGCTGATATCAACAAATTTATTAAATAAAACATATCTAACTATAAAATTGTAGGTAAATATGATATGAGATTTTGAATATTAAAGGACAAGTTATAATAATTATTTTATTTTTATTAACAATGAGGGAATAATCGACAGTTTTTTGTTTAACTGTCTATGATTGGTTTATAACTCCACGTGGCTCACGTAAAGTCCTGCCTTCAACGAACACGATCAGGTTACTGATGACATCCGCTGGGCTATGGACAAAAATCTCTTACTTTACTAGTTTTACTTGACTTTAGTTGCGCGTTCAACTCAGTGGATTTCGACATACTTCTAGGAATCCTTCAGTCTTTTAACTTTTCTGCCTCTGCGTTAGCCTGGTTTGACTCATACCTTCGTGGTCGCTCTCAGTTTGTCCGCCAAGAAGAGATTTTTTTCTGATTGGTGTGATCTCACTGCTGGCGTTCCTCAGGGTGGCGTTCTCTCTCCTCTCCATTTCTCAATCTTCATAAACACTGTTACCAAGGTTATCACCTCCAGCTTCCATCTCTACGCAGACGATTTGCAACTTTATCAACATTTCTTGCTGGCTGATGCGGAATCGGCTGTCTGTGCCATGAATCGTGACTTGGAAAAGATCAATGAATGGGCTAAGTCTTACGGCTTACTGATCAACCCTTCCAAGTCCCAGGCTATGATCATAGGCAGCAGATACTATCGTACTGCACTTGACGTTTCATCACTGACACCTTTGTCCCTTGGTGGCTCGACCATTCCCTATTCTGAATCCGCTAAGGACCTTGGTGTCTTAATTGACAGTAATTTGTCATGGCAAGCTCAAGTGAATGAGGTTAGTCGTAAGGTGCATTTTTCTTTCCATTCGCTAAAATCCTTACGGAGCTTCTTACCATTTTCTAATAGGATAGCTTATTAGAAAATGCTTTAAGTAACAAGCTATGATTAAAACAAAGATAATTCTTATTTAGCTGGTTTGTAATAAAAAACTAGTTACAGGCATTTTGTTTTACGTGTGATTAGACCGAAACCTCCATTTTATGTAGTAGCTACCTAGATCATCAATAATATAACAGGGACTGTGCAACAATTTCAAATGTAACATTGCCTATAAACTTATTTTTATTTATTAGGTTCACGACATTGTGTTTGTAATAGTCTGGCTAAGAGTTTAATAAGTCTATACTGTACAGTAAATGTATATAACTAGCGCTTAGGGACTTACTAGGACTTAAAATAAAAAGGAACTCATTTTTATATATTTCATTTATTTTGTATCAAGAAATTGTGCAGGTTATATTGCAACGAGATGTAGCAATACCACAATTAATGCAGTTGTCCATGCTGATTAATAATATCGCAGTCCTTAGAAACAAGCCGTAGTCAGTCAGAGGAGCAGATACAGAGTCCATACTAAACTAGTGAGAGTTGTAAAGGCAGGAAGGAGTTGGCAAGGCTCACCCGCCGCAGGCAGTGACTGTGTAGCAAGCCGCCTAAGCATGTCCTATACCTAGTTCATCATCTACCTAGCCTTTTCCCAACTATGTTGGGATCGGCTTCCAGTCTAACCGCATGCAGCTGAATACCAGTATTTTACATGGAGCGACTGCCTATCTGACCCCCACGACCTAGTCAGAACTAGGTAAACTAACACGATAACCTTTGGTAAGACTGGTTGTCAGACTTTCTGCCACAGACTACCTGTAACGGCTGTCAAAGATCTACAAATGACAATCGGGGCCAACGGCTTAACGTGCTTTCCGAGGCACGGAGGAAACTCGTTATGTAATAGGTGGTCACCCATTCATAGACCAACCTAGGCAAGCGCGGCTGAACCTGAAGATTGATACGATATCATATGATACGAGCATATGATACGAGCGGCCGTTATTATTTAGCCATGAGCTCCTAGTGAGAGTTGTAATTAAATAAATTAACTGAGAAAAATCCATTATATTGCATTTATTTACAACTAGTGAGAGTTGCAAATAAATGCAATAAAATGCATTTTTGTCAGTTTTGCAATTGTAAATTGTTTTTAGTTCGTGTTTTTGTTTTATGTTAAAATGACGATAATTATTAAGCAAAAACAGTTGTCTGTAACGCGTAGGCCCAAAAGTAGGCATACTCCTTTACACATTTATGTAAATGTATTCCTAAGGAGGATTTATTTACTACTTACACTTACGTACTTTTTAAAGTTATTTGGAAGATTTAGAATTTTTGCGATGGTTACATTTCTGATAATTGAAATTTACAGGAGGGTAGAAAGTTCATAAAAGTGAGGCATTTGTGATAATCAATAAATACTACAAAGTAAATGTTTTAAATGTAAAAAAAAATGTTTTCAGTCACCCATTCTTTTATGTAATAATTTCCTAGTATAGACAGCCCTAGCGTTGCGTTCAATGACGCACGTGATCGCCCGACACCACGGCAGACGACGTAGTAACTCTCGGGCGGGCGCGTAATGGCGGATCTACACAGCGGCCGGCGGCAGTGCCGGCGGCTAGCTTTAAGAGCGGCATTCGCAACAACGCTGGCGGCATTTTGTCGGCGATGCGGGGAACAGTTTGATCACGGCTTTCGATGAGAGTGATGTCGTTTCGTATTCTTTGATGGGGAATGCGTCATCACCGATGAAATAAAAAGGTACTGGCGTATTTCTTCCTTCTTATGTTTGTAGTTGTGCAGGTAGGTGTGCAGATACATCTTGTGTCATTGGAACAAACTAGTGTTACGTAGAACTCCACCATCAGATATGCGCCCTTGGCAACCGATATCTACGTATAAAAAGTTACAATTCGCGTCAACCACGGCAAACAAAACAATACTGAAATATGACTTGTACGATTCACAGCCGCGCTTGCCGCGTCTGCCCGCGGCACTTATCGGCGGCTTTGCTTGTGGTCAGGCCGCTAGCAGCGCCGCCGGGCTGTGTGGATCCACCATAAGGTACATTTTAGCACGCACGAAGGCCTGTAATATTTTTGTAGGTAATTATAGCGTTAGGTATCTATCTTTTCCTACGGAGTGAAGTATCTGTTCCGTAAGGAACTACTAATTAATCTGTGGTCTAGCTCTAGAACAAAAAAAATATCGCAATGACGATATCGCTTTGTCCGAACCTTTGCGGACATACGTGAAGTAATAAAAGTTATGCATAAACAGTTCAGTTTTAACTCTGAAGGCTAATTAAAGGTTAAAGTTAACGGGAAAAGCATAAATACAAATACGATTACTCAGAACTGTGCGGAAAGGTCATCTTGTGGTAAGTCATAATGAAGAAAGGTTTTTGAATCATGAATTCATGACCAAAAAAAAAACAAAAATAAAAAAAAATGAAGTCATGTCATCGTCATCATCATTTTTCATGTCATAAAAATAATATACTCAATTAGAAAACATAAGAATTTGTCTTTACATCATCGGCCCAGCCTGTTCCAAATATGTTGGGGTTCGCTTCCAGTCTAACCGGATGCAGTTGAATACCAGTATTTTACATGGAGCGACTGCCTATCTGACCTCCACGACCCAGTTAGAACTAGGTAAACTAATACGATAACCTTTTGTAAGACTGGTTGTCAGCCTTTCTGCCACAGACTAACTGTAACGACTGTTACAGATCTACAAATGACAGCTGGGACCAACGGCTTAACATGTTTTCCGAGGCACGGAGGAAACTCGGTACGTAATGGGTGGTCATCCACGGACCAACCTAGGCCAGCACGGGTTAATTAAAAGATCAACCCGAGCGGCTGTTATTATTTTGTCTTAACGTTAAAAAAATAAAAGGATTCAATTTTATTTTTAATCGTATAAGCCCACTGTAAGGTTCTCAATTCTGAGACACGTGCCTGTCCGTGAGAAGAGGACCGTGATTGTGGGTTGGTGGATGACACATATTACATTCGAATGTTTGGATCTAGGATATGAAGGTTTCTTTACCGTTGTGAGAGCTCTGGTGATGAAATAATTTCCGTACACAAAGTAAATAGCTTGCTGGGGTTCCTACGTCGCAGCCGTTTTAACTACGCTACCATTAATCTCATTGTCTATGAATGAAAGCTTTCTAATGTATTGTGGTTCGTTCCTACAAGAGACTACGGATCTAATTGCGCAATTAGTTGCAGCAAAAACTGAAGGTCAAGTCGCGAAGCTTCAAAACAAAACAGATTGTATCTCAGTACAGTTTTTTTCTATTGGAAACAATGTTTAGTTGTTTTGCTACTGCCTTGTTTGACGCACAGCCGCGTTCGTAGCTACTGCTGTATCTAGCAGTGTCAAAGATACCGCCGAGTAATTAGGGCCCCTGTGATGTAGAGGAAAAAACCACAAAATCTTCCTATAACATCAAATTATTATTGTTTGAAGCTCGTAATAAGGAATTAATGAATATTTAACTTTTTGCGGCCTTGAATGCTACAATTTTTAGAGCTAGCTCTTCAATAAAAACTGTCCACGAACCTCCAATCGTTATTTCTGAATCGACTTTTTGGCTTCGCTGAACTCGGGTTCACAGGGCCCTATTACAACTAGCTACGCTAGTGCGCACAGCTCACTTCTTGTTACTAAGTTTTTAATAATATTGATTACAAAAAGTCCTAATTATTCAGTTCTGAAAATTAATCAATCTCTGTACTGAAATCTCCATTTATTTTATGCTTTTTCATTCATATCCTAGTTCAAATTGTAATTCCTTTATTCACTTACACAAGGCGCATCCGAAAGAATGGCTTGTAAAATCGCACTGTTTCATTTTCGATGAATTGTCAATTTTCCCGGAATAGTCTTCGACCCCACTTGACAGGCCAAGCATTTCTTCCTCATTGAATTGAATGACGCTGATGAAAGCAGGATATTTTGTTGAGAACATGACTTTATAATATCTACTAGGTACCAAATAAACTTTGACCTTTGGCACAGATAGCATAATACTAGCAGTCATGTCAAACGTATGACTCGTGGATCTTTATCAAGTGACCACCTACCAGATCTAAACACTTTTTTATAATTAATAAAAATAAACAACGCTTACAAAGTTTCAAGGTGTCTGCATCAAAAACAAGCTAACAAATTGTCAAACGAGTGTCAACTGCTGTAATTGTTTTATTGAGTTGTCAACAGCAAATCAAAGCACTTGCAGTTTAATAGATAGATGGAAAAGTCAAAAATGTTTTGGATTGACATAACCTACCGAAAGGCTTATTTAAATCCTGTGGAACATGTTGTAAAAGACAAAATACATTGAAAGCGATCGCCATGCCACAGCTCTCAAGTAAATTCAATTCACCGATCTATTAGTTACAAAAATTACTACAATGTATATGAGACACAAGAAAGCTAGCATCATTTCGTCAAAACGTAAACTTTGAGGATATCCCACTAATTTACCCTTAATTTTGTAGATAGTCCTATTGAAAATCGAGTTTGTCAACCCTGACTTAAAAAATGCAAGTACATAGCCGTGTTACAAGAAACTCGTCCACTTAATGTTGATGCTAAAATGTTATTTTTGTATTTTTTTCCGAGCCTTGCAAGGTGTCTTTGTACTTAGCATACATACACACCAAATGACTTGAAGATACCTGGCATCGATTCAAAGTTGCCTTGGTACTATCTCCAATCGACAGGTTTAAGTAGGATTTGCTTCATTGCATATCTATTAATTACGGCTGTTACAAGACGCAACCGAGAGTCACTTTTTCTCCTTGACATTATGTTTTTTTTTAATCGAACCATAGATACATGGATTCTGGTTAAAGAGAAAGACAAACTACAGCCTCCTTCTTCTTTTGTTTTTTCGAAAACTAGTTTTGATATTCTAGAACGCGTGTAGCGTTGCATTTATTTATTTAATACTTATAATGTACAGAGGTCACTATACACGCTCTATGTTTCCCGTGATTCACATCATGAAAGACATTAAAAAAAATCCTAAATGGCATTTTAAAAATTGGTCATTATAGGTTTTAGGGCGGGATTCGTACACAACAGACACACAAAAGTCGGTAAAAACTCGCGTATATTAAAATTACAAAATTTCACAGTACATACAACACTAGCATTAGGTATACATTTTTGGCGGGAACGCCTGAGCGTTAAGTACGCGCCCGCTCGCGAGTGTGTTTATGACGCTACTGGTCATGCGGCACACGGTGACCGTTGGCCGACACGCGCGCGGACAACATTGTTGTTCGCGCGCTTTATGCAAGTGCGACAGGGATAGCATGAAGTGTAGCGATGCGGACGGCGCGCGATGATGCCATTCGCTTCGCGCGATATTCAAAAATTAAATAATTATAAACTTACTGCTAAGGACATTATATAATCAAAGCTGCTAAGATACAAAAAATCAAAGGAATTGCCTACATTCCACCCCCTTGTTCCTGAACACACTCGTCAGTAGGCAACACAACTATTTTTACAACGGGTCGCTTCATCAAGCCCCTACAGGTTCTTACAGTAACTACTCTAATTTGGCCATCACGGCCTGGGTGGACTGCGCTAATTACGCCCCTAGGCCATGCATTACGAGGCTGATGCTCTTCTAAAATAAGAACCATGTCTCCCACTTTTACGGGTGGCACTTCGTGCAACCACTTCTGACGCTTTTGGAGGGTTGGAACATACTCCTTGAGCCACCGTCTCCAAAACATGTCTGCCAGAGCTTGGGCTTTCACCCATGCCTTTCTACTTGTTAAGTCCGATGCATCAAAGATACCTAGCGTGGTTGCACCGGTAGCTGTACCTATCAATAAATGGTTTGGGGTAAGAGCGATGGGTCCATCGGGGTCCATACCTACAAAGGTTAATGGCCTACTGTTTAGGGTCATTTCCACCTCAGCCATCAATGTAATTAATAACTCCTCTTTAGGCGCACGCGCCGACAAAATAACTTTAAGTGCGGTCTTTACTGAGCGGACGAGCCGCTCCCAGCACCCACCCATGTGCGGGGCCGCGGGGGGATTAAATTGCCAAGAAATGCCCTTGGTAACCAAGAAATCCATAGTTTGGTCGCTTTCCATTGCCTGAATGGCAGCTTTCAGTTCTGCGTCAGCACCGACAAAGTTCGTGCCTCTATCGCTGAACATGATAGAGGGTTGTCCACGGCGAGCTATTAAGCGTCGAATCGCCATTATGGCCGAGTCAGCTGATAACGAAGCCGCGAGCTCGATATGCACACCACGAGTGACAAGACATGTAAAAATTACACCCCACCTTTTTTCACGGCGCCTTCCTATTGAAACTTCCATTGGCCCAAAATAATCTACCCCACAATGTACAAAAGCTCTTCTAGTATTAACGAGTCTAGCGGCTGGTAGATCACCCATCTTGGGCAACGAAGGACGAGCGCGACGGACAAGACAAGGCTGACACTTAGATACGGCGGATTTGACTGTACGTCTCAACTGAGTAATCCAATATTTTTCTCTTATACTGTTGATCACAGTTTCAGTATTGGCGTGGTGAGCGCGCTTATGATATTCAAGTGCAATAAGACGCGCAGTATAGCTGTGCCCATCTAAAATAACGGGATACTTCTCGTCAAACATTAATTCCGGTGCAGCACTCAGGCGTCCTCTGACTCGAAGCAACCCATCACCTTCATACAAAAAAGGATCTAAATCGCGAATTTTACTTTCCGCAGGCAATGCACTTTTCGTCTTTAATAGTGCCAACTCCTTAGGAAAAGTCTCGACTTGACATTGTTTCAACAAAAGAATCTCAGCCTCACGGACGTTGCCAACTGTTAACGTCTCAACCTGGTTCTTGCGACACATACCTAAAAAAGCAAGAACTCGACCTGCAGTTCTAACAGCCCGTGTCCAACTGGTAAACCTATCGACATTAAATAGCGGAACATATTGCTTTACAAGGTGAACCTTCTCAATGCGTTCCAAATCCGTATCAACAGCATCGTCGTACTCATTGACCGGCCACTGGTCTTTATCCTGGTATAAAAAAGTTGGACCTGTAAACCACAATTTACAATTTGTAGGCCAGTACAGTTTCGTGGCTTCATCAGCGGGATTTTCTGCTGACGGCACCCAACGCCACTCACTCGGGTTGGACTTCCGGTCTATTTCTGCCAATCGATGTGAAACGAACTTCTGAAAATCACGAGGATCCGAATGCACCCATTTTAAGACGGTTTTTGAATCAGACCACAAGTACTTGCGTGTTATTGTCAAACCCTGCTCTTTAACGACGGTACAAGCTAACCTACACGCCAACACAGCTGCCTGCAGTTCAAGACGGGGCACGGATATTACCTTCAGGGGGGCGACACGAGCCTTGCCAATAACAAGTGAGACGGTTACTTTGCCAAAGTCATCCCTACCTACAAGATATGCTACTGCAGCATAGGCTGATTCACTGGCATCACCAAAAACGTGTAATTCGACAGCAGAAGGGCCAAGCTTGTACCACCGTGGCACACGTACGTTATCTAATTGTTTGATATCATGCAGCCACTTTTCCCATTCCTTAAACTCGTCCTCCTTAAGTTGATCGTCCCATCCTATACCAGATTTCCATATTTTCTGCAACAAAATTTTTGACTTTATCGTGTAAGGATAAAGTAAGCCTAATGGGTCAAAAATACTCATAATAAATCTCAGGAACTGCCGTTTGGTAGGAATAACTTTGCCCTCAACTACATCTGGTGTAACCTTTTTGAACGATAAGTCAAAGGCTAATTCATCTGACTCTGGCACCCATATCATTCCTAAAGTTCGTTCACCATTAAACGGAGACTTATCAAAATTTATAGTACCTGGCACGACAGCTGGTAATTCTTTTCGAAGCTCTGCAGAATTGGTCACCCACCCCCTGATAGAGAATCCACCAGCGGAGTGTATCATGGAGACATCTTTGATCAGCTGACGAGCACTATCTATTGAATCAACACTGTCTAGGTAATCATCCATGTAGTGGTTTTCGTGGATGGCTTTGACGGCCTCAGGATGTGAATCTCGGAACTCACTAGCATTTTTATTCAAAATATGAATGGCTGAGGCAGGCGACGACTTAGCACCGAAGATCATCGAGTCCATTACATATGTATCAGGATCGCGCCCTCTGTCCCGGCCTCTCCACAAAAAGAGCTGCGCGCCCTTATCTTCCGTCCGAATTTTAATTCGCAAAAACATATCAGCTATGTCCGCTGTATAAGCAATTGGGCCAGATCGGAACTTGAACAGAACACCTAACAATGAGTTTAACAAGTCAGGCCCTGTTAATAAATAATCATTCAAACATGCACCTTTATATTTGGCCGCGGCATCATAGACTAATCTAAGTTTATTTGGTTTATTCGGGTTAATGACCCCAAAATGCGGCAGGTGCCATACCGGGTTAACACTGAGTGGATTAACCAATCGCCTAGCATAATTCTCAGAAATTAACCTTTCAATTTGACGCGAATACGATTCAGCATAGTCGGGATTTTTATCCATCTTACTCTCTATCCCGCGTAGACGCTTCACAGCGTAATCGTAATTATCAGGTAAGTGTACCGCGTCACGTGACCATAGTAAGCCTACCTCCCAGCCCCCGTCAACACGGCGGCTAGTGCTATCTAGAATCTTACAAGCGCGTTCAGTCTCGACATTTTTACGTGACAATTCTGCGATACCGATTGACTCGAGCAAAAATTGTTGTTTCACAAGTTCACTTAAATCATCTAAATTATCATTAACGACATTAACCGATTCATGACCAGACTTATCATAAATACCTACAGGTCCATGAACAACCCACCCTAACTTCGTAAGTGACGCTACGGGTTGTCCGGATTTACCTTGTCGTATCTCCTGGTTTACTATTAACTGCCAATTGTCTTGCCCGATTAATAGCAATGGTTTAGCGCATGACATCTCACCACAATCTAGGTCTCGTAAATGTTTATATGTATCTATAACTCTGGCGGAAATACTTTGGGTCGGTAAGTCTAAGTTTTCAATCGTGCGTAACGATACATCATGACACAGGCCGTTAGGTCCACGAATTAGCGCAGTCACCCTACACGAATTCTTATCGATAATAACATGACCGCCTGCACTTACAATTTTTAACGGGGATGATGGTCCACTTAACTTACAAATACTTGAATCGATTAACGACACAGTGGCACCATCATCAAGCAATGCATAACAACTATATTTTACATGGTTCACAATAATACTAACAGGAACAATTTTTAACAACGTTTTAGTGTTTGTACATCGCTCACCCACACTCGTTACCGACTCAGCGTCCGACGGCGACTGTAGGTGGGGCGCAGCCGTCTGCTCCGCGGCACCCGCGGGTTGGGCTGCGGCGCCGGCGGCGCTCGAGCCGCTCGACTTCTCGTAGTGGAGAAGTGTGTGATGCGGAGAACGGCACTTATCACATCGTTTTGCGCGACAACGATAACGAGAATGGGTTTGCACTAAACATTTAAAACATAACTTATTTACCTTCACATAGTCCCACTTATCTCGTTCACTCTTATTTATAAACATCTCGCACTCGGGTAACCGGTGACTCGCACTACTACACAACACGCACACACTCGATTGCGACGACGTACTTCGCGATGCACTCGATAACGCAGCTTCCTCGCTGGTGATGTGAACACGGTGAATATGTTCGCGTTGTTGTCGACGCGTGGAGTCGGCGCGCCCGCGCCCCGCGCGCGAACTGCTATCAGCGACGGCAGAGCTCGCGGGGTAAGCAGGGGCGGTGGTCCGGTTGCGATGACTGTTACTATTTTGCTCGGTGCTTATGTTCAGTGGTAGATAAAAAGCTGACGCTCGTGACAAATAACTCAGAAACTCGAGTAGTATATTTATGTTCGGCGAAACACGAAGATCTTCGTTGCTATTGATGTTTTTTTTCATAACAAACTCGCCGTACTGCGCTTTTTGATAGTGGGTTAATTTGCTTAGGATTTCATGAGTTAATTGTGGGTTGTTGATATAACCCTCGGCTCTTATGTTTTTTAACAAGTAAACACAATTTCGAACGACGCACGTCATATTTCGAAGCTCGACGCCACTGTCGGACACCCTCGGTAGACTTCGTATCTTATTTACAGCAGTTTCCAGAAGTAGATTTGGATGTCCGAATTCTTCCTCGAGGGCGTCTATAACGTCTATTGGGTCGGACCCGGTACTCAGCAGACCTTCGACGGCACACTTTGCCGCGCCACGGAGCGATGCTTGTAGTCGCACGGCGTTTTCATACGAGCTATACTTGGACGCGGTGGCTTCGTAGGTGCGTCGGTACGCCAACCAGTCAACTGGGCTGCCATCAAATATGGGAAGATCATAATTCTGTCTTGGCCGTTTAGTCATGCTCGTAATAATAACGTCGGCTAGATGCATGATGTCGGAAGCTGCGACGGCGCCGGCGGTGTTGGTGGCCCCGGACGGAGCGACAGGCGCATATTTCGTAGCGGGCGGAGAGGAAGCCGCCGCGGGCGCGAACGACGCGTGGACGCCGGCCGCGGTGTACGGCGCATGCGCGAGCCCGCGCGCGCGCTCTCGAGTTAGGCCTTCGGTCGAGCACGCGCCGGCCGGCGCGGGAGGCGCTGGCGGTAAATCCAGGTGCTCGCATGGGACTTGACTAGAGCTTATCCACTCATCTACGTTATTAGGACCACTGCAAACACTCGGAGCGTGATGTTCTGCTTCTTCGTCTTCGATCTCAGCGATGTCTAATGCTAGTTTTTTTCTTATTAGTTGTTCTTTTAACTTGACGAGTTCTTCCTCGGCCAGTCTTGCCAGAAGGTTGCTTTTGTAACCTTTTAGGTGATTTTTCAACTGCATTGGTTACTTTTAGGTTACACTAATGAAAAGGTTACTTTTAGGTGATTTTTCGGGATTTGTAGAATTAACTTTTAATTTTTTACATAAAAGCAATGTGAAACGGAACGCTCGTTTTAGAATTGTTCATGTTGGTAAGCTTCGTTAGCAGTAGTAGAACAAAAACCTTTATGAAGCCCTAGTTAATGGCAAAGTGCTCATACCCAATCATAGGTTTTGCTGGTTTTGCCATTTTCCAATGCATGTGTGGAAAGAGTTTTCAGCCAATTAAAACTGATAAAATCGGACCACAGAAACAGACTAAATACGAACACAATTGCAGCTTTGATGGCTACCAAAACGGCTGTAAAAAATGCCACAACATTTGAGCCATCAAAAGCATTAATGCATGCTAGAATAAAATACAGCAAGGATAGTGATGATGATGGTGAAGGCCGGTACTTATTGCTTTTTCTTATTTTTTCACACATCAGCATTTTTTTTCCAAGAGAATATTTTCGAAATCTTTATTTGAAAACGCAGAAAAAACATTTGATTTTAAAATTTCAGATGCTGATGTGCTATCTGGGCTCATGTACTCTTCAGTCATCATTTTAATTTCATATAATTATTTTAGTCTCATAATCACAATTGTTGTACCTAATTAATACATTAACTTCGTACTACAACCCGTTATTACTTAATATACATTTTATGGTGCAGTCAGACATACAGGTAACACTAAGTAAAAAAATATTTATTGTATCAATTTACAAATTTTAATATAGAAATCGTGAATTGTACACTTACGAGTATGTACTTATTAAATTAATTTTATTTCTCGGGATCACTACATAGTCGATTATATAAAATATAAATTTTGGAATCATAACAACTAATAAAGAAATTGAAATTCATATTTAGTATGTAAAAATGTACTAGAATTCATATTACGCGCGCTTGCGCGCGCATCTGATGGACCATATTTTTGCGATATTTCGATACTCGTTTAACTTCATATCAATTCTTAATGCATCAAATTATAAAAGATCAATATGAATTAATAAAAAAAATGCGGGCAAGTGCTCAAATACTCATCGATGTATCTGTAAATCAATACAACTAATTTTCTATTCTATCAATTTATCCAGTAAATAAAAACTTTTTTGCAAAAAAAAACCGACTTCCAAAAAACCACTAAAAAAAGTGGAAAATAGCTTTACTTTCGGAAGTCGGTGACTATTGTTTGTTTCATTGACTTTTTTGCCACCGACTTCCTTTTTATTTTACCCTTTTCAGTTATCGTATCACACACAAATCCTTGTCAAGTATCAATTTCGCAATTTCTTTTACTTGGATGACATTTTCTCCAGCTATTTTGATTTCAAAACCAAACTGCAGAACCGATTTTGATGAAGTTTCTATGAGACCAATCGGGAAGTAGATCCATTCAGATAAAAGAAGAATTTTTCAAATCGGTTCATAAATGACGGAGATATGAGGTAACAAACACAAAAAAAAAAAAACATACAACCGAATTGAGAACCTCCTCCTTTTTTTGAAGTCGGTTAAAAAATATGAAAGGTTATTTTTTTCTACAAAAAGGTTACATTTTTTTATATTTCAGGTGATTTCTGACATGACCGACTGGCAACACTGTCCTCGGCTTTGTACTCGGCACGGAGGCGCAGCGCTTCGCGGCTCATGCGGCTTGATCGCGACCCGGTCGACGCGCACGTGGCAACAACCTCACTACGCGGGATCGTAGTGACACACGTGGTATCCGCTCCAGGTCGTAGCTCAGCCTCAGCGTGGGCTTTGCTCCGTGTGACAACACCAGCAACGCGGCTATCCATTGTGATCCGGCTCGAAGGACCAATTTATAGGTTTTAGGGCGGGATTCGTACACAACAGACACACAAAAGTCGGTAAAAACTCGCGTATATTAAAATTACAAAATTTCACAGTACATACAACACTAGCATTAGGTATACATTTTTGGCGGGAACGCCTGAGCGTTAAGTACGCGCCCGCTCGCGAGTGTGTTTATGACGCTACTGGTCATGCGGCACACGGTGACCGTTGGCCGACACGCGCGCGGACAACATTGTTGTTCGCGCGCTTTATGCAAGTGCGACAGGGATAGCATGAAGTGTAGCGATGCGGACGGCGCGCGATGATGCCATTCGCTTCGCGCGATATTCAAAAATTAAATAATTATAAACTTACTGCTAAGGACATTATATAATCAAAGCTGCTAAGATACAAAAAATCAAAGGAATTGCCTACAGTCATTGTTACTTGGTTTCACGTGCAGAATGCGTGGATAACGGCCAGCAGACGGTTAAAAATATCTATTTTCAGAATTCAACTAACTAGGATTCAAAAACTACCTACTTTATACGTCGTTGAAGCAAACATGGAAAATGTAAAAATTCCACAGAAATTAGAAAATCTGATCCGTGATAAAGTATTTGATGGTAATTAATCTGTAGGAATAGGTACATAGTGCAGGTAATCTAAAACCACCTGTCCCCTTACATCATTATTTATATCTTCGAACCTCAATCAAATCATCATCTGCCTAGGTCGCCTGTTCCCAACTATGTTGGGGTCGGCTTCCAGTCTAACCGGATTACCGGACCCAGCTGAATACCAGTATTTTACATGGAGTGACTGCCTAGCTGATCTTCACAACCCAGTTATTACTGGGTAATACAGATACCCCTTTAATAAGACTGGTTGTCAGACTTTAGGACCACTGACTACCTATAGGGTCAGTCAAAGATCCTAAAAACGTCCCGACTGTCATAGAGAGCAGTAGTAGTTGTATGGTAGATCTTTGGGCCCAAGTTGAAGCCGTTGGGCTTAAGGTGTAACTGTCGAAATGTAATTGATGGTTACCCATCCATTAACGAACCTTTGCAAGCGCGGCTTAACGCTGAAGACCAACCCGTGCGGCTGTTATTATTTAGCCACAATCACAGACTGCACTAATCATCGTTTATATCCATTTCTTTGAAGCGTACGAAACTTCATCGACAGTTATCTACAGGAAATGGTTTAATTACTTAATTACCTATTAACCTTACATGCAGTTACTACTTCTGGTTAACTCATTAATTGACACCTTCAACTTTAACTGGCATTTTGACGCTAATTACACTTACACTTGGTAAGAATAACAACAAGCATTAACTTGACAATAATGACGATTGGAAGAAAGTAAATCGAAGGAAAGGTCAAAGACAAATCCCGACAAAATTAAATTGTCACTCTTAATAAGCTTTATTATTATCTCTTTTCCCTAACTTAACTTCCTTATGTTGATGTTATTCCACCTGTTGGAGTTCGCGCGTCGCAACGCAAGATTCCTCGAGTCCTTGAAACTCGGACCGAAACCTCCACTGACTCACACTACCTACTACATATCACACAAAACAAAACATAACGCAGAATAAAGTACTTAAATAAAAATTATGAGAAAAAGTCCTCTCGAATTCCGGTTGTTCGAAGTTTCTTTAAGTATAGAATCATCTCCGCTACGATAACTTCAATCTCAAGCATAATAAAGCTAGTGGTGAAACACATGGCAAAACAGTTAACGATGCCGGCACTTGGAAGAGCCGAGGATTGCCTTGGATAGTTTCAGCACAAACAATTTCCTTCATGATGCAAAACATAACAAGCGCGCCAAGCTCAACTTAATGTAACAACAATGCGAAGGCAACGTGTAGCGAGTGGAGGAGCCCTGCGATGACATAGGACCGCGGAGAAAATACAGGCGCGCGCCGCTATCTGCGCTCAGTCCACGCCGAGCTTTGTGCGACGACGCTCGCATTCACCACGCCCGCACACTCCCTCACACTCCATAACAAAAACATGACATAAAACCCATTCGTAAGTCGGTTCTAGTCACGCGATATACACCAGCTCTTTAAACGTGTCAAGGACCTGTGTTAACTTAAGAGTCAACGTACAAATCGATCGCGAAGCTTTCAAAGTTGTGGTAACCATGCCGGCTGAAGTAGAGGCCAGGATCGTACTTCGGGATGTTACGCCGGAGAGTGAGTACTTTGTCTTTACTTATGCTTATTTATGGTCATTAAAAACCTTTATGTGTAAGCATTCATTGAGGGCAATGACAAATGATCTCAAGCGACACAAACTGGGTCGAACTCATGTTTGTCATTTAATCGCTTAAAGGGCAAACTTTTGTGCGAAAGCATAAAACATTTCAACTGAACTTGACAAATTCAGTTTACGGATTGTTCTACTTCCTTCACAAAGCATTTCGCCGGTCGTACCAATCACAACAACAGCTGACAGTGATTGTCACGTGTCCGATCCTCTTCAAAACATCGTAAAGGGAAACATTTCCAGCTGATCCAAATCGTATTATTGAGTAAGTAATACAAACACAACAATCGGAGGGGCCAATGGCAGTGACTCTCGTCGCCCGGCTGAATCACGCAGCTCAATTCAATTCATTGTTAGTTGACAGCATTCATATTATTGAGGAAGGCGTCGGAAACAATTTAATCTGTCGGGTTCAGGAAGTGTGTTACTGATGTGACAGTTACGTCCGTATAAACTATAAACTTTTGTTTGGATTACTAGAAGCCTTGCTATCACCAAATCAGACAAAGTTAAAGGTCTCCACAAAAAGTTCATTCACGAATCACAATTCGTTCCCCAGCGGAATTCTGAGTTGCAAAACAGACCCAAAATATAAAAGTTTGAACCTCAATGTAGCAACTTTACCAAAACAGAGTCATCGTACGATTGAGACTTGCGCCATAAACCGGCAAGTTTCAAGAAACTGATTAATCTTATATGTAATAATCTTACGAAAATATAAACATATTTAAACAGGCTTATAAATATGTCTTAATGCGGACAATGTGGATGACGCGAAGGCTTTGGGTTTGTTGTCTCAAGGTAAATAAATCCGGGTTTAATCGAGTACTGAATAACTTAATACCGCCCTTGGTAAATCTGTGCAAGGAATAAGTAAACACCCATATCATCGCTTATGTTAATCTGACTTCACAGGGAAAACTAATTAGGTACAGCTCTTCTCATTTTTTACCCACTTTTTAATTTATATTTTAATACAACAAACTTGGTAATTGGTTATTCCAATTACCAAGAAACTTTCATCTTTAATTGTATGATAAATTAATTTCGGCCCCCTTAGCGAAGTTCTCCAAATCAATTTTCCTTGAACCTTCTTTCACGATTGTCGTAATTGAGCGTGGGAGGAAATGGCGCACCTTATGGATATCATTCAAGTATGTTTTACGATATTTCCAAAGTTGAAAGACTCGGTCATCTGGGCATCATACGGCCCTAAAATGGATACGAAACTATAACCACAAATCTACAAGTCAGTAAAAACATTGCCAAAGAAACGTTTTCACGGCTGCGGCCATGTCAGTCTTGCATAACGCATCTTATGAATAAAAACTCTTACTACTTGCATGAACGAAACGATTGTAATTTGGCGCGGTCAAGTCTGTGATAATTACAAAAAGATTTGCAATACAGATTTGGCTATTCAAACAATTAACCCAAATTACCAGAGTATTAATTATTAGTAAACATACAAGCTGATGATTAAATAAAGACGGATCAAACGAATGCCAAAACAACGAAAACTTTTACACTGACGCTAAAGAATCAAACGCAAAATTTAGACTATAAAGCTTTTCCTAATACCTGTTTTGGATAAACTAAGTCTTGTCAGACGAGATCATGGTGTGGTGGTGGTTGGCTATTTTGTGAGTTGGATAGTTTTAATCATAACCCAGAAGCAGCTAAACAAGTTTTTGAATAAAACATTCTTATCTTTATCATAAATTATAAATACGCAAGTGTTTTAATATCCGCGTAACACTAATATCGTTAAACTTTACCAGTCAGCTTAGACATAGTTAATCGAATAAAATTTACTTAGCTTCACGCCAGTTGCATTCAGTAACCTTGGCTGAATTCAAGAATCTGCAAAATCATATTAGATGCAATACTTTTAAAAATATACTTTTACAGTTCTGTTCCTTTGTGTTGCAAAGACACGAAAGAAAAAAAAGAAAGAAAGAATTTATGATAGAATTCGTCAAAGATTTATCGATTCATCAAAGTTCGCAGTCTGTCTCATGAAGGCTTTAAATGAACTTATTGTGTCAAAAATAAACATACATACCTACACGAAATAGTCGACAAACAAGTTAAGTTTTTTTTTTGGGAATTACCCAGGCTATTTTCGATTCTCTGACATTTTGCAAAGAACAAAAAAAATAACCGACTTACAAAAAAAAACACTAAAAAAAGTGGAAAATAACTTTACTTCCGGAAGTCTGTGACTATGGTTTTTCATTGACTTTTTATTGAAGTCGGTTATTTTTTTTTGCAAAAACGTTTTTATTTTATCTATAGTTAGTTTAGTATAGTTTTTATTTTATATATAATTAGTTATCGCATCACACACAAATCCTTGTCATGTATCAATTTCGCAATTTCTTTTACTTGGATGACGTATTTTTTCCAGCTATTTTGATTTAAAAACCAAACTGCTGAACCGATTTTGATGAATTTTCTATGGGGCCAATCGGGAAGTAAATCCATTCAGATAAAAGAAGAATTTTTCAAATCGGTTAATAAATGACGAAGATATGAGGTAACAAACGCAAAAAAAAAATACAACCGAATTGAGAACCTCCTCCTTTTTTTGAAGTCGGTTAAAAAAGGATCGTAATATAAAACTCACCATAAACATACATATCAACAATCAAACAAGGATTCTAAACCTGAGTAAACATAACCCGTAACCCTATTAACAGTCATTGTTAACAAAGTTTATCATTATCAGCACTATTATAATGTTTAAGCACTAGTGTCCTAGGTACAAGTCATCATTATTGACTACTATACATTTATAAACAAATGCATTCCATTGACAGCATGTTCACCTGCTCAGTCAGCCGGTGAGGTAAAAACTAATGCATATTAAATTGAGGAAGTGTGACTGTTGCACCTTGCTCATGCATATTATTCGTAACGGTGCTTATGGGTGTTTTGATATGGAGACACAGGGCAATCATTTTTGTATTAAAATAAGAAAAAATGGTTGGGTATTCAATTGGTCTTGCTGTGTGATCGTAACAATGATAATTTCATACTGTCGAGTGTGATTCATCTGGTGCTTGCGGGCCCAGGTTCGTGTCAAACAAACGTGCTTTAGGCCAAGACTCCACCAAAGCGGAGACGCGCGGAGCGGAGAGATGTGCAAAATTCGACCAATCACAGGAGAGGCGAAAGACGAGATGGATATTTCAACCAACGTGATTGGTCGGTTGGTGGAGTCCGAGCCATATGCTACCTTAGGAGCCAAACAACTGTAAATCGCTTTCAAAGCGTTCCGTGTTCCCATAACGACATTCAACAAGGTTGACTGACACAGCTTTACGGTTCCATTTTTGATTTTTACCATCATAGTATCACTGATGAGATGCCACTTTTATATAAATCACAGATAAGTACAGACGCAACATCAAGGTTCAGCAGCGCTTGCCAAGGTCAGCCCGTGGATGGGTGACCATCGATTACATACAGTTTCCTCCGTGTCTCGGAAAGCACGTTAAGCCGTTGGTCCCCGCTGTCATTTGTAGATCTTTGACAGTCATTACATAGTCAGTCTTACCAAGGGGTAGATATCGTATTACCCAGTACCTACTAACTGAGTCGTGGAGGATAGATAGGCAGTCGCTCCATGTTAACTGATATTCAGCTGCATCCGGTTAGACTAGAAGGCGACCTCAACATAGTTGGGAAAAGGCGCTAGGCAGATGATGATTCAAATTACATAAAGATGCTGGTAATGACAATGACATGACGTATGTGTAGACCTTAATATAGTATTATCAAAACCTGATCCTATATAGACATTAATTTTCTTTTTAATTGCTGTGTGTAGATCAAACTCCACACTTTCTTTGTTATGAATATAAACCCATACGAGGAGAAAGCGTAACAAACACATCTAAAAAGTACATAGTTATATCCACATTACATGCACTCACCACACAGGGAACTCTATTTGGCGCGTTGGTATATTTATTCCGAATTGTAACCATCTACGAAAGGCAAGGTCGTTTCTAAGTGTCCCAAATATAACGTCTTCATTTAATTACCCCTTTGTTTACAAAACTGGGCTCTTGTAACACTGACTAAAGCTAGTTTGACGTTGGTACAAATGTCGACAAATCGTTTTGATCATAGGAATACACCCCGGGCGATTTTCATCATCGGAACCCCTTACTGCATCCAAGATATCCACGTCGGGGAATAGCGAAGGGTAATGTCTAAGACGCCACGTTGAACCTCCAACAATAATACAAACCGCGTTACTTTCCGCAGTCGATGCAGAAGTCCACGTCATCATCAGCCATGACACGGCAACCGCCTCTGTAATTGTTGATTCATTGTATGTAGCTGACATGAGAATGTTCATGATAAGATGTGGTCGTTTGCCAGACTGCTAATTATATCCAAATATTAGTCATCATCGAAATATAAGTTGGACTGAAAAGCAACGAAGCAAAAAACGTCAAATATGAAACAAAAATTGTTTCACCCTTGAATATAAGCTGATTGGCTACCCGACTAATAATAATTTGAAAGATTTTTCGAACGGAAGATGAGGGACCTTGTTTACTCAGGTTACTGAGTAAACAACGTACCTCACCGTGATGTTTTCCTCCAATTAGTATATTTTGCGAATTAATCAATCGCTTGTCTGAAACCATTTTGCATTTATTTGTCAAATCACTCGAGCGAGCGTTACCCCAACATGCTATCGATGTTTTTCTTCTGGAACAAGCCAACAAGGTAAACTTAGTCTGGTTTACAATAAAAAATATTACCTAGATTTCCACAGAATCCTGTAATTTTTATGTCTGGCTACAAACAGAGAGCTTGCATCATTATAGGTAATGCAGTATCACTAATGTTTTTTAGATTTTCGCGTTGCGTCAAACCGGCTGCATATTACCGTAATAAAAAACCATTTGGAAAATATTTTCAACACAATCGAGGTGTAATTACGGCCATATAGTCAATAACGTGCAATCACTGCAGGTATTAGATAGATCTAGCGCACTCGCCAGTGTGATTGACTATCGATTAACTTCGTCTTTAGTTAACCCACAAGGGGTTGACATGGTTTTGTCAGTCACTTTGAGTCCGAAGCAAATCACAATTATGACCAGTCATCGACTTAATTAAGATGGTCACTGCATTGGAAAATTGTGTCCTGACGCTTAAACTGCTGGCAACACAGGCCATGAGATACTGCTATTAATCTTGGTATTATTTGACACTGACAAAAGAGTAGGAACTGAATTTATTCCGCAGCATTTTTCTATGCGTATAATTGCATACTTCGTTTGATTTATATCCACAGTCTCGAGTAAATTAATCTTATTTATTTCTCAGTAATTGTGAATCTTTATTGTTTGTGGTGTCGATATTTCTTTTTAATGTATATGCTTTATTTGATAAATTACCATCTTACAGCAACTTCTTTAGAGCAAATAGTTAAAGCTACTATGATTTAAATATCTATCAATAAGTGCTAAGTGGCTTATAAATCAATAATTGCTTTTCAATCACAACAAGATGCATCGACCTTAGATATCCTATATCACGATAAGTCCTAAGAACATGCCAATGAACACGTTTGATGCCTGATAAACTGATAACAATGATTGCTTCCGATTTGCTTAGAATGGCGATTTTACATATTTTACCAAATTAATTTAAACAAGGTATGCGTCATTTGTTTTGCACATGCTTGCGAACTTTGGATTCGTAAATGTTAATATGAAACTATGAACCCGGTACCTTTAAAAAAAAACTCGTATATCAACTATAATATGAGCGTGTGCTCATGACTACTTCTTTTTCTTTTATTACGATCTGAGGCCCACCACGAGCGCGCGCTCTTGTCACGGCCGGCGGCCGCAGGGTGCATTGCTGCTTGACGGTGACGCACGTAGACATACGCATCGTCATTTGATTTTGTCGTTTATGTTTTAAATGTATGAATTAATTAATATTTATGTTTATTTATATAAAAACTTAAAATAATGCCTAATACAAATATGTACATAGATAAAAGAAGAAAAGCATCAAAGGGCGTCGAAAAATTCTTCCACCATGCTGTCAACAGGAATAGTGCCCAGAAGGCTGGCAGCATTGCAATGCTGATTCTTTGACCCAAAAATAGGCCAGCAATCTGGTCACGAGAAGAGTCGATCAACCGCTTGGCGATGTCTCGAAAGACTAGGTGTGCACTAGGACCCCATGGCCCTAGTGTTTCAACCCCAAACGGCTCAAACACATAGCTACCAATGAGGTTATTGTATTTGCCCCGTGGCATGCCGTGCTATCCGACCTGCATTCCTACTACACGAAAGGCCATGGTGTCCGAGGCAGCCGACTGCTTTGCCACATTGACAGCGGTGTGAGGCCACGCAAGGAGAGCCCAAACGCATGCAAGCGAGTCCAAACGTGGTGTCACCCAGCATAGTGCCTATGTTGGGTGATGAAGTGCCTGAAGCCAGAGGCCCGACTCCCATTCGCCCACAGCCAGCAGGCGGGCACGCTCAGCATTGTTGGGTGACGTATTAATTAAATTGTTCCGTAACAACCTGCATAGCGGCTCGTCCCACTGTCTCTGGGAAGACGGGTTTACGGGCTTATCCGTATCCGGGCAAGCCATTTTCCAGGCGTTCACTGCGTCGGTCAAGCACGGCACTTCAGAGTCAACCAGAGAGGAACCTAAAACTTTACTGATTAACTTTTCGGTGCTGTGGACAGAGAACAGGAACGCTGGTAAGCTGATACTGGTATTTTTGCGAACGCCAAGGCCACCAAAACGGATGGGTAATGTGGCTTGCAGCCACGCTCGGTCGTCCAAAGCCACATTTAATATGGATATCAGAGTGTTGCGAATAATTTGGTTAATTTTGTCCAAAAGGTCCGGTTGCATCCACAAGGGAGAAGCTCTCAGAAAATACATAAAATTTGAACCAAAACAACCAATAATATCTAGTGAGGGTACACAACAACAATATTTATATGAAAATAATGTAAAGAAAAAAAACGGCCAAGTGCGAGTCGGATTCGCGCACCGAGAGTTCCGTACAAACCTGTAGGTATATAAGTAAAAGTTCACCCATCACGACAATGAACTAAAAATTTACGGTTTTCGCAATTTTTCCTTTATCTGTGCTATAAGACGTTGCTTCGTACCAAATTTGAAGATTCTGAATTCACGGGAAGTACCCTGTAGGTTTTGATTCCCTTGCGAGTGTCGAAAATTTGCGATATTTGCGGCATAAACGGCTGTCTTTTGATTGCGTTGGCTTAGAAGTTTGATTTTTTCACAGCTCCAAGGGACAGTAGACTTGAGTATTTGATATACTACTAATTCCATTGATACCTCCGCGCGTTCCTGAGAAAAAGTGTCTTGACAGACAGACAGACGGATGGACGGACAACAAAGTGATCCTATAAGGGTTCCGTAATTCCGTTGTTTCCTTTCGAGGTACGGAACCCTAAAAATATGAACTTCTTGATATCAGACATTGTTAAATAACAACTTATATGGACCAAGTCCAACTCCAGCTCTGTAATAATAAATGTGCAATAATTATTAATAGTCCCTATTAATTTAAGGCCGTATAATAAACTAGAATACATAGTGTCTAAGCCGTAGTTTCGCCTTCGATTTGTGGCTGGCCTCAACCGGCGTGGGCCATGAAGTATATTTATTTATATTTTATTAAACGACTTCAAAAAAAGGAGGAGGTTCTCAATTCGGTTGTATGTTTTTTTTTTTGTTTTTTTTTTTTTATGGAACTAGTCAATACGGAATACCAAAAATAGCAGTTTAAAGTTAGCATCGGTCCGTATAAATCTCACCCACAGCCTGTTCCAAATACACTCTTTTGCAAAAAAAACGGGCACTTAAGGAAATTTACATGCTAAGGTCGATTTGAGTTAATTAAATGAAATTTATTTCTTTGACGTAGTCTTTATACTTATAATCGTGTAAATTAATGCGCGTGAAGTGAATTCGGGCAATTAAAAGAAAAAAAACGATGGATTCTGTAAAACCGATGTACACGCCCAAACAATAAGAAGTGGTCGGCAATAAAGACAAGATTTTTTTTTAACTTTTTTTCATTAAATAAAGTTACAAATGTAAAAACCTAATAACGAGTGTGACCTCCTCTTGGCAAAATCACAGCTTGAATCCTTCTTGGCATGCTTTCCACGATGTTTTTAATAACGTTTTGAGGAATACGTTCCCACTCTTCTGCAATGACTCATTTTAGCTCCCTGATGTTTTGTGGAGCAAGTTGCACTGATCTTACCCGTCTCTTTAGAACATCCCAGACATGCTCAATTGGATTGAGGTCAGGACTTCGAGCTGGCCAATCTAAACGACGGATCCCAACTTCTTGCATGTACGCTTCCACGTCGCCAGAACGGTGCGGGCGAGCATTGTCGTCCATAAAAATGGAATCTTCCCCAAGTGCAGTCAATGTGGGTTGTGCATATGGAATTAGGACTTCCATTATGTACCGGTGTGCATTTAATGTTCCATTTTCTATGAAAACTAACTCCGTACGCTCCGTCGAATTAATTGCTGCCCAAAACATAACGGAGCCTCCTCCATAAGGAGTGATTTCTTCGAAACACACTTCCGCATAGCGTTCCCGTGATTCTAGCTTCATCAGAAAACAATACTTTATTCCAGTCCTCCAGAGTCCATGAAGCACAGTTCCGAGCAAACTGAAGTCGAGCAACACGGTGCTCACGGAGTAATTTAGGGCTCCGAGCTGGGCGGTAACTCCTGATATTGGCAGCCAAAAGCCTCCTCCTGACCGTCCACAAGCTAACTTCTACTCCTCTTACTTCTTTAAGGCTCTTCTTCAGGTCCAAACTTGACGCCTTACGATTCCGCAACGCCTGACTCACCAAAAAGCGGTCATCTCTTGGTTCTGTGCATCGTTTTCTTCCCGAACCGGGTCTTCTTTTGACCGAACCGGTCTCTTGATACCGTTGCCAAGTCCTCTGGACAGTTGAACGACTCACATTTAGACGCTGAGACACGTAAGTTTGCGAACAACCTTCTTCAAGTAAGGCTATAATTTTACCGGCCCTTATCGCTTTATCACTCATATCAAAAAGTGGTATTTAATGTAAAAAGAAAGATTAAATTGTTTAATTTGCAGAAAATATCCAAAAAGTTTTAAAATATCGTAATCAGTTAAAAATCGTTTCAGCAATTCGCGCCATTAGTAAAGCAATTTTAGAATAATCCACAATAATCATTATTTTTCTTTTATTAATTTCAAATTTTAAATTTGGAACGTAAAGAATCATGCCAGGATGCTTCAAATAACATGCCAATACATCGTCAAACTAATAAAACCTATTTCTTGTTCTTCTTCATTGAAGTAGAGAAAAAAAATCTAAAGTGCCCGTTTTTTTTGCAAAAGAGTTTTTAAGGTTTTGACTTTTGGTGCTAAAATGAAGCAACTTTTCAAATACTTACTTACTAAACAATTTTTGAGGTTTTTTGGAAATTCTTCAATTTACCGAGTTTTAAATTAAACTTTAACGAAGATAAAACTTAGGTTTATTGGGTACTAACTTTTGTAACGTGTACAAATGTTTCTGCATTCTCATTCTTGGCTTTAGAAAGTTTTGACTTGAAAAGTAAGTAAAGCTTATTAAAAAAATCAACATGGACTTCGAAATCGATCACTGTTTTAATAATAAGTATTAGAAGATTCTTTCCATGACTTCATTGTATTTTTTATTGGAACTTTTGTTTTTTGTATAAATATTAATATAGGTACCTATCAATATTTTTTATAGCCTTGGCTTTTATGATAATTTTGACCATAATTCTTATACAATCAAGAGGTTACTCCAACATTTATAAATTGTAACCTTTTTGCAAATTCTATTTCATTTCATTATGAAGGTAATGTATTTTGATCCCAACCTTTTGGTAGTTTGATGGTGTAGCTACAGCCAGTTGTTAGTGGCTACTCGTATTCGCAATCAGAAACTTTCAAATGCCAATAAATGATTTCTTTTTAACCGACTTCAAAAAAAGGAGGAGGTTCTCAATTCGGTTGTATGTTTTTTTTTTGTGTTTGTTACCTCATATCTCCGTCATTTATGAACCGATTTGAAAAATTCTTCTTTTATCTGAATGGATCTACTTCCCGATTGGTCCCATAGAAATTTCATCAAAATCGGTTCAGCAGTTTGGTTTTGAAATCAAAACAGCTGGAAAAAAAGTCATACAAGTAAAAGAAATTGCGAAATTGATACTTGACAAGGATTTGTGTGTGATACTATAACTAAAAAGGGTAAAATAAAAACTTTTTTGCAAAAAAAAACCGACTTTCAAAAAAAAACACTAAAAAAGTGGAAAATAACTTTACTTTCGAAAGTCGGTGACTATTGTTTGTTTCATTGACTTTTTTGAAATTATTTGTTACACACACACAGTTTAATGTCAATGCTATCCTTAACATAGACCTCAAACCCTTTCAACACGGTTAAAGCTATTGAAGCTAGTCTCAAACCGGCTTATAAAATGTCGGGTGAACAAACTACTCGTTCGCACGTTTACCCTGAAACCCATTACATGCAATTATGATATAACAGACTTAATGTTATGGGCAATTTGAAAAACAAACATTATTGCGTGTTGTGTGTAAACCCGTGGGTTAATTGTTTGGATATAACTTCATTCATGGTGAACTTAAATACACAAAGTATCTATTATTCTATTACTACGGAAATAATATTCTTATTTATATTCCTAATAATAGAATATGCTAATACAATCAGTCTTATAAATGTTAATACGTTTTTAAATATATTCTATATCTATCTTCTATATCTATTCTATACATATAATAAATCTGTAGACGTGGCGTTTCTGTACATTGAAAATATTTAGAAAAAAAAACTTCCAAAAAAAACACAAACAGTGTTTTTTTTGGAAGTCGGTTTTTTTTTGCAAAAAAGTTTTTATTTTACCCTTTTTACTTATAGTATCACACACAAATCCTTGTCAAGTATCAATTTCGCAATTTCTTTTACTTGGATGAAATTTTTTCCAGCTATTTTGATTTCAAAACCAAACTGCTGAACCGATTTTGATGAAATTTCTATGGGACCAATCGGAAAGTAGATCCATTCAGATAAAACAAGAATTTTTCAAATCGGTTCATAAATGACGGAGATATGAGGTAACAAACACAAAAAAAAAAAAACATACAACCGAATTGAGAACCTCCTCCTTTTTTAGAAGTCGGTTAAAAATAGTAGGGGTGTTAAAGGATAACAAACAGAACCCATTTCTACTATTTTTAGAATTTTTGTCTGTTTGTCTGCAGTCTGTGAGTCTTCGGCTATGTTTGTTAGTTTAAGTATCAGGTGAAAATTACAAAACCAATGTGGTTAGTTTCAATGCACAAGTATTGTGCTTAACTTAGAAAAGGTATTAGTTTTTGTTTTATTGCAATCCGTGCTCTTAATCAAAAGATATATTAATTTAAAGTGTTCAAGAAGCAATCATCATCATGACTTAAGATACATGCAACGACATCTATTGAATCAAACTGGTACTAATGAATAAAGATGAAGTGCTCACAAGAAAACTTTAAATGGTTTCATATCTATACTAATATTATAAAGCTGAAGAGTTTGTTTGTTTGTTTGGTTGATTGAACGCGCTACCTAATGTCAGAAACTACTGGTTCGAATTATTTTTGTGTTGAATAGCCCATTTATCGAGGAAGGCTATATAGCATCACGCTGCGACCAATAGGAGCGGAGCATTAAACAAAAATATAACGCAGACGAAGTTGCGCGGGTCAGCCAGTCTACAATAACATCGTAACGAACCCACGTCAGTACTTTTATGAAAAGAGAGAAGCAAATGCCTCCATTCTGTGCTAGAAAAATAGTCAATTTAATCAATAATTCATGACGCTATGCAAAATTACACCCAATTTTATTAAATTGTATACCATCCTCTATAAAGCTTACAAGATAAAAACGAAATAATAAAAAATAAATGAAAATTTACTTACAAGATAAAAACAAATGTCGCGATGAACCAATGAATTGATATTTTTCAAAAATACAGGCTAAATGGGTGACCAGTTGACCACAGCGAGCATCGACCTACATTTCAGATAAAACATAATTTATTGAGAACATCATCGTTACGTTACGGTCGCTATCCGTATCACTTGCCATTTCTAGCGGACCATATTCGACCTCATTTTGTAATCGCTATTATGATTGGCTATTGGCCGTGTTGTGATGATAGTTGTGTGACAAACTGATCAGACCACATCTGTGTAATACCTAAAGTTATAATAAAGCTAATACTAAAGATTGAATGAGTAGCTGCTGCTTTGACATGCTTGTATAACGTGTCCACTGTTGGGACGGAAGCCTTATTTTAGTGAGAGGAAGCGGGCAATCCGCGAGCCCAGTGCATAGTGGATATAACATGACTTACTTCGAGATACTAGAGCATGACCGTTCTTCATGACAAAAGAAGAAACATGTTCAATAAAAGGTGACATATCTTAGCATGTGAAAATATTTTGCACTAAAACGTTAGTGCCAAGTAATGTAAATGCTTCGCGCTATAAATGTATGCAAAATAAAACAACCAATCAACAAAGCTAGAGTTAATCCGTTACGTAAACAAAGTAGTAAAGCTTACAAATGGATGCCTATAAATAACGTAAATAATAATGTCTAAAGCCAGACGTAAAAAGCATGCACGAGTGTGAACCGAAAATAACTCAATCGATACACTGCTGATGTCTGCAGAACTGAGGTGGTACACCTTGAATTACAAAAACTATAGTATACAGGGTAGAAGGCACACAAATCGGTTACCACGTGTTCAGTAGGTACATCATTCTGAATCCCCCTGTAGACATTTTTGGTCGTTAATAAAAAAAAAACTGTTGTTTCCTACAAAACTGCATCTTAACCGTGTAGCCATACACAGTCAAAATGTATGGAACAGCCGATGAAAAATTTCAACGTGGGTGGGGTTCAGAATGATGTAGGTACTGACAAAGGTGGTAACCGTTTTGGCGTCGCGGTCGGTCCCTTACACTTTTTATATATATTACAAAAACTACATTGTTTAGCTGTCAGACTGCGGGAAGTACGATAACCAACTCGGTTAGGCAGTGTCATAATCGAGAGAGAACAGCGTAGCAAGCCTAATGGGCTATTGATGATATTTTGAGTGGAGACTTCCGTAAAATTCTGCATGTTCTACAAGGGCTCCTAGCCAGAGTGAGATATCGAAAATAACGATGATAGGATGAAAAGTGTATTGAATTGATAAGCTATCGAAGACTTGATGTCAATCTTTTGGAAGCGATTGCTGATTGTCAATTTGGCAACTAAAAAAAAATCCATTAATTAATTAATGAAACCATTACTGATGAAAATGTTAACAGACATGAACCTAGGAAATTTACAGAAATAGTTATCTATTCAAATTTAAGCATTTTCGTTTAGCCTCTATGAACCAAGTCCTGAAACTAAAACATCATTTAAGCATAAGTAGTTTGTTACACAAGTAGATAAATAATGTTCCAAAATAATGAAAAAAATATGCTGCTTATCAACAAACAGTTGTTTTACTCTCATTTAAAATACCCTACTTCGATAACAAATTAGGTTTTGAGGGAGTTCATGATTTCGCAATACTTACATCAAACGTAAACACTCGAAAAAGTTTAAATAAGTTTATGACGAAAATAAATATTAACTCTTTTCAGTAGAGAAGCCTCTGAAAGTACAAACTCGTTGTAAACTGAGGTGGTTTCGTAACCCAGCACCTAATAATAACCGCGAATGTTTTATTTACCCTCTTTGGGGCGTTGCGCGTTGCCATGGTGTTACGCAATTTTTCAGATAATAACATTAACACCAGAAACAGTGAATTATTTTGAATGCATTGAAAATAGCAATTTTACATAATTAACTTGAAACTACATTAATGTAATTGCCTATACCACGCATGCCTACCTGTATGATCAAGATTAACTAGCTTTAGATTATAATTAGTTGATATGAAAATAGACAATTTTTATACTATGTCAAGTTGTATTAGCACAATTTTTATTTATGAATGAAATGTCAAAATTTACTAGTGATCTAATGTCAAACGCTTAAAATAATAATAATACAAATCAATAGCATACAATGCAAAAGATATTCAAGTCAAAACCAACTACTGCCGTTTGTTCTTTTGGCAGATAACCAATTTACCCATAGATTGTAAGAACGATTGCACATAGAGGATACTGAGACAAAATATATACCTTCTTCTCTTAACATAATTAATACCTATTTACATCAAGATAGATAGAAGTAATAATTGCATTACAAAGGAAATTACATAAATTATTAATAATTATGACATTCAAATGACTTAATATTGACTTGTGAATGAAATATAGACTCCGTAGTGTGACAATGGACCCATAAAAGGTCCCGCCGTATATAATGTAGCACAGTACCGTAATACATAACAGCTGTCAGTCATTGCTTAAGAACCTGAACTTATGGAGGTTATCGGCAAAGGAGAACATTTTCTGTACCTGCCCCTCATGCACTTTTATGCGTGAAACATCATTCGTGTTGCGTGCATCTTTATTTTGTAAGCAAGATTTAGTCCTGAAAGTTTCGTTGCCTAAACAAAGTTTTTTTAGCAGTATCTTTGTGCCAACTTGATATTTTTTAACATTTGTGTATTCAATTAATTGATGTGACCTTTGTGCTCTGTAATTTAGTCAGAACATAACAATTTAATTGTGTTTGCCCAATTCTAAAAATAGTTAGAATCTACCACAGAAATGTTTGTAAACAAACATTCAATGTAATTGTAAAAAATTCAGAGGAAAACGCTACACAAAGGCACTCGTAATAAAATCAAGTGTCATTCATTATCTCTTCTTGAATTCGAACAAAATCTTACCGGAATCCTAAAGATATAACAATATTTCACCAGTTTACAAAAACTCATGCGCCTCCGTGACTTTTACAAGATGAAGGCTCCCCTTATCATCTTATCTTAAAAAAACAACGTACTTAGATAAAAACCAATCAGCTGTTCGCAACCGTTTCGGTCGAAGAAGCGACAATAGTCACGTCCCGTGAATAAATCACGGCCAGACGATGAGATAAAAAATATTAAAGGAAATAAGAAACTTTGTAACCTTGTATTTGATGAATCAAGGAGAAAAAAGTTAAACAGATATTATTATGTCTGTTAATTAATAGTTACAGCACAATTTGTAATACTATACATGTAATTATGGTGCATAAATTTATGTACGTATACTTTATTGTACTTTTTTCTTAAAGCAAACATCCATCCATCTATGGTGGTAATGGCGGACAATCATGGTCGTTTGGTGGGCAAATCTGCTTATCCCATTCTATAACAGAAAGCCTCAACTATAATTTTTAAGGTGGTAAACTTTTGTATTTTGCGATCTAAGTCTAATTAAAATATATTTATTTGTTAAATTGAGATGAATAGTAATAACTTAATTCAACATCATCACGCTTGTAATCCCCGTTGGGTTAGGCAGAGGTGAAAATATTCCACGGCAGTGGGCCTTATCATAAGGAAGGTCAACTCTTTCCTATGATAATTATTTCCACGCAACTATAGAAGGACCTCATTTTAAAGTTTTGATGAGCATTTGGTAAATGCTTGTTTCATTCAGCATTTTAGGTAAATATTGTTTAATCATACTTACATGTTACAACAAAAGGGAATTTTCAAATAAAGTATTAAACGAAAATGGTACTGTATTGAACCAAAATTAATTAATTAGTATGTTTAAACCAATAAACTAATGAATTTGGGTTCGTTTACATGGCATCTTTTTAGTGATGCTTTAATTCACAAAATAGAATATTTTTTTTTTTAATATTATTTTATAAGATTGATTTTTCTGTAGTTCATATAACCTGTAGAACCATTGTTGAATACATGGTACCAGTTCTTATTATTTTCAAGTACAACACAAAACACCTCGCAAAATCTCTTTGGAATATCAGTATGTGTATCGTCATCATCTGCTTGGCCTTTTCCCAGTATTATACATGCAGCAATTAAATAGTGCCTATCTGACCTCGACGACCCAGTTAGTACTGGGTACTACGATACCTCTTGGTAAGACTCGTTGTGAGACTTTCGGGCCCCTGACTACCTGTAACGACTGACAAAGATCTACAAATGACAGCCGGAACCAACGGCATAACGTTCTTTCCGAGGCACGGAGGAAACTCGGCATTTCGGTATGTGTATTATTATTAGTACTACGGCCGAGACCTTCAACTTACCGCACAAGAAATCTGAAAGTAATGGTTACCGTAATCGGTTGCGAGAAAACAACATTAAATGCTCCTTGCATAACTATCTCAGCTCAGTCGTGCCCTTCATTTCTTCGCCATCGTATTGTCGTATGATGATTATAAATTCCCATTACTTTTTACTGTCCACGAGAGGTTCGTTCAATCAGTTTGTATTATAATATAGTCGCATAGGATATATTGCAGAACTGCAGAATAATTGTATATCTACATTTATTGCGCGAAGCGCCAGTTTGTGGAATTCACTGCCGGCTTCTGTGTTCCCTGATCATTATAATCTGGATCTATTCAAGGTTCAAATGAATCGGTTTCTTCTAGGCAAGCGTGCTCCACCCTAGG
Source organism: Standfussiana lucernea (assembly GCA_964057025.1). Lineage (NCBI taxonomy): Eukaryota > Metazoa > Arthropoda > Insecta > Lepidoptera > Noctuidae > Standfussiana > Standfussiana lucernea. The sequence goes on along the minus strand of OZ059787.1, from coordinate 5,277,623 downwards.
CCGCGTCATCGCTTCAGATAAGGCGAGTTGCAGCCAAACGCAAGCCTATTTATTATAAAAAAAAATTAATAAGGAGAACAACTGATTGTCTCAGTACCTACGTCAGCAAAAAGGTTTGACATCTTAATCAAGCAAATAAATAGGCCCTAAACTTGAAGGAGAATTCCTCATGTCCATCGATTACAGATCAATGATACAAACCCGACTGTTGGCTTCAAAATTTTCCTCAACACATGTGATGAGCATTTAGAAAATGCCTTCACAATCAAGTAATTTATTCGTTGCGGAATGTATCTGGACTTAATTATTCATGAAGCCATCTGTTGCAATACGTGGGACAATGATAGAATTCTAACCAGTGACTAATTAAACATCATCAGACCTCGGTCAAAGTGCATACGATACTGACACATTTTACTACAAAGATACAGCTCATACTTCCATTCATACCCTACGCAAATACATAGATGACTACAATTCTGCTTTGTTTGTCACTTTATAAATATTGTAAACTGTGAAATTAGGTCGATGATTTTATTATTCAGCGACGATAACCTACAATACCCTTCCTATCGTATGAACCTATCGCACTTGTGTAAATGTAACAACAAGCCTGAATAACAATGAATCATGTCCATTAGTTAATTATGTACTTACAAGTTTTTCTCACATCCGTGATCTTATACTATTTTATACAGTAGAAACAAAAACACGTGATTAAGTAAGTTCCTAGTCTAGATGTCTCACCATTTTGCATAATATGTACATGCATATTGCATTTCATAACATTTGCGTATGTGAAAATTGACTTCATCTAAACATTTCATTCCGTTGTCCTTTAGTCGTCCTATTATTATACTGCAAGAAGTAGTAGAACGATGTGTGATAAATATTATTTTTAGACTAGACAATGACCCATTAATTTGATTGGAGACGGTATCTGTTTATGTATTGCGAGCACGTGCGTTCGTGCATTAACCTATCGCTTTGGCGTCTGATCAAACATGCGCTGTGACGAGCCTTTAACTATCCCTTAAGTTGTGACGTCATCATTTCCCCACTTGCTATCATGGATGTTTCGAAGAAAGCATGCATCGACGAAACGAACGCCGCGTACGAAGGTCTGACCATCTTTCCGCGGATCCAGCCTACATGTAGAACCAACCAGATATTTTACTATGCTTCGTCTCTATTCTCTGGTATATCCTTTGCTTTCTGGAGGGACAAACTCCTCTGCCCATACATGAGGGGCCATGAAGTAGGGAAGAATGTCCTCAACCATTCCGACATACCGTTCCTAATAGAGTTATTTAATATACGGCAAATTCTAGCCGCATTACCAACACTCTGAGCTAACTCGAGCTTGTATTATTTAATTCGTACAAAATTTGCATAAAGCAAAGCCAAGGCCTCACTTTCACAGACTAGACTCGCTGACCCAGAATGATGCTACAACTAGAACATCTAGTTTTTGGCCATATTGTTTAGAAAGAAAAAAACACATCTAAAGGAATAATAAACGGAACGGAAAGATGCATTCACGGATCTGCCCACGATAACTTGCGATTTTCCGGGACGAAATTTTCCTTACGTCCACTTTTAGACACCAAGCTCACATCAAATTCGGTACGGAAAATTCCCATACAACTGCAGGAATTTACAGACAGACATTGACATTTGAATTTATAATATTTATAAAGGTAAGAGTTGAATGACTGACACATTCTACTAATCAAGACGAGAACATTAAACAATCGTGTCAAATCAATTCATTATCCAAATATTTCTAATCAACACGACGTCCTATTCACAACAATGTAATGTAACACATTGTATCAATCATATTTATAAAACGATCGCAGTCAAAATAGTTTCGGAGATAGCTTCACTAAACTGACAGTCGGACACTGTCTACCTCAATAGGTGAGCCGATGACGTTAATGAACCTGCAATAGGAATAGACTTGGCCTAGCGCTAAGCAAGGAGTTGCCAAGCGACCGACGTTATATAGTAGGTAAAGAACGTAGATGTTATGTCCCACGTGTATTTATAAGTTGTTCTGTATTTTTCGTAGTATGCACTTACTTCTTGTTACAAAAAAAAATTAACGATTTCAATATTTTTGTCGTGCCTGTTCGCAAACAGGTGTATTTCGTTGAATTGAACCTAAGTGTCATTTAATTTTGTTATTCAGTCTTAAGCACTGGCTGGGGGCCTTAAATTCATTTGAGGTCACCACAAGATCCTCCGGTTAAGCAGTCTTGCAACCTTATCGTGTTGAACTACGAGTGGCCAAAGATTCCAAAAAAAAAAAATGTCAAAAATTAAATGACCGTCAGTTGTCATTCGACGAAACTTTGCGCTGCTTTTTGTTAATGTTCTTATTTAACATATTACGGCACGCTTAAAAAAAACGTCTACAATAAATATACATACACAGGTCCAGTAAAAATTAATAACACGAACAATCTAGGTAACGTTTGTGGAAAAAGCTTGCCTGATATTGTTCGATGAACTAAATAATCAGGATCACGGTCCGATGATCCGAATGTAATGGGTCACATTAGTTAAACTCAAAGAGATTAAAAAGACTTATAGAGCGGACATTGGGAATATTTTCAAACAAAAATTTTGTTCCCGAACATTTTCGATTTTGACACACGAATGCTACCTGACAAGCGGGCATGTGACTCTAGACAGAACGATTTATTACCAAGTTGTAACAGGATTTGAATTACGATTTTCTTCGTCTTGTCCCGTCTATCGCTCGTAAATATTTGAATGTCTTTGGTTAAACTCAATTTACTTTCGTTCCATTTATCCATGTTTGTAATTTACAGATTAAATTATTGGATATATAAGGTACATTGTTATATAAAGAACAATTTTTTTTTGCAAAATCTTTAGGCAAGTAAAGTCTGAAAAGCTATACTGTTTTATTGCTGAACTTCTTTAAATGAAATATCATATCTATTTTATTCAAAATTAGGCTGAGAATCAATACTTTTTGAACGTCAAAATTATAAAACCATCAAAACGCCCCCCAGCGTGGTCCTGGTGTTTTACACAGGAAGAAGAAGTGGCGAACAAAATCAACAGCTGTTGTTAGTTTTGAATCTTATCGATGTAATTTTATCTACAGCTTGATAGTTTTTAGCGCCATCTATTGCCCAATAGATTTACTAAAGTCTCGAACTTCAGAAAATACTCGTCGCCGCGTTAGGCGTAACTGTTCTACTCGATAATAGATGGCGCTGTTTCGATTTTTCAATTGCGAAATTTTAATTTGGTGTTTCAATAAATTGCAAATTATTTAATGTTAGTAATTTATATATACTTACATAACATCACGCATGTATACCCCGAAGGGTTAGGCAGAGATGTAATTACATAATTATAGTTGTGTTTTAAGTCCCATATAATTAGGGGACGAACCTATTGCTATTAACCCGGGATAGATCCAGCCTCCGGGCAGATTTCCGGCCGGATGGTATAAAATTAGGTCAGATACCGGATCCTATGTCGTAATACCTTTAGGATGAGCTAGGATTTAGACCGTTATTTACCTTTACCTATGGAAATAACAACAACACGCGTAATGTCTTTACGTTCTTAGCTTATTGATGATCCGAATCCAAAAGGATTTTGCAGTTAAAAAAATGTGTTAATATTGAAATCTTTTTTGTTACCTGCTTTCGCTCGGAATTCTTGAACCTACCGTGGTTCAAGAATTCCCACATCAAATATAATTATGATGGATACGAAACCACGGAATTTCATGTAGATAAAGTTGAATATTGTTATTTCATCTCGAACACGGTTATCAAAACACAAACTAATCCAATGTGATCGCCTCGCTCCAATACTTTGAACTACTCGCTACGGTCTGCCAACCAAACGACAGTGACGTCACGACCATCCATGACGATAATGTTGGACATGAGAAGCATAAGATCGGATGTACAATACTCTCTGTATTTTTGTAATACGCCCTTATGCTTTTGAGGGCGTATTACAAAACTCTCTGTAGGTACTGATACATCCGACCTTATGCTACTGATATTGAGATTATGACGTATCTTAATATATCTACCCACCAATTTATAAATGTCAATATTAAGCTAATGAGAACAACACACGAAAACGTAGTTAGAGACAAACACCCGTGGAGCAATACTCGACGCCCAATAAAAGCAAATACTGGATGGCCGAAAGTCAGTCTCGTGGGTAGGCGCTTACTGCTACGTCGTATTGTGAATCGTAAAATAAGTGGAATATACATCGATAATTTTGTAAAAATGGGGAAAAGTGAGTAAAACTTACATTTCTTTTCGTTTTATAATAACTTTCAATTTAAAAAAAATGTACAATCTTGAATCTTTTTTAATATGTTAGAATTTGGTTTCGGAAACGGTAAAAAGATGCAAGCCTGTTTCATATCACTGCAGTGTTTGACTCAGCAGTTTTGAAGGTTGCATTATAAAAACAAATACAAACGTACCCGACAAAAATGTGCACATCTTTCTCTTTTCTGTCACTTTATATGGTGATGTACTGATGTAGATCGACAGCGTAACGAATATAATTAATTAAAAATAATGTCAGAAAAAGGCTATAAAAAACTAACTTACTCTAGTCGTCCTACAATAATTTCTAGATAGTGGGTATTTTAACCTAAACTAAAACTATAATTTAGGCAAGTCTAAAATCGCAGATCATTACCGTTCAGTGAGTTCATTCACATTCTATAGAACCTAAACCTACTTTTAGTATTCTGCAGATATACGGTATACCTTACCTACCAATAAAATTCCTTTGAAAGTAACTGGATTATATTGCAGACGTATAAATTACTGCATCAGATCAAATTGCACATGGGTAATAAGTTAACGAACTAGGTGCTTATTAATGTATAATAACACCAGCATGCTCACAAATGCACCACGAACGATCTGTATGAATCTTCAGGGGATTCACTATTTTTGTCGCTTTAAGATAGTCTTTATCATGAACTTTCTTTGTATTGTCAATTGGTCTAGACTTCTTATAATTACAGGTAGGCAAGTTACCTTATATTTTTTTATTCTAGACTATTATTTTACGAATTGGAATCATCATACATGATCTTCCTCCTCCAAGTGCCCACTTTGTTAGGAGTTGGCTCAGCATTCCCTTTTACGATTCATATTTTTCAAGCATGTCATGAAACCAAACACGTACAGGTAGCATAGTGGGTACTTAAAATAGGTAAAAAAACTTATTTATAGACTGCATCAAAATCATTGTGATTTTCTTAGCGAGCCGTTTCAGAGATAGTTTGGTTGCCAATAAATTTCTCAATTTGTTGTATAAACAGCTTCCCTCATATTTAACTGACATGGTTTTTAAACAAATAGAATCAAACATTAAAAAAGTCAGTGTTTATTTTGAAGTTTTAATAAAACAAACAAGAGCTATTTCTGTTTTTTCTAGAAATTCTCGATTGAAACCTCTGCTAACCTATTGTGGTTTCATTGATATTAGTCACTTGATCGCTTCATAATAAACCAAAGGTACATTTGTGCCTTAATAAATAACATCTAAAATATGAAAAATACTGGTCTTACCAAGAACTACACAGTAACTGGGTTGCGGAAGTCTGATAGGCAGTTACTCCATGTAAAATACCATGTAGTAATTATCTGGGTCCGGTTACCTACACTTGAAACCGACCAACCCTTAAATATTAGGAGAAAAAGTTGGGCAGATGATGGTGATAGAAATGTTATTAGTAGAAATGCTGATTTAATCAACGTGTCCTCTACTATTGATCGATGTTAACTTTAGATGGTCTACTGAACACAATTGGCCAAGTAGAATAGTAGACTCAAACTTTAAAACTGCCAAGGAAAACCCACGAAGTAAAACACGTACCTAAAGGTTATATTTGTTTTAAAATAATTTATTAAGGTGAGGCGAAACTAGCGTAACATGTGATTCGTAAATAGCTTAATGTATTCAGCATACCTTGCATTCGGTTTCATAATAAAAAAAAATAAAAGTCATACTTAGAACGACCCTCAAAGCATCCGCACAACAATATTATAAAGTTGCACCATTTGACGTGTATTTGTGTTAACAACAAATAAATAACTAAAACAATCTCGTTTTTTTTTTTCATTCGAAAATTTTATTAACTCCAACGTACCAATAAATATTAATCTCATGGTTATTATTCATCAATTAGGTGATGATAAGTATAATTTGTTCTATACTTAGATCATTGCGGAAGGTTTTAACTTTTGACAAATATTCCACTGTAATTAAATAGGTATTAAGTTGAGCTGTGTTTCAAAGAAGATTAACATTTAACTTTGAACCTAAGAACGTATGATCGATTGACGCATTTCACACTTCACAAATTAGTTAGCTCATAAAACAGTTTGTAAAGTGGATGCATTTGCTTTCGTTTATGAATTCAATTAGAAGATTAAAGGGAGCTTTGTTTTATCACATCTTTGTTTTGAATTCGTTAACCTTTCCTTATTTAATGTTAGTCCTTGTCCCTATTGACCTGACACATCTTTATATTAGTTAATAATAACTTACGGGATTTTCCCAAGACTTGCTTCACTCATTTTTATTTTAACAGGATAAATTCATGTTAATATTTAAATGTTCGAAGTGTACAAACAATTCTTTTTTATTCATATTCGCGATTGACTTTGCAGCATTAAAGCAAAGGTTATTTTATTTATTTATTTTTATTATGTTTAATGGGCTTACAGCTAACGATACAAAAAAAAATTGAGGCAATCAACGAAAAACCATTTACAAGCCTCCGCAGTTAGCAATAAACTACTGTTGCACAAACTAATAACTAAGCAAAATATTAAAAACCAAGCATAATGTCACAAAGAATAGGACTAAATTTAGTATTAAAATTATAAAATATTAAAACAAAGTCATGCAGGTGAAACCACTATTCAAATTCATCTCATACAACACAGCTTTTAGACAACGTAGTACTAATACTTCCTAAGGTTATATTTTGGTACCTCTTAATCTTCGCATACCAATCATCCAACAAGTCTTTAACCCGTGTTTCCACTTTTCTAGTATCACAGCACATGCTGACAGACCTGGAGAAGATCCCAGGTGTGCAGCTGGGTGACTTCCTGCTGCAGTTCGAGCTCGACGAGCCACGGGAGTCAGTGCGGGAAATCGCTAGGAAGGAACTTCGGGAGACCCCTGAGATCGTCAAACCGGCTGTCGAAGAGCTTAGGAGACTACTTGAAGGTAACTAACTATCACTTATTTTGTAAATCTGACTTATCTGACACCTGGGTTAACCGCCTTTGCCTATCTTCTTCATAGTCCAGTAAATTATTGCATCAATATTTCACTAGGCAGTGCCCGACGAATAAGTAACACATCATGACATCACCTTAGGATTCATCAATTTTCAGCAGTGGACCACGGCAGGATAAGGCAATTGATTTTAAGATTTGGCAATGACCACGGTAATGAACTAATGACACACATTAAATTTAAATGAGGTTCAATTAACTTGAATTTTAAGTGATCTCGTAATTCAAAGAGTGTTAGAATTTGAGCTAGATCATCATCAGGATAAATTTTTTTGGGTGATAATTAAACTTTTAACATGTGACCTGTCTTCGGGGATAAGACCGGAGAGAGTGTGGTGAGATTTTTACGTAACTAAAACCACCCCGGTGGTCACAATCCGCACGTGGAATGAGGCACCGTTCCCTCTTAAAAGACCTGTCCCCCTATCTTTGCAAAGTACGCCTGTTAGGGCACATACCTCTTGATCATCGGTGTAGATACCTCTGACGAATGGAGTTTAGTTTATTAACATATTAGCAAGTGGTACCATAGATATAATAAACAAGAGTGGTGCATTCGCAAATATACATAAAATGGATCTAAATTTGCTTATAAATCGAAGGTTACCAAGGAAATCTGTAGAACCACATCAGAACTGACCCGCGTCGCGTCGGTAGTCTCGAAAATATGTAAATTATGTTGCGTTTGAGTTTTGCTGTCTTTGTTTGTCCAGCGATGTACCTACCCATCTACCTAGTTAATTATAGAACAATAAACTTGAGTAACAGTAACCTTCAAATGCAAAAGTATTGCTTAAATTAACATTTGTGAGTTGTTAATAAATGAACTTCTGTATACCTACTTCTATCATGGACATTATTATTTGTACTACTTACAGTTTTTAGTACCTACCTTCGTAGATAATAACCACATAGGTGCTAATGATTTGTTTCAATATCCGGCAACAGACTTATAATTATTTAGAATCACAAGAATCAATGGGTAATGTTTAATAACAACGTCAGTGACAATAAAAACACAAACATTTGCGTTCATTACGAGTACGTAACAAAGTATCTTTAGACTAATAAAATACCTGAGTAAAATATTAATTACAAAATCAATGAAATTACCATCACACAATGGACGTGTTTTATCGATGTCTTCGTTGATAATGCTAAGGCAGAGTACGGAGTGTTGTGATATAAATTCATTTGCTAATCATATCAATGCTAAGAAGAAATGCAACTGGCCTTTATCAGAGACGTTTATCACTGACGCATGTTTCACACATTTTATCGAATGGCTAGCATTTATAGAACAATTAAGTAATCTTCTTTTTAGCGTGTCGATGGAGTAAATTTCAACCGACCAGTGCGTAGCCACTTGCATAGTTCTATCGTTGGCTTCGTTTAAATCCTGGAAGGTGAGGGTGATTGTGCAGAATGGACAGGAAGGGAGGAGGTGGCATTTCTTACCAAGGCTAGCATTGAATTTGAAATGGGTCGAGGACACTTAATCGATTGGGAGCCCCAGTGGCTACCCTGGGCATCAAAATCGATTAAAAGTGAGTAACCGGTTGGACACTGCAGATCGAGAATACCTAATTTATCACCGAATAGCCAGTTACTTCTTAGGACCCACGTAATAGGAGAAGCCTATTTAATGTAAATTTTTAACGGGTACAAATTCAGACACCCCGCTGCTGCTAATAAAAAAATCATAATGGAAAAACTTTGACCGAGGCGCATTTACAAAGGCATTGCGGCCCAAAGTTGGAGTCATTTAAAATTAAGGTTTACTGCAAACCCTAATTGGATTAGGTATACCCGGGGGTACATAAACATGCTCCTGTAGGGACTACAAACTTTAAAAAGAAAAGTTTCGAATGTGTCCAAAACTAGACAATTTACTGTTCCACAGTGCAACTGTGCTTAGATGCTGTAGTTTGCTCCCGCGCCAACTTGGGTACCTAGGTTCTACGCGAAACACAATCTATGATCGTGATTCGTGACTACGAATTTACTTCGGTACCTACTTGTTTAATAGTGACAGTACGCTATGAGTCATTCGCTTGTACGTATTCCGTTTGGTTCATTGACCGATTGACGTTTACCGGTGACCATAGGTATCCCGATAGATCGCGATTTCGAGACATGATGACAATGAATGATTATTGCCACAGCATGATGACCACGCATGGAAAACCACTGGCGTTAACATTATTTTGTTATGGCCCATCTTAGAGACGAAAAAGGTGACGGAGGTATTTATCTAACTAATTATTAACGACATTTAGGTCTAGCTTGATCTATTTTTAAGTCAACTTTAGCTTAACGCTGATGGTAAGAAAAAAATACTAGATACTTAAATATTTTTGGTCTGTCGATTAGCACTTCTATTTTTGTTTCGGATCTACGAATCAATTAGAATTAGAATGATCATCGTAGTTTCCGGAAATCTTACTGCGTCACTGAGACGTATGTAGATCTAGTAGGATAAATAGATAAACATCCGTTAGGTGACAATGTCGTGGGGAGCCTACCTATAGCAAACGTAATTGAAACTTACCTTGATAACAGACGGCAGCAGTTACACTGATATGAAATCTCGGAAAACTTCAGTGACATTGCAGAAAACATGATATAACATACCATAGAAACGTTCTCTTTATTCACTGAGAGTAAGAACGCCAAAATATGGTTTTCGCTTTGTCATGTTTGCTAAACGGATTGATTCAAAACAATCGCAGGTACAAGACCCCAAGATACTACACATACATACATTCATACTATACATTCTTTGTTTTATGCTTTCGCATCCTTTAAAAGAATTGACCTGCTTTCAAGCAGGTCAATTCTTTTCAGAAATCATAAAGTGGCATAGAAAGTCCTTTCTAGACCCACGATCTATGTAAAAACATTTGAGCACTAATCATATTGTCACGACACTCACAGAATGACAACGCTTGGCCTGTTTATACCTTACTAGCTTTTGCACATGACTTCGTACGCGTGATAGGTACTTAGATAAAGATATATGTTTTTTTTTTCAATACCTTCAATGTACAGACATCGGTGAACGTCAAATTGAAGGGACCAAGTCTCCAATGTCTGTCACACCTATATAAAAAAACAATACCATTAATCTACTATTTCCTACCTTTGGTATAAATTTTGCTACCTCAGCAGTTACATAATATTTTAACAAAATGCTTGGTCCCTCCATCATGATATCAAGATGGAGGGACCAAACTGATTGAATACTCCCTGGAATGTTCTACCTACTTAGTGTTATAATACCTTTATTCTACCTTAATATTATTGATGTTGGCTGCCCGAAACACGTATCGTTTTAAAGATATCGATTATATAAGTTGGTCCCTCCAAATTGACGATTCAATTGTTAAGTGCAACAGGTAAATGGGCGGTTTATTTTCGATCTTCGAAGCATAAATATTTTAATACCTATTTAATACCTCCAAGTCATACAAAATTTCTTACGTTAAAGTTAATTTTTACGATCCAAAAAAAAAATAGGTACAACAAGGTGTTTATTTATTTTTAAATAAGAATAGCACAAAAATATCTAGCTAATATAAAATGTACAACAATGTATCTTTAGTTTTGGAATATTAAATGCGTTCACGCGAACAAAATCGCGAGCGGCCGCTTGTATGATTTATAATTATTTTAAAACGTAAATTAAACAATGTGGTAAAACAAACGTCTGGCTTTGATGACTCTTCTTTTCATATCATCATAACAATTCAATTTCCCAAGAACTCTTGGACAATTAGCCCTGTAGTGGCCAATACCTAACATATTGGCGGGATAAAATCAATGACTGAAAGAATTTTGTAATATTTATGTCCAAATTTTAACTGATTAGGAATTTCATATAAGTTGATTTTTTCATCAGAAGACAGCTAAACTTTACACTTTAACTTTAGACTTTTGTACTTTAAAAACAAAGTTTTCTGAATATCTAGAGAAATCGCGCACTTCCTTCCCCTCTTCATGATAAATGGGTGTAAATGGGTAACTATTGTTAAAACAATTACAGAAACATGATAATTAAATCAGTGTAAATGCACTCTGTTAGCCAGGACGCAGTTATCGCAAACAGCTTCACTACAATGTAATCCATCGACTATGTATTAGAACTACCTTCAATATTTTTCTTTGTGTTTATCTACATTGAGTATTACGAGATTTAAATTAAATAAACCAATAAATGGTAATATTTCAAAACTAAAGATACATTGTTGTACATTTTATATTAGCTAGATATTTTTGTGCTATTCTTATTTAAAAATAAATAAACACCTCGTTGTACTTACCTATTTCTTTCTTTTTTTGGCTCGTAAAAATTAACTTTAACGTAAGAAATTTTGTATGATTTGAAGGTAGTAAATAGGTATTAAATATTTATGCTTCGAAGATCTAATATAAACCGCCCATTTACCTGTTGCACTTAACAATTGAATCGTCAATTTGGAGGGACCAACTTATATAATCGATATCTTTAAAACGATACGTGTTTCGGGCAGCCAACATCAATAATATTAAGGTAGAATAAAGGTATTATAACATAAGTAGGTAGAACATTCCAGGGAGTATTCAATCAGTTTGGTCCCTCCATCTTGATATCATGATGGAGGGACCAAGCATTTTGTTAAAATATTATGTAACTGCTGAGGTAGCAAAAATTATAGCAAAGGTAGGAAATAGTAGATTAATGGTATTGTTTTATTATATAGGTGTGACAGACATTGGAGACTTGGTCCCTTCAATTTGACGTTCACCAGACATCGGCCTGTTACACAACATTAACTTTTGAGTTATGCCTAATTTTTTCAAAAGATGGCGTTGTTTTATACTACAACACGATATTATAAAAAAAAAACTGAAAAAGATCATTTCCCGTGGTAAAATGTAGCCTATATTTTAAGTTAGGCATCTAGCAGTAGACCGGTGAAAACTGCGTTCAAATCCATGCAGTAGTTTTGGCGTGATGCACGTACAAAGATACAGACAGACAGACAGACAAAAATTCTAAAAACTGTTGTTTTGGCTTCTGTTGCTCTAATAAAGACCCCCCATATATTTTTTTCATCAATATTTTCAATGTACAGACATCGGCCTATTACAATTTTATTATATGTATGTATAGATGTATAGATTAGACCATAGGTACACGAGAAAGCAGTTTGAGTATATGTGTCAAAACAAACATAGCAGATCAACGAAAATTACTTGTACAAACAATCGAAGGTAATTGATTCAGTGTTAGTTGGTTAACTGCCTCGTTGTTCACGAGGTCCTGGGTTACCCAGATTCTCAGGTTAGGCAAAGTGTCAAAATCTAAATACATATATTATTTCTCATAGGCTTACGTGTAAGTGCCCATCACTTATAAAACGACGAGAGAAAGCAATTGGGCAAGTAGCATCTGAAATCTAGTTTTGTGCCCAATAGATGACAATATGCTCGCCTCTTTGATTATATAATGTCTAGATAGAGCGTCGCCCTACAATCGTATCAAAGAAAACGAGTCAACATTTTCAAGTATGTGTGCGTGCAGGCGTCGTTTTACACTATGCGTCTATGTCTTTGTGTGCGTAAATATTGATACCAGCTACTACAATTCTCCCATAAATCACATAAAAAATAGACTTATTAAATAAGATAAGTTTTAGGTGTATGACACGATCTGCACTGATTGGCGGGCAAGCACTTGTGAACCAATAGTTGGTTGACACTTTTTGACACGTTTGCGCGCACTTGACGCTCCATCTAGACATTATATAATCAAAGGCTCGCCTCAGATAACATTACACATAAAAATATGGCTGGCGAAATGTGGGTAGTACACTGTGTGCTGGCAGACTGGCAGACACCTCCGCATCTCCTTCAGGTTTAACAGGCGTGATTTTACTGTATGTTAAGTTTAGGTTAATTTGTATCTATTGGCAAATGGTTTTTCGTTCATTAGAAAACAAAGGTCAAGTTTACAAACCGTAGGTATGTATAAGTTAACAACTAGCCTGCATCAATAGTTGGGTTTCTAATCTGTGCTTGAAGGCTGCAATCTTAGCGGATTATAATTGATCTCATGTTAGTATTGCGTTTTATTGTCTACAAATACTATGTAATTTTAACGCTCGTACTTGAATATATTATTTACTTACCTTTATGTTTGAGGAAGGATTACAGTTATTTATTACATAGGTGGGTAGAAAAACTGGGTACTGCCTGTTGAAAATAGTTTTCGAATTTATTGAAATTCGGTCTTCACCAGTCCACTACTACGTTACCCACATTTTTTTTTAAAGAAGTTCTTTGTTTTTTTTTCTATAATTTTGCCCTGGCTGGAGGCCTTAAATTCAAGGCATCCACAGGATAGACCGGTTGAGCAGACGACAACCTCCTAGGTTGAACTGCGAGATGCCATTCACAAAAAAAAAAAAAAAAAATTCTATTATATAAATAATCTAACTTCAACAAACAATAGATGACCAAATCTGGAAAAACCAAAAATATGTATTGTAAACAATTGCAAAGACATATCAGTAGGTACCTGGCCGTTTGTTTGTGATATTCGAATAAACAAATGTATTTCAATATTCAGTGTTCTATGGAGGTAATATCGTACATAGAATAAAAAATAAAATGAGTAAAACATTGTGTCACAGACCTGAGATATGTATGTACATAGCTACACATATTTAACTGACATTGATGTACATTGTACATGTGCAATTTTCTCTACTCTGCTCATGCTTTATTTATATTACCATATTTTTAAAGGACTGTCTTCCATGTAAAAATCAAAATTCAAAATTAAAAAAAAAAACACTGTAGACAGTTATATCGTTCAAGGGTACTTTGATATACCGTACGGGACTCTAGTTTTTCTATTAGCACCGTCGTGTGTGACCAAATACATGGAGACAGGTTTGATCTTACGATAATGAGTTAAATATACTAAAATTATATTTAAATGTAAATGTTTAGCATGGGTCAAATGCTACTTTTTTCTATCTATCTTTCATTGATGTATCTTTAAACATTTATGTTTAAACAGACACGATAATGACTTAGGTTGTGAACTTAGTTCTGAATTTAAAGGCATACATGTATACCTACTTAATACATTTCTAACAGAACATGTGTTTTCTGTTATAGAGGACAAAGACTTGCACGTGCCGATTGATTGTGAAGCCTGGCTGATAAGATTTCTGAGACCCTGCAAGTTCTACCCTGAAAGTGCCCACGATTTGGTAAGCAACGTTCATTTTTTATATTAGATTATTATTATATCTAGCCCATACTGTCCCACTGCTGGGCAAAGGCCTCCCTCCATTCCTTCCAACGGTCACGATTCTGGGCTACTTCTTTGCAATTCTCAAGGAAGACATCCAGTTCGTCCCGCCATCTCCTTCGTGGTCTGCCGCGACCCCGTGTCACTGTTTCAGGGCACCAATCCTGAGCTTTACGGGCCCACATTCACCATTACATGTGACCTGTAAATAAAAAACGACAAAAACAACACTTGTAACTGCAGGTCTAGGAAGGTAATACGTATCACAACTTTCGAAGTACTTTTTACGTGTTTTCATCTTGGCATTAAATTCCTGTATTCGTCTATTTATCGAGTGTTAGGTATTACGATGGCTGTCAATATACACAGCAATTCCTGTACCCAATAGAGGACAGAATTTAAGTGATTGGGTCACTTAAATTCTGTCCTCTACTGGGTACAGGTCTGAAGGCTTCTATTGAGTATATTAATGCAAACAGCCTGACGAAATTCTTTGTAATCGAAACAAATGCAGGTGCTATTGATCTAGTGAACTTCGAACCACAACAAATTAATGAGTAATACTCTTGACGCTGCCTAAGTATACCGACACAGGTCATGAAGTGATACCACATGACCACTTCTGCATTTTGGTATGATTCATACATATCATAAAAATTTAATTTTGCGAAGCGGCAAGATGTTTATAAACCACAACCTTGTTACATGCATAATTTTATTTACCTATGAAAATACACAGGAATTAACAGCCAAAAATGTTTAGTGAAATATTTAAAATACTGTACTCGACAATTCTTGGAGATACTTCCTTTCATATATTATAATCATTTGAATATAGGCACAAACAGTTCAAGGTACGTAATATTTGAAATGATCTAAGTGAATAAATTATGTTGTGCGCAAGACTGAATAATTTGAACAATTTCTAAATTATTATTGTCAACTGTTCCAGATTAAACGTTACTACGGGTTCAAACTCAAACACGCGAAGCACTACGATGGTCTCATTCCCAGCAAGGAGACCAACGTGTTCATCCAGAACGTGCTGACAGTGCTGCCCACTCGCGACCAGTATGGGCGGCGAGTACTAGTACTGGAGCTAGGAAGTAAGTTGGTGAACTATAGTGATATGTAGTGTATCAGAGACCAACGCGTTCACACAACAATTGCCACCCAGAAATAAACCTCTTCATCCGCTTTGAAATTAGGTCACAAACATCGACCTCAGTAGGTGCACTATCATCCACAGCGATTACGATTATCAGCTTTAATTAACATCATCATGAATGCAAAATCTGCCTAATTTTGATACGTGTAGATAATAAGTAAGATAAATCGCATTAGAATTTCTGGGCACTCAAATAGTCACGCAAGCGTGCCCGCGATAATGATGAACAAATAATACGTTACACACAATACCCACACTTGGATATACCTAGCTAGATCATCATCATGCGCCTACGTCACGTATTATTTTCACAATCATCATTTTGTGCAATATTCACGTAAGCAATTGATCAGACACGGAGAACAAAAACTATAAAAATTATAGGTAGTTGTTAAAATATCCGGATGATGCCTCAATGGAAAACCCAATGAAAACGTTGGCTTATCCACGAGCAAAAAGCATGTAAGTAATTTAAACTTAAGGTTGTCAAAATTTTCCACTATAGACGCCTCGTTTACATTTAAGTAAGAGTGAATATTTCAAAAGGCCCTTTGTGTTTCGTTAAATCTGATGGCCTTTCCCGTGGCTGACGCAAGCTCCTTTCATTTTATCATGAACGCGTTCTTCCGTAATAACGTCCCGTCTGCAATCCCCAAAGGGTTGAGCAGAGGTGTACCTTTAGTGCACCCACATTTCGCCTGTTATCTTTAAATCCCATTTAATAGGGACAGGGCCTATTTGCCATAAACTAGCATATTGCTTTTCTTTTAAAACTTTAAGCTTCCTTAGTAATTTTCTTAATTCTTTCTTGCAGAGAAATGGAAGCCAAGCAAGTGTTCCTTGGACGAGGTGTTCAAGGGCTGCGTGCTTTTCCTGGAGGCGGCCATGTTGGAGCCGGAGACGCAGATCTGCGGAGCTGTGGTCATCTTTGACATGGACGGCCTCTCCATGCAGCACGTGTTGCAGTTCACGCCTAGCTTCGCAAACAGAATCGTCGATTGGCTACAGGTTGGTATATCTAATTAACCTAATCTGTTTCCATTGATGGGACTCCTATCCAGGCATCCTATCTGTGAGAGGGATTGAACCGAACCGTGTAATAGCCAAAATAAAAATATGATTGCATCGACGTCTTAAAATTCTGCAGAAGATAAGACGTTCATACAACTGAAACAAAAGACTGGATTGTGTAAAGATCTGTAAATCTTAACTAACGATCCTACACATAATCAACCACAGTAATAAAGGTTATGTTATGGTACATTTCTCCACAAACTAAATCCTAGTTATGCCAGACGTCTTAAGCTGCATTTCAATGTTCCAGGAAGCCATCCCCCTCCGCATCAAGGGACTGTACGTAATCAACCAGCCATTCATCTTCGAGATGGTGTTCAAACTCTTCAAGCCATTCCTGAAGGAGAAGCTTCGTTCCCGAATCGTGTTCATGGGAAGCGACAAAAAGATGCTGCATGAGTACATCAGCCCGAAGTGCCTGACTGACAAGTATGGTGGTACCCTGAACATTCCAAGTGTCACTGGAGGACAGTGGCTCGAACTACTCCTCATGTGCGATAAGGAATTCAGTGGTAAGTACAAACAATATAAAAGATAATAAAATTAGAATTGTAAATGCTAGTAGACTTACGTGCGATTCTTCGTAATAAGTCATTTGTAAGCTGAAACTACGGTCCGAAGATGGATGTATTGACGCGTCAATCATGTCATACATTAATAGTTACGTGCAGGAACGTGAAAATTGTTAATATTCTTTAATAAAATATAATATCTAATCACTACTCTGGTCTTACGTACCTAATGATGTGCATTTTGTTTCAGCGATCAACTCATATGGATACAAAAAGTGAATTCTGCGCGGGCGCACTGAGTGACGTGGACGATTTTATGCAATGTGATAATGATTATGCATATCGTGATAATGATACATACAGCGTATATCAAATATGTGTGGTCACATCCAAGGGTGCTGTCCTATACATTTGGGTTAAGTAAGTATTAAACTTTTGTACGGACAGCTCATTATTTTTCGATTTTGCTCCCATGAAGAAAGTTGTTCGTTTCGATGGTCTGCACCACACCCTTACTTTTGGCCACAAAGTTTTTGATGCACGCTGTATATTTAGATTATTATAATACGTACAAACCATAGTTTTAAGGCCTTAGCCATTGGCATTTTCGTGTATGTCTAGGTTTGGTGTAGAAATAAATTAGTCGAGAATCTCAATTTGATATTAAAAACAGATGTTTGAAAATATGAGTGTTGTTTGATATTATGCTGCATTTTGTAATACGTTGGACCAATATTAGTTGATTTATCTATATTTTTTTTAAAGAAAACTACTTGTCCAATAAGCTCTAAGCAAATTGAATTTTATGAAAGTGAATATTTTGAGCTATGATTCCTATAGCAATTTGGCAAATAGCATTTTCCATGCGAAACTGAAAGTTGCAAGATATTTAGGGATATACCTACACAGAGTTATTTTTAAAGCAAGCTGTGATTTCCTAAAATGTATGATATTATGCTCGAAAGCAGAACAATATTATGAGCTTAAAAATTATTCAAAAATCGTGTTTATGATCTGAATTAAAAATGGACAATAACAGTATCAAAAAAATGTAATTTGCAAAATGTATTGCTAAGCTATAACTGTGTATAATAAAATTTTGCCGTATATAACGCATATGTAATAAAACACAGGCAAACAATGAGTCCATGACAAAAATAAATATTATATTAGAACTAGATAAGTAAATAATATTTACCTATTAATTTATAACAAATATCTAGTGCATAATTATTTCGATATTACGGAGAATTTTAACGGCGAGGGTATTTCCAATGTAGACAAGTTTAGCTTGTAACATATGAGATGTATCTACCTATCTATATACCTACGTAAAGATCAAAATTACAAACAAAAATATGTATTTTATAAACCTATGTAAACTTATATTTATGTCAAAAACGGTAATATAAGTATTGCCTCTTGAATTATCCCTTTATTTATTAAGTTAGTTAAAAAGGTACCAATAAATGGAGCAAGTAATAAAACAATTTTATATTTAAAAACTGATTTCTTATTTAATAGCACCAACCACGTTGCACTTTTATGTCATATTTAGGTACAAAAATAATCGATTTAATTAATTAATTATTTGTCAAGGACTATACAATTATTTTAGATCCATTAAATATCATAGAGTAATCCTACTTTCTTACCTAAATATCTTACTATGCCTTATTATTAAAAATGCAAAAATTACATTCCTAATTATTTATTGATAATTCTCGAGTACTTAAATATTTGAGCGTTTGAGTTCCATTTTGTACTGCATCGACAAATTGTGTTCTACGCCTTATTATTGTTCACATTCTGGACGTAGCCGTACGAGTTTGCCACTGAAAAACAAGGATAAGAATATACAATCTGCTTTTAGGCCAGTGTCTTATATTACCTGACCCCTCTTTTTGCAACACTGTTCTTCATAGGAGGGGTCAGATAATGCAAGTCACTGACTACATAAGTAAACCATATCAGATACATGGTCAAAGCTGAGTTTGCTCTAGCAAGATACCGCAGTCAATCATGCCCATCTACATTTCACACACATTCTATATCCACTTTTCTTATTCATCATCTTCAGTTGCTAAGTGACGCCTTTCACCCACTCAATAAATAGACGGATGCGTCATCACCAAAATGCAAAATGACGTAGGTCACGTTCTAAGATATGACAATAGTCATTGCAAATAAAACAATACTAAAAACACAAAGCACGTCTGCATTCACCAAACAGAACTTGGTTTAGGTAGTAACTATCTAAGTAATTGTTGTATGTAGGTACAATATACACACATATTTTGAGACGAAGATACTTCTGCGAAATCAGAGTTCTACATGCAATATTTGAACAATGAAACCCCATCACACTTTCACTTGGGAAGATACAACGTTTTTTCCCACATTACCGTTACTCGTTGCCGCAAAAAACGTGCAAACGCATCAAGTAAGTAAATAACATCACCCCCAATATTCCCGGTACAGATAGGTAGACTGGTAAAGTTGTAACTGACTGTTATAAGTCCTTTGTCACCAATGGCCGAGCATTGACGATGAACTTGTGAAAAGTCAATTATACTTTGCCCATCCAAAGAATCGAACCCTGAGTCACTCTCTCAACAATCACACTTACAACTACTAGACATATACTCACACTTATACTCTTCCTCGTAATGCCTGAGCATCTGCCACAGCACATCGCCCGTGATCTCCGGCTCGGGCAGCAGGCCTCCATGCCGCTTCCGCAGCGCCTTCGGATCCACATGCTCCATCAGCGACGCCATGTTGGTCCCGTGGAAATGGATGCGGGAGCGCAGCTTCTCCCGCATGAACGGCTTGAAGATGGCGAATAGCATGTTGAAGATGTACGGCTGGTTTATTATGTGGACCGCCTTCACGCGAATCGGTACGGATTCCTGGAAATGTAATGACTCGATTATCAACTGGAATTTGTTCGTGGTATGAGAAGTGGCTTTACTGCATTAGCCTCGCAGTAGCCATCACTAACTACATCACTAGCTATTAGCCGATAAAAACACAAAAAAAAAAACGTTGTTAAACTAGTAATTACGAAACATTATTGTTAGAGTGTAAGACGTTGCCAGTCCATCGAAAGGTGGTGTTGTTATTGGCTATAGAACATTATTGCAATGATTCTCCTTTTGGGCTTCGCCGCGCCTTCGGTGCGGTGGGGTAAAAGGTCATTCAAAATTTGACTGTAATAGAACGCTAGACCGGTACCAAACATAACTTTAGAATGTCGATGGACTTGACTAAACTCCTGATGCAATTCATATAATATCTGTTTCTAGTACTAACAGCAAACATGTAAAAAAAATGGTAAGAGAAAAGTTAACAGATCAAAATTGAACCACAGAACTACTTTCCAAATTCTCAAATAAAATCTATAGCAACATGACCTAGAAATGCGGTTAACTGGTCAAACAGGTAGTTGTCTGCTAGCCCACTTCACGTGTTGCCTTCATTGCGTAATGTATCGCACCACGGGTGAATGGCCTCCGATCGACCAGCAATATACCTAATAAAGTTTTGACCAACATACAACTAGCGAGAAATAATTGATCATGTTGCGTTTCTGTCTGAATGTCATGCGAGTTAGGCAAAAATAATTAGCCTACTTGAAACGCCAGTACATAATCAGTTAAACTGGGTAATAAAGAATATCCTGATCCGTTAAGCGAACGTGAAGAATATCAACGTCTATCTCGTTTTCAATGACTTAATTATTTATTTGTTTTTTTCTTTGCAGACTAATACATGCTAATATTTGTAGATGATATTGTAAGGTAATAATTTAAAGTTAGTCGATTAGATGTTTGTAGGCTTTTGAAACACTCCAAGCGTTTTAATTTCCTTTTTACTATTAAACTATTGTAATTACTGTTACCTTTGACTTTCCTTGAACATACTTATAGAATTAAAAGTAGCTAGCCAATAATCAAGCTACTTAAGATAAATTAATTTTATAACCGATAACATATGCAGGTGTCCATTACTCATCATTAGGCCCTCGAGATTATTTTTTCCTGGTTTTTACATAAGACGTCTACTTAAACCGTTTCAGGATTCAGTAGCCCGGATACAAATATGCGTTCTAAATTCGCTAAATTACAAGTGACGAAAAAACTATTATTTCAGGGGTTACATGTCAAGATCGAATTGCGATAGCAAATTTGTCTATTACAAGTGTATTCATTTACTGACAAGTTGTTTATTAGAATTTTAGTAACAACTTACTTGTATCCAATCAAGCACCATCTTAGCATAAGACGGCGTGAACTGCATGATGTGCTTGAAGGAGAGGCCCTTCATGTCGAACACGCTGATGACTCCGCAGATCTGTGTCCTGGGTTCTGCCATCGCACCCTCCAGCCCCACCTGGATGCCTCGGAACACATCCTTGAGGGACACCTCTTGTGGATTCCATCTCTCTGGAAAAATCCCAAGATTACATAAAATACGCAGTCACGTCCGCATTACAACATTCGTTCAAACTTGTCAACTTGCTTTGATCGTGAGGTTATGTATAAACTAATAGGTAACCCCAAATTAAGCAAATTCCAAAGGTTTTTTTCTCTCTAATTTGCGTCATTAATAAAATGACAATACACAAAATTTGCTTAGGCTAAGAGATATAAGTGAAAAACTGAAATAAAGTGAGCAAAATAGTTAGCACAGGGTCCTCGAGGTCGAACACTTAGGATAGTCTTCCTAGTGTACCCCCAAACAACCTGTTAAAGTTCCATTAAGTTCCGAATACTTTCCAGCTACCTCGCTTTTTTCTGACATGTCGACTGGATTACCAGTTGAAAAATAGTTTTTATGATTTTAAGATTATCTAGAATCATTTAAATTCAAACGACAAAGTAGGAATCGTTTATTATTAACCTAACATTTAAACAAATAATTTACCTCAACCTACCTAGATTCTCAAAGCTAGCCTAGACAATAAGGAAACATCACTTGACAAAGATACAACATAAATAGATTTAACATGTTTATATTTAACACACCTTGATTAATATGAATAAATAGTTCTAGCCTTACTTCATGCACTATTTCGTCAATACTTAGAATCGAGGTACAAAGTATCAATTTCATGCGCACGCGCCATTCGCGCCCTAGTTTAAGTCTTATAGATCACGAACGCTGCAAGTGAATAAAATATCGATTCAAAACTCAACATTACAAAGTACCAAATAGCTGTTATCGTTATCAGAAACAATAACCAACAATGATACATGATTGAAGTGATGGGAACTAAACGACAATTAATTATTCTCAGGGCGTATTTAAAATACTTATGTCGAATGGTCAATGCCATAAGCAAGATACGCGCACGCATCGGATCTACCATACTAATTTACACTCACGTCCTCGACGACTTAATGCAGTTTTGTATTACAAACAAGATTGTACCTATTCATATTATTATCAGACACTCGTGAGTTTTGCAGACTTGCTCAAAATCATCTGAATTGTCTTTTATTTTTACTGAGTGTAACTGCATCTTTATCAAAATACCTAAGGAAACTGCGCTATGTTGGTTCTTTACCTGAACGGTTGTCAAGCAAGTAGATTATGATTACTCATACTAAAGTATGAAAATTGCTAAGCGACGCAATCATGGGTGGTACACCACAAACTTGAGCTAAGCTTACACAACTCTACACTTAAGTACCTCCTACCACTAATGTACCCATAATCGTATTTTAAAATCTGGTGCCGAATTGATTTTTAAATGGCTTCTGCCCGCAATTTCGTCCACATTTTTATTTGCGATCCGACTGTAAAGAACGGGTTAATTTAATGATCTCGAATAATCGGCAATCACAACAGTATCCAAGCAAATTGTCTTTTGGATTCTTAATTCACATTTTTTGAAACTAACCTCCAGATTCAACTAAAATAATACGACGTCCATGCTGATCCCGAGGCGCCAAGATGGAAACAATTGAATGCTCGAATGGCGCCCGAATGGCCGACGGCAGCAGATCACGACAGTAGTCCGCGTGTGCCAGCCTGAACTTGTAGTATGCTTGTATCTATAATCAGAACAATTTTATTATGATATCTATAGGACATATTATTGTAACTTAAAGTCGGTTTTCGTGTCTATCTGTGTGTATATCTTCCGTTGTATGTGTGTTTTTACTTAGATTTGCATGATGTTTTGGCATGTCATGATGACTTCAATGGGAAGCAGGGGCGGGTCATTAGTATTTAATTATTACAAAAACTTTTAAGTAGTATATAATCATTCACGTTGTTAGTAGGAATACATACGTCACCAAACAAACAACAAACATCTATGTATTGATGTATTGTAATTGGGCATATTACCATGACCTATTCAAACGAATACCGTCTATATAAATGTAGTAATACATAGTAATAGTATTAAAATGTTATTTAAACATAGCGGTCATCACAATTCTGTCCATTAGAGTTAAGTGTTTTGTACGGTATACACTATTCACAAAAGTGTGTCACAAATGTAAACAAATAAAAATAAGTCCGCATGTTTATGTATATGTTAACGGCCAAACCCGATTTCAGGCTAAACTAGTTTGGCCTAAGCCAAATACCGGCCAAACCAGATAACAGGCCAAAGTAGTTTATCCTAGGCCAAAGAGCGAGCGAAGCGAGCTCGGGACTTTGGGCACCCCGACTCGGACAGGTTAGGTACGTGTCAGGTTACTTTAAACCCTGCAAACGAACATAGGAACCCCGCGCAGCTGGGCTACGTCGACTACAACCGTTAACCGGTTTGGCCTAGGACAAACCAGTTTGGCCTAAAATCAGGTTTGACCGGTAACATGTACACACTGAAATATTTAAATACAAACCTTTTTAAAAGCACTTTCAGGATAGAACTTGCATGGCCTGAGGAACTTCAGAAGGTAGTCGTCTTTCTCGATGGGAACGTAAAGGGATGGCTCCTCTGAAAAAAAGAGATCATCACATCGTTACGACTAGCCTTAAAAATCTCCTGATATTTCTGAAAAATCAACTAGTACTTTATACGTCATAATCCGCTTAAAATACAATATCTTTATTTTTTTTTCAGTCCTCACAAAGGTTCACATATGTAGTTCTAATAAATATAAATCTAAGAATAACATTTTAATAAAATGCATGTTATATGTTCCTTTGTGAGAGACTGGTGTCCATACTAGGATACCCTGTGTGACGGATGCCCAGGCTCTCAGCTCGAATTTAACGTAGTTAACAAACAAACCTTAAGGGATGCAGGATTGTTCAGTTTGATGTTATAAAGCAACTGAATCAGCAACTTGCAGTTCAAGGGTAAGGCTGGCTAGTGTTGTATGCTGCAGTCGGCTTTTAGTTTATAAAGAAGGCATACAGTTTGAGGTAACGTATAGTAAATATATGTTACCATTACTATTAATAGACATTTATCAACAACAAGATAAGGCTATATTAATACATACCTACATGAACATCTAAACCATAAGTTCTCAACGGAGGCGGTACCACCCCCTAGTGGGCGCTGGAGCTTTTCAGGGGGGGTGGTAGCGGGTCCAAAGGGAAATACCTCTATTTTCATCTAAAATGTTTATATTTTTTGAAAAAGGGTGCGTCGATTTTTTTTTTTCTTTAAAGGGGGCGTTAGTTAATAAAAGGTTGGGAACCTATGGCCTAAACACTAATTAATCTTATCTCACTAATTACGACAAAATCAAGAGTTGCTTTTAGATAAGCACAGTGTCATCTATTCATTAACGTTATTTTATTTCTGGTCACTGAAGCATGTCTGATGGGTGCAAGTAACTTTCCTACTACACTGTGAAGTAACGCGCGATAATTAGAAATCGCGTAACCAGTCCTTTTCAATGATAAAGATAATTCACGTTGCGTGATAACTTGAATCACAATACTTAATTTGTTTATCCAAAAGAAAGCATGTCAGCAGAACAACCATTTTAGAGCCCCTAAAATGGCTGCTTTAGCAGAATCATAATAGGATAATAATATTAATCACATTAAAATTCTTAAAATGCTCATAGACGCAGCTAATGTAATGAATTGTCAGTTTGTGACTATTTTACGAAATCTAACGTAATTCGTATTATTATCCTATTATGATTTTGCAAAAGCGGCATATTTTAGGCCCCCAAATCATTCCCTTTTTTAGCTATACTAAGACTGCAACAAAGAACAAACTACTTACTTAGTCATAATATTTTGTTTGTGTTATTTTGGTTTACCTATTAATTATTTTAGTCAATGATACAAGACTAATAACAAGAGTTGACTAACCAAAAGGTTACGTACAGAAACAGTGTCGTTTCACATAATCAAAAGCCAAAGATCCTTCTGATCTCCATCGATTCACACAGCTCAGAATCGCTGAGCAAGCAGAGTTGTCTCAGCTCTGTGAACGAAGTGAATGACCAGCATTCAATTGATTCGATTGCTAAACATTCGCATCCAGACACCTGCTACAAGGCCCCAAGTGTTTTAATTGTGACGTTCGCGTTCGCAACTTATACACGTAAAAAATAGATCATTAAAGATTGCTTTTGTTCTCAAACCTCAACTTGATAAGTGTGCAGATTCCAAATTGGATCAACCTTGTTTTTATGAAGCTGAAACAATAAAAATAATTGACGACCAAGGCTGCAGGAAACGGCGGAAGCCTACTAAGATATCAATTAACATTAGAATTGATAACAGTACCTACACGTAAGCAACAACAATTAGATAGTTGAGATGTCTGAAAGATTAACTCGGACATGTTTTTATTTATGAGGACAGTACGAAACTTGACACTAACACATTATCATTGCGCAGCTTTTTAAACAGCTTTAGGTTTTATTAATGGACTATAAAACTGAACTGAAGTCAAAACCATGTATAATGTTTGGTCCGTAATAAAATATCTGCCAAATTACCTATTTAAATCGGACAAAAACAAATTAAGTTGGCAACCAATGCTGGTCCAGCGAAGTCATGCCTCTGATGACACTGTTTATTTTCATTAAACTGGTTATACCTTACCTATCGTGTAAAACAAGTTTTGAATATCAAATATTAAGGATTCTGGTTTTAAATATCGAGGAAAACATATAGTTGTTTATTTAAATACAGAGGTCAAACAGTTAAGTTTACACAAATGGCAGTCACTTTGGAAATGCTTCATCAACCATAATTTAGTAGGCAGTTCGATAAGCTAAACTGGAATTTGACACAAGTTCATTAAACTACATTAATGATCCATCAGGGGATATAATTCAGTTGTAAAATTTTGATTATATTTCAAATATGATATTGGACGTAGCTTACAGCATAAGTGTATTCAATATAAATATCTACCGTATGATTGAACACAAGCACGAACTGGTTATTAAATGTCGGAAATTATCTGTTAAATTGAGCAGGGATTTAGATAATTACGTAGCTAGATGGATCCAAACTCAATGTACATAAAATTTATTATTTTTCATTTTGAGTACGAAGTGAAGTCATCTACAGAAAGTTCCCCAACATTTTATTTTATAATGTTAATCAAAGCTGCACATTACCTCACTCTTAGCTATTTCATTTTCTTCATTTGCTTGGGTCGACAAAATGCAGCCGTTTTAAAACTATTAAATTAGCATTTGCACGGAATTCACGCCTCTACGCTGCACGACGTCTACGGCTGTGCTACGCACCTTTAACGGCTGTGCTACGAAACATCTGCAGCGGTGCTACGCATCCTCGACGACGACGCAGCTTTTAGGACGATGCTACGCGGCTCTTACGGCCATAATACGCTGCGCCTACGGCCGTGCTACGCGGCATGTAAGGTAATGCTAAGTCGCTTCTACGGCGGCGCTTCTAAACGGCGTCTGACTAAGTCTGGCTGAAAAGAACGCTCAATAGGAAAACATTACAAAAATGTATTATTATTTTTTCTGTTTTGCAAAACATTCTTGCAAATTGCGAACTAACAACTATTTAAGTAGGTAGAATATTCTAAAATGATATACCACATTCATACCTATTGTGAAATATGAGACACCATTAACAACAAAGAGAAATCTTGCTCCTTCAAACCAAACGATTCGCTAATTTCACTAAAACTGCACTGAGAATTGTTTTGCAGTGTTCATTATAAACTAGTTTTCCTAAAATAGTATTCGAAGTAATATCAAGTTTTGTAAACAAGCGTCGAGTTCTTGAAAACGGCGGTATCTGGTTTTCCTACAGGAAAAGCTTAACCCGTAATAAGTATAAATATTGTTAGTAGCTCAGCTATCATTAGAACAATTAGTTACTCCACAATACATGCAGGAGTGCACACTCTTTGATAAAGCAACTACATCATAAAACATCAAGCTTGTAATCTCCGAGGATTAGTCAGAGGTGTACGCTAATATTATACATACGTTTCGCAAGTTATGTTTAAGTCCCAAGTAATAGGGGGCGAGCATATTGCCATCAACCGGGCAATAATCTAGACTCCATGCTGCTAAGAAATTCCTGAAGGAAAAACCCAATAACACTTTGCTCGACCTGCGAATCGAAAACAGGACTACATGCTCAGTAGTCGCGCTTGCGACAACTACACCACTAGAACGAAAATCATAAAGTGCATAACACAATGATGACGTAATATATTTTTTTAAATTTTTGTATTCGGCAAACAAAATAAAGACGGCCAAATTATAATTGGATGTTTTATGGCAAACGTTAAAAATCGAATGTAGGGTTTGTGAAGTATAATCGAAAAACAATCTTCTGTCGCAAATATATGTTTAATTTCTGCAAAGTTCTAAATTATTTTTGTTTTCTGATTTAGCCGTAGTTACGTATGCAAAACAGAAACGAAACGGTAAAGCAACATGTAATAGCCACATTATGTATTTGTAACTTAAATGGACTCAGTAAATTTTCCTACTTTTTATCTGCATTGCATGTAACGTTGCACTCCCATGGTACGATCTCGTTTAGTTTTATAACATTTCTGTTCGAGATGTGAAAGGGAAAGCATTAAACTCTCA
The DNA here is from genome assembly GCA_964057025.1 of Standfussiana lucernea. Taxonomy (NCBI): domain Eukaryota; kingdom Metazoa; phylum Arthropoda; class Insecta; order Lepidoptera; family Noctuidae; genus Standfussiana; species Standfussiana lucernea. The sequence continues at coordinate 5,249,184 of OZ059787.1, read as the reverse complement.
TTTTAATACTAACTTTCGTTTTATACATGCGTGCACTTTGATATTATGCCAACTCTCGCTTCACTTCCAATGACTCAGGTTTTAGAATTTCGTATTTTTGTTTTGCGACTACCTAAGTTGGTTTAACTTGCTTAACTTAACAACAATCTAAGATAATAATATCAATCAAAATTCAATCGAAGAACAGAGGTACGACATGTTAAAATTAATTAAACAGTAGCTACACATAATAAAACTTGAAAAAATGTCGATAGTCACTTTTACTGACGTTCTTACAACCTACTTTGTCTTAGCATGCAAGACATACTCTTAATTTATTTACAAAGAGTTGTAGGCAGTTATTTATTAGATCCACATGACCTAGCGAATAATCAAAAGAACCCATTTGCTTCCAAAAGTTCATAACAGTTTGATTTTTATTTGTGTTAATTAACAAAAAGATAGCTAATACATGTTGATAACACGTAATCAACATGATAATCATATCTACGGATACACAGTACAAATGCATACACTCCTAACATAAATAATTACTTTTCTGAATGTAAATAAAGTATACAAACTAAATAAAGATTAAATAAGTATGTTAACTCACTTTTTAAAAGTTGTCGTAACTCGATCAAAGCTTGCTCGACCACTTCCGGAGTTTCTCTCAATTCTTTCTTAGCTTTTTCTTTACTAACTTCGTCGTCAATCGGGTTCAGTTCCAGCATTATTTTGCTATCACCCCATGTCACAAACGGGACGCCATCAGATCCGAACTGTACTTCCATTTTTATGTATTTATTTTCACTATAAATAAAAGAAGAATAATCTTCTTAAAAATCGCTGACTTCGCACTGTTGTTGGTGTTAGCAGATAATCCACGTCTGACTTATAATGCGAGTCGGCAGAATGTCGTCAGCCGAACAATCGACACAGTTTTTTGTTTCTATACGTGCGAGAGATTAAAATAATTAGTTATCACAGCTAAGTGCTAACACAATAAATACTTGTGGATGGAGCGCTCGCGGCTAAGTTCCCGAAGCGTTTGAAAATCGGTGATTAAAAGTTGTATATATTTAGTGGAGGTAAGCACGAGCGTGCGCGCACCGGCTGCCGCGATATTGTGCTTATTGGAGAGGCCATTGTATGCCCATCTTAACGGTATCCCACCACCACGCCATGGTGGCGGCGCCGTTCACTTGTGCTCTAAACAAATGCCTATTCTCAATGCACTTTAACATTTAAAACATATTTAAACAAAATATGATTGTGCTCAGATTTCCTATTTATTGAAGATGTTCTCTTACATATCCCGCTGTTGACATGGAGTACTTAAAACACAAATTACATAAGAGGATGCCCGATGCTGCATAAATTAAGTAAATACCTAGATAACTAAATTCTTTTCCAGCCTATCTTAGCTGTTCGTTTCTATCTAAGGCTGTCTTACACTAAAACAAACTTCTTATCGGATTCCTTTGCAGTTACTACTTAATCGTAGTATGTAATGTACGTGTTTCATTATAAAGAATATTTAAATAGATAATTTTATGTATTTAGGTGCAAAAGTACTCCAATGTCTATCATAGGATATCCTGTATGCGAAAATCAAAAGGCCAAGTCCAGAGCCTCATCTTGTAAGAGACTATTAAATTACTACGGGCAGCACCGCAATGGACTAAGCGCCTAGGATAAAATATACCGCATATTATATCTTTTGGCATATTTGTTGATACTCGCCGCATGATAATAATAACGGCAGGAGTGTGTAACTAAGTGAAAAATATACTTTATCTTATGTACTACATACGAGGACTGGGCTGGCTGCGTCTGCCGTATGCCCAATGAGCTATGGGCTAAAATAGCTACTGTGTGGAAGTCTGACACAGCCAGAAGGCGCCGCGGCAGACCTCGTAGAAGATGGTGGTATGAGCTGGACAAAACAGAGGTCCACATTGACCTCTCCCCAGCAGAAAGATGACGCAGGCTAGCAGTAGCAGGTACCTACTTCTATTAATCCTTACAATAAGAAGCCTTATTTATGGGATGAAGGTTATGGCAGAAAGGTGCTCTTCCGTTGGACACAATGCCAACTATCTTACTGAAATGATTATCATCAGTAAAAAGTTAATTATAAATGTAAGCTAATATAAAATAGAAATATAATGACGGATTGACTAGTTTTTTGAAGAGTATTATGTCAAACCGCCCTATATTTATTCTTGATAAGATAAAGACTCTTTGGGTAAAACATGTAGTTATTATGTAGAGTACGTCATGGTTCTTTATGCGCGTGGCTATAGTTAGTACTAACGCCACCATCTTACGATATTTTACAAATGTTTACCCCTCCGCGTAAGCGAATGATGAGGATGCTAAGAGGGAAGTGTCGTGAAACGCGATTGGATAAAATAAGGAATGAGCATATAAGAGGAAGTCTGAAAGTGGCGCCGGTGACTGAAAAGTTGTGTGGTAATCGGTTATCAAGGTATGGACATGTGATGCGGATGAATGATAAAACTGTCGTGAGTTTGAGTATGAATGTGGATGGCTTTCAGAGTAGAGGAAGAGCAAAGAAACGATGAATGGACTGTGTGAAGAATGATATGGCTAGAAAGGAGCGGACTGCTGAGATGACGATTAAAAGAGAAGTATGGAAGAAGAAAACATGCTGCGCCGACCTTAAATAAATTGGGATAAGGGCAGGAGAAAGATGATGATGTTGTTTAACCCTCCGCACCCTTCTGTGAGTATCAGTATTATACTATTTGCAGTTTATTTGGGGAAGTAATGAATTCAGCAGATAAAAACTAAATAACAATTTACTTTCGAGAGAGAACCAAAATCAGAAAGCAATTTTTGCCCAATTTCGCAAAGTAACCAATCAATGTTTCGAAATGGCATGATAACAAGTTCACCCAAGTCACGCAACCATTTACTGCTGGGGTAGAATGAAGTCCACGTGTATAAAATATCTACCTATCTATGTAGATGTATCCCTAAATAATTTGTGATGCCTGCGTACCTACTCATTGTGACTTAAAGTTAATGTACTTAGCATTTAAAATTATTTAAAATCATACAAATTCTGTCAAGTTGCAATACCCACTGCTACTTATTCTTCGAAACTCTCTCACTTGTTTTCTTATACTCAACTTTTCACGTTTCATGCTTATGTTCAGAGAGTCTACATGGACAAAACAGCGACAATGTAAGCCATAACTGTCCAGGTACGGGCGTAAATTTCGCCTCGTTTGCAATAACAAAGTTTCCCCACTTGTATCAAAATGTACTATAAATACACAGTTTAGAACTACCTGCGCAGGCACACCTAACCAGCGGACCTTTGCGTGTGAGACCGGCAAACGATAAGTCAAACTTGTCTTTACCTGTACCTACACTTTACCAGGTAGACGCCTTGTCTACGTACCTACATACATATACAACAAGACCATATATTTCTAGCTCTAAGCATTACACAATCGTTGACGAGTTGCTTTAATCAACTTCAAAGTGTGCCGTAATCTAGTGATTATACCTAAAAACATAATGGCTGCCTGGCAATAACTTGGTAGCACATTTCTCCTTTAACTCTTACTTCTGTTAAATGGCTGTTCGTTTGAAACTCCGAGGAGTGGGGTCGACCTATCCTTTTTGATATTTTCTCTGGTACGGTCTCTTTCCACTGGCCAGAACTCTTTTCAGACAGTCAGCGGGTTTCCTCATGATATCGCCGAAGTAGAGCACAATTTTTTTTGGAAGTCGGTTATTTTTTTGCAAAAAAGTTTTTATTTTACCCTTTTTATTTTCGAAGCCTTGACAAGTATCAATTTCGATATGTCTTTTAGGCGATACTTTGATTTAAAAACAAAACTACTGAACCGATTTTGATAAAATTTGTAATACCAATCTTTAGGTATTTATGATAACAATCGGGAAGTATATCCTTTCAGATAAAAGAAGATTTTTTCAAATCAGTTAGTAAATGACGAAGATATGAGGTAACAAACAGAAAAAACTCCACGTCCAAAGCGCGTCTTTGCGTACAGGTGGTAAAACATCTTTTAGTTTAAAAATATAATACGGTCCGAATACACATTGATGCAGTGTTAAAAAAAACAACCGAATTGAGAACCACCTCCTTTTTTTGAAGTCTGTAAAAAATATGGTGAAGCGTTTGTTGATTTTTAATTCCTCCAAACTTCGCCAAAGGAACAAACCACTGTGTTTGCGTTGCACAGATGTTATCGCAACGAGCATCCGTTGCGACAGTTTCCGTGGTGTTTATCTCATGGACCTCATCTCATGGTGATGTAAAAGTAGCATTGAATAGTGCGCCGCTCTATAATTACCAATAATCGTTATTGTCCGCAATTAAAGTTACGACATTGTTATAGAATATAGATTATATTGCCGTCATTGTTGACTGTGGCTCCTTGTTTGGCTTATTTCAGGATCGCTTGAACCAGTACGAACAGATAGCGGACGCGGCTTCGTACGAGGACACTGACAGATGTTTCAGCGAATAGCGGCCATTTGAGTGATTCTTCAGATATGAAAACGTGCCTACCAAGTTTACGTATGCTGTGTGGTTTTAAAATTATCTAAAAGCAAAATTTTAACACTTTTCTACTTTGCAACTGCATCAAGTAGCTTGGTAATTTTCAGTTTTTAGGAGCCAACGGCTTGCTTGAGCAAGAGCAGCTTTGAAAGCACGCCCTAATTATATTTTACCAATCGATGTATTCACACAGTTCAGGAATCAATGGAACTAAAAGTAAAAAGCAATAATTAATTTTACATTTTTATTTATTAATACCTAAACGAAACGCATAAGGAATTGGATGCATTTCGTATCAAACATAATTATGTATATTGAGCAAATCAGGTATTATCATCTTTCGTACAATAAAAGTATTACAAACCTATAAAAACAATACAAAAATAATGTTTGGAATGCGTCTACTAAAGGCACATTACGCATCACAAGATATTTATGATACGCACAAATGTCACATTTTTCTCGAAGACAATCCGAAATATCGCAATAAACATTACTTATAATTAATTACTAGAAACTCATTGAATGCTCAAAAGTTTTACATTTAAAGATAGCAACACTTTCTTCGAGGCTGAATGTGCACCCCTACAACATCTAAGAAATAAGGATATGTAATCATTGGATCACACGATAATAGACACCCCGCATTTGAACTATATAACTTTGTCCAGGAACTTATCATTCGCAATCAGATGGATATTAAATGCGACGAAATGCTATTCAGTGCATCAACAGTTCATAACGGCCTCTGTTATTTGCAAAAATTACATATCAGTGAAAATTGTTACTTGGAAATTGAATGAAATATATTACAAAAGAGAGTGTACTGTTTTTATACATCATTCATCAGTAAATGTCTTAAAATATTATGAAACGTACAGTGAATGTTGAGTTACACTACATTTGGTGATTAAATGGTCGTAACTGGTGCGGTTCGTCATCACAGACAATGCCTTATCGACATGCGAGTCGTGCACAATCAACGGGAACATATTCCTTTCCTACATTTAAATAAATAAAAACTCTGCCAACGTTACAAAGTTTTCCTACAAACATGTCATGAAATTCGCTCACATGCCCATGGAAATAAACATTCCTCATGTATCACATACAAACAATTATTCTAAATACAACATGCACCAACAAGCCGTTGCACATTCATTTAAAAATTACCTAAAACCTGCTTAGATGAAACATACTGGCGATTGATTGCTCAACCGCAGCTATCTAGCCTGTGTCGTTCAGTTAACATATAGCCTTAAAATTACAGCCTTACATTATTGTCAATATTTATCACATAATATTTGTTAATCATTCACTCACGCTCTTTATTTTTGGAACTACGTTAAGCTACCACTATAGCGTTTTCTTTGAATTTCTTCATTTTAATTCTAAATTTGGTAATATCTATGCTTACGCAACAAAGAACCCTGATTATGGAAGAGCTCAAGTATTATCTAGTGGTGCTCGGGCACATGGCATTACCTAACGATTACCTCACCACCACTCGCCACCACTCTCAGCCAGAACCTAGAACATCGGCTATTCGAACACGTACTTCACTTTGTTTAAGTCTTAAAGAAATCTAAAACTAAATTACATTGAGAATAGTATAAACAGGTGTGCTCTGCCAAACGTGATCTACTAGAAATTATTGATGCTTTTAGGAATGCATTCGATTACACGATAGTTTGCGACAATTTCAGAAGAGGAAAATAAGATCATCTCAAACAGAAAACCTAGGGCTATAAATAAGTTGTACTAAAAAACTGATATGAAATCTTCTGGCCACGGATGGCAGTCACAAGTTTAGCCTACATGTCTACTACTAGATGTACTGCCTACGCTTTCTTGGCGAAGCCATAGGTGTTCCAGTTGTGGATGTGAGGCAAGACGTCGTTGATGACGGGGTACCACTCGGCGCCCGAGTAGTCGATGGCGGGCAGCTCGCCGCCGTAATCGGCCGGTAGGTGCGTCGCCGACATGTGCTTGTGGAGAGACGACATCTTGGAGCCGTGGAAGAAAATCTGGAAAAAGGAAGAGAATCTTTAAGAACTTTGACAAAAAAAAACTCCAGTTGAACAACAGCACCTGAATTCTGTATCTTCCGAACCGTATCAAACCGTTGATATAACTGGACCCTCAAAATACAGTCTCCGTGATAAGGGCTTATTCTAGAAACAATGGTCCGAAAACGCAAACCGTTCATAAATAGTCTTTTAAATTGGCAAACAACCGACTCTACAAACGACAAGATTGAAGAGCCATTTCCACTTACTTAAACTAGATGGCGTTAAGCGACTCAAGTCTGTTGTAAAGAAAAATTTGTAAGTTATGTTACAAATAACATTACGCAAAATTAACAGTAACATATCGCAAGCTTCTAATGCAAGGCACGGAAAAGATAACAACATTGTACACAATTTGAATGTACATTTTATTTCTGATAGCAACAATGATGTATTTCCTGCATTTTTTTAAATTAAACACACTGAGTGCAATTTAAATAAAATATAGGAGCAATAAGCTTCCTTTCCCATTCCATGTCGCAAGGATTCACAGTGCAAATTAGCACAGGTGAGTGTACTTTACCAAACTTGGGTTCGTTGACAGCTTTGAGGAACCACTCAACAAAATTCCATCGTGAATATTAAGTATAAAATGATGACTGATACTTAATATGAACTTGAAATTTCTTTGTTTTCATTTCCGTATGTTTTAATGAAGTAGCCTCATTTGTGCAAAAATATTCATTGTCCGCAAGAATAAAAACAAAACATTCCAAAATAAATCATGCGTCAATACGACATTAGATCTACAAGAGCCAAATGTAGTGTAGTACCAATCACCAATCCATAAGATAAGGGCAATGTTCCTCCAAACACTCACTGTATGACGGTCTTCAGCCTGACTTCTTCAATTTACAAGTTCATGTATGACTGTGTCAAATGAATGCTACTTACTCTGTTCTTCAGCTTTTCCCTGATGAAGGGCTTGAACATATTCCATACGACGTTGAAGATCATGGGCTGCTTCACGAAGTGCACCTCCTTCAGTCGGAGAGGCATGGCATCCTGGATGAAGGTCAGCAGGCGCTTGGAGAACGCTGGCGTCAGACCCATTGTCTGTGGACAAATTGGGATACGAGATAAGTATGTGAGTAAAGATGCTGGAGTGATTCAGAACTTTAAACCTGATCTAACAACATTAAAAGTGCTATCGAACAACTCTGCTGGTCTAGAGATTTCAATGTCATCTTAAAGGATCCCATGTTGATAACCAAAGACTTTAACTAATCTCTTTTCCGCTATAAGATCCCGTCTCGGCTCTGTTTTCCTGTTCCATGACAGCGTAAAGTTGAAACTTCACGACATACGACCTACAGGCATTGGTATCGATTGTATAACCGCAACACAACCGCAAGAAACTCTTCTTCTTACCCAATAATATAGTGTTGGATAAGTAACCTACTGCTTCTAAGAATAGAAGTCGATTTTACTTGAGGTTTTTTATACTGAAGAGGCTTGACAAGCGACTCTATATTTTTAGCTTATTATGTAACATGGAAACGATAACACGTGGACCTTCTACAGACAATAAATCGTTATGAGTAATTTTAATCAACTCGATTAGACGAAGTTGGTGGGTGAGTGACCGAATATAGTCGATAACCTACGCCCTACAACCCGCGGCTTGGCAAGCGCGACTGTGCGACCAACCATCTCGGTTCCGTCTTGGGTGACGTCGGTCAGTGATCCGCGCAATCGCAGCTCCCAAATACGTTTTGTATGCGTCTATCGTTACTCTGCCTCGCAGTATTCCCATTTATGGTATCAAGCATATTCGTAGGCAACAATATGATTCTGTATCAAATGCATTAATAACAACGCATCCTAGAGATGTCTTCGTTAGTAACTTGATTCCTCATTTACTCTTCAGTTGGCTGGATGTTGACTAAATGATTTATGTTCTTGTTCTTTATTAAAAAAGAGATAATATTCCTTTTTATGATCCCTATGAGTGTTCAGCCATTGGTCGAGGTCAATGTTGCGGATGAAGTATCATAAAATTGCACTATGTTTGTAAAGTATTATTGTAATTTGTGACTAATGGAAACGTTTAATGTGCATCGGTTGAAGTCTGATTCAAAACAAAAAGACGAAGAAAATGAAAAGGAGAAATGCAGTTTATTATTACTTCAATATACCTATGTAACAGTTCATCAATGACAATAGGAGGAAAAAATATTTATCGAAATTGATTCATAACACATGAGCCACAGCACGTCGACGAAGCCCGGAAATGGTTACATGTAAAAAATATTTGTGATAAACGGTAATAAATTAAAAAGACTACTAAATTGTATAAGGACATAATCTAGAGACAATAAATTATTCATCAGCGCTGAACATATGGTCTCCTTATCGCCATTTTAGAACAGTGCTATCATTCATTTTTAAAGCCCAGGGATCTAAAGATAATCTTTAATACTTTAGGAATTCGTATTTAGAGCAATAAAATAATGTAGTTACTACATCTGGCTAATATTAATGAAAATTTATCAAAAGGATTTCACTAATAAATCTTTAGCATAGTTACGTCATTAGATCCACGATTTTTACACATGTAGCTACGATGTATTTCTAAGTAAGTCTACGCAATGAAAAGCGATTCGCTCAGCGTAGTTATATAAAGTTAGAGGATTGCATCCCTACTAGATAGTCTTAATCTCTCAATACATCACGACCCAGTTGCGGCTGCGCTGACCGCGAAGGTCGATACTCCGGAGTAGGGAGCAAACAAGTGGACGATATCAACTGTTTACCAACGTCCGTCTCGTATTTACCGTCGTCCTTAACAAACGTTAAGGAAACCCCATTTCCTCCCACGGACAAAGGATGTTTTACTAAAATATTGATCTTCACTTAAGCTAAAATGTTTATGTTGTCCTAAATGGCATCACGACGTAGTACTAGAGGAATAAATTAATAAATTATCAACGACTCGCTGAGCTTGCCCAATTTCCGCTCTGACTTTCGTAACGTCTGATATTTTACTGCGGTTAGTTAATAAGTACATGTAACTCAGTTGTTCTATTTTGAATAAATCAGAGTAAGTCTCTAAGGGCTCATAAATATATCAAGATAAAGATGGAAGGATGTTTATGTACTATGTTCCAATCTGCGGAGTGATCAACAGCCTCGGACGTGACGCCCCTTGAGACGAAACCCTGAGCAAGTACGTTTTCCCTGTGGGCAATGATTATTAATCAACAATGACTAATTCCTTATTATTTCCTTTAGATTTTCTTACAATTACACGTTAATCTGCATTAGTTTCCTACAATTGATTATCTTAATGAACTACGCTATTGTTTGGGAGAGAATCAGCTGCAAGTACACGTGACATTCATAAACGTTACTTTACGCTTAATATAACATGGAATTCGAAAATACCTTCGTTTTAGTTTCAGCCATTGTTATTCGATCTATTTATCAAACAGTCTGTTGAACTGAGAATATTAATAACAGATGTAGGTACACTCGCGTACGTAAATGTTAACTGTCAATTTAATTTCGCCATAGCTGTCCTAAACAATTGCATTAATGTGTTAAAGAACGCGGTAGTGGCAATTCACACGGATTTAATGATACCAATATGTTCTCACAATCATGACGCTGCCGGCTACGTGATTGGTAAACAAAGTATGTACATTCATTTCGCAGATCATCCTAATAATATAATTATAAAGCAGCGGGACACCTTACAGCGTCGACCTTTGCGATCGTTCGTGATGTGACTAGTAAAGGTATTATTTGTGTTTATTGGTAAACATACTTCCTTGCTTCGTGGAATATAGACTTTATAGATAGTGCCGGAAGGAAGAGACCGTTTGTTTGTCACTTTAAATGCCGACCTTCTTTTCGAACTTTTCAAGTGCAGTAAAACATTGAATTATGAAATTGAGGCGAAACACCCATAACATGACAGTGACAATTTTCCAAGCATGCAAAGTTAACATAATAACGTTAACCCACAGATGATTATAACATCGGAAGAAGTTATTTTAATCTTTTAAAACTAATACAAGCTAATCTGCTTACAAATGATAGATTACTTTACGTACAATATTGATAAGATAACCATTCGCTGATAGGCTAGATCCTGTTCAATGTTTACAATGAGCTGCAGTCGAAGTACTAAGTACGTGTCGTAATCTACACGTTTTGTTTAGGTACAAATGTAATTAAATATAATAGTTTTCAATGCATCACATAGTGCAGTAGATACGGAACGTTTTGTTTATTCCAAGTTAAATGTATGACTATTAATATCTACATAACAGCCGGGTTGCACAATATTTGTCATGCAGTAGTGAAATCTTAATATATTTCTTTGGTACTTACTACTTGTCGATAATTTAATTGATTTTAAGTATACCTCAAATATACGTAGGCGAAAGATTATTGCAAAACCGCGATTTATTGAATCTTGTAATTCGCACTACAGTAACATCATAACAAATCTTTGACCGATTCCTTGACTTTGAGATGGTGTTAATAAAACCGCATGAAATATTTATAAGTCCAAGGTTCTGTTGTTAAGTCAAATAAATAATAATATGCCTTATATGCGGAGTATTAATGCACATATTATTTCGTAACTACGCATTGGAACAAAGATAAGTAAACAATGCAAAGAGCGATGGCACGCTAAGACATAGGTACTTTACACATTTCTTTGTTTGTTTCGTACAGAAACATGCACAATGTACTTTGAGCTAGGTACCTACACTTTGTTTTAGGGATTTCATGATTCACCATCTCGTCCAGTTGGCGTGGAGACTCGCGGTTGTAGAAACAATAATATTTACATTTTCTTTTCAGGTCAACGTCCATCCTAAACAGGTTTATTTTTTATTTTTTTCACTCTGCTTTGACAGGAGAAGGATATTTAGCTGAGAGACCAAAGATTAATAAGTTATGATTTGTGTCTCTTGTGTATAATTTTCCACGTACGTGGATGCCACAGTAGCAGGTTCGCGTGCGCAGTAAAAAATATTTGAGATTATGCTTTCAGTACAAGCAAGTAGATATTGAATAAATGATCCAGAAAATCCTAAACAAATGGCGCTGTATCTCACAACAGGCATGACCGTGTGACACATTCACAGCGCAGTCGCTGTCACTTCGTTTCGATACCGATGCAGATGTACATATATTCAAATCAGCGCACGCGCAGTGAAAGTGATCCGTCCACTTCCAACACTGATATCGAGTATAGCCATTATCTCTATGCCCTGGTATACACATATATTTACTACTCCTATAAATAAACATTGACGTTATCGATACGATAATCAGCGCATTTTTTTGATGTCTGCCAACACTTATTTACAATTCAAGCAATGCCCTCAGTTCAAGCCTAACTAATTTTCACCTTTTATCTCCTTGTGAAGCAGTCAAAGTTTCCATTTTCCACTTCAATGACAAAGAACAATGCATATTATGTATGCAGACACATATAGAATTAATACAACGACCTAGAATTACAGAATTATTTGTATTGGTAATTTCCTGAAAAGCAAGGGACTCTGTTTGTGCCAAAACACCTGTGCAAACCGCAATGAACTTTAAAACAATAGCGACAAGAGTCACCGACATTTGCAGGAACTGCGTAATATTATGGCACAAACTAGTTTTAGCAAATAAATCGTTAGATGATTATGACGACATGAACAGTTAGTTGGCACAAATAGCGACATGTAATTTCGTCATGAAGAAGTCGGCACTTCACGCATTTGCTTGACGTAAACTCGTAAGATGAAAGATATGAGATGGATAAAATGAATGGGTTACACTAAACTTTTAATTTCTTGGACGCAATAGTCTCCTTTACGGTACGTGACCAGTTGTAATAGCAACTGCGTTGTCATTGCAAAAAAAAATTAAATACACCCGTATTATAATTGCAAATCAACTGCTTGTAAACAATTTAAAATTCAGTAAATGTTTACGTTCAATTTAATTAAGATATCACGCACATTGCAATTTAATGTATGCTGAAAATTATATTTGTGTAGGTACGTATTTGTTTCAATGAATATTGCTGTGCAACCTCTACGCTCTAGAAAATAGTCTCAACAAAAGAAAACCAATGAAGGATCGCAGCTGTACTGACCTGTGACCAGCCCATGTCGTGGAAGTCCATGATGACGACGGTGCCTCTGACTTGTGACTCGGGCTCCAACATGGCTGCCTCGTGGATCAGGTAGAACAGCTTGAACAGCTGGTCAGCATTCACTTTCTTCGGGTCCCATGAACCTGCCAGATCAAAATCATTAATTAGTTACATTTACATCATTGAATAATCCTTACTTGTATATGTCGGAGAAAGCGATAACTTTTAAACATCAAGTTGCTGATTTGACCATTGTAGTAGGGGTAAACGCCGTGACGTCAGATGTTGTTTTAATGGCGGCACGTGGACAGAGTCGTTTTGTAGAGTGGGGATTGTGCCGAGATCACTTTTGCTCGGAACTCCAACCAAGTCACTCCTTCAGAACGAAACTGTCGGTTTGCCCATTTTGTGGAGATTATTTGTTAGTGTTATTTAATGTAAATTTGTGTTAAATAATAAACTGTGATTTTTGTGTACCGAAACCGAAACTATTATTTTAACATTCCATCATGAACCCGGTACCACCGAACCCTAATGACAACGGCGCTATCGCTCAGCCATCGCTTACGCCGTCATCAGAATTGGGATCTGGACTCGATTCCCACTGGCGTGCTATGTTCGAGATGCAGCAGAAGAACATGATGCAGCTGATCGAAGCCATCAGGACACCAACAGTGGCACCTCAGATCATGCTGCCAGAAATTAATCCGGAGCTACCAGATACCGATCCACGTGCTTGGTGCGATACTATCGATATTTGCCTCGACGAACGTCCACTGGAGGGTGCATCGCTTATTATAGCTCTGAGCAAAGCCCTGAAAGATAATGCGTCATCGTGGCTGTCGCAGATTTCGCAAGCAGGCATGACGTGGCAGCATTTCCGCGACTTATTCCTTGCGCGTTATGCATCCACTGAAACTCTTGCTGCATCGCTTGTTAACATCCACAACGGCCGGCCGAAGGAGGGCGAATGTCTCGCAGCGTACGCCAGCCGCCTAATGACTACCCTGTTGGCTCGATGGACGAATCGAAGCCATGAAGAAATAGCCACGTCGTATGTGCTCGCTCATGTCTCTCAGTTCGACTCTCGACTTAATCGCTTGGCGTTTACTAGCGAAATAACGTCACGCAACAAGTTACTGCAGGAGATTAAGGCGCGTGCAAGTCTGAAGCGGAAGTTCGATCGCAGTACCGGTGATGGCGCCACTGATGCAAAGCGTTTAAAGCCACAAACTTCCACTATGTTCACGTGCTATAAGTGCGGAAAACCGGGACACAAAGCGGTGAACTGTCGTTCGAAGTTTACGCAGCCTGCTGGAGCTAACGCCCAGAAAACTACACCGGCGGCGACTTCATCGGGTTCCAGCAAAAGAATAACGTGTTTCCGTTGTGGAGAAGCCGGACACATCTCTACGAACTGCCAACGCGGCAGTGCGGGTGGCGCGTCATCGTCGGCGGGCAGCGCTGCCAACGCAACGGCGGAGCGACGCGTCGATAGCTGCGAAATAGCAGGTGTTTGCGGGCAATTGGAACAATCCGGTGAGTCGTTTTCATTTTGTTTTGATTCCGGCGCCGAGTGTTCTCTCGTTAAACAAAGTGTAGCTTATAAATTCTCGGGCAAACGTTCACTTTCAACCGTGCAAGTAATAGGTATCGGTAATAATTCGAATGTTTTTAGCACTGAACAAATTCTTAGCGATGTTGTGGTCGACAATAACGAACTGTCAATTTTATTTTACGTACTACCCGACGATTGTATGAAATACGATGTTATGATCGGACGCGATATTTTGACACTTGGCTATACGGTACATTTAACTGAATCTACCCTACGTATTTCGAAAGTCACAAATGTAGGTTGTTGCGATTTACCTCCCGTAATTGATCTTTACAATGTTGATTCTGATATTTCAAACGAAAACAAGGACCGGTTGACGTCCCTTTTGAATGAGTATTCGAATGCTTTTATCAATGGATTATAACGACGATGACGAAACCGGAATTGACCTAACAGAGGCGAGAGAACACGCGGTGGACGGTATTGAGAAGAGTGCGGCTTATGAAAAAGCCCGTTTTGACAAAAATAAGGCCAAAGTAGTTAATTTCAGTGTTGGTGATTTGGTTTTAATTCAAAATGAAGAACGGAATCAGACTAAATTAGACCCCAAATATAAGGGACCGTTTAAAGTTGTAGAAGTACTTGACGGTAATCGTTATCTTTTAAAATCACTGAATGGTAATAGAACCTACAAGTACGCTCACGATCGTATACGAAAGATGCCTCTAAGTAGTGTTCCTAATGAGTTAAACGTAGAGGACGGTGATGAAAGTACCTCCACCGAGTAGTAGACACATACCATGGCTATTTGGTCGCACCGTACGCACTAGTCTGTAGTCGTAACTGCAGCTCACTTGTGAGCTGTTCAGGGGGCGATGGGCAGCTGGTGGTACGGCGGGGACCTGGGTCTCAATGGAGACTATTGTTGTTTTGGTCTTGTACTGACCTGGGAGTCGCAGACTCTATGTGATGTGCTGGGCCATGAGCGTTGTATGTGATCGAAGTTGATTTAGTTGCTGAGTAAATATGATTGAGACTTAGAGGAACCTTTTGTTTGACAACTGTTATTTTCAAGTTATGCTATTCCATAAAGATGTGGTCAGGTTGACCGAGCCTGTACTGTTGCTCCAAATTTGACTGTTTGGTTACAGGTACTCACGAGGACGTGTAACTTGTCAGGCTGGCCGTGTCGGAGAAAGCGATAACTTTTAAACATCAAGTTGCTGATTTGACCATTGTAGTAGGGGTAAACGCCGTGACGTCAGATGTTGTTTTAATGGCGGCACGTGGACAGAGTCGTTTTGTAGAGTGGGGATTGTGCCGAGATCACTTTTGCTTGGAACTCCAACCAAGTCACTCCTTCAGAACGAAACTGTCGGTTTGCCCATTTTGTGGAGATTATTTGTTAGTGTTATTTAATGTAAATTTGTGTTAAATAATAAACTGTGATTTTTGTGTACCGAAACCGAAACTATTATTTTAACATTCCATCATGAACCCGGTACCACCGAACCCTAATGACAACGGCGCTATCGCTCAGCCATCGCTTACGCCGTCATATATAATATTATAAACGCGAAAGTTTGTATGTTACTCTTTCACGCAAAAACTACTGAACGGATTTTGATGAAATTTAGCACACAGACAGTTTATAACCTGGATTAACACATAGGATACATTTTATCCCGGTAGTAGGTACGATGTCGTGGGATAATTACCGAACTCCACGCGGACGAAGCCGCGGGCATAAGCTAGGTATACTACGTATATACTATCATACTATGTATTTGGGTTGGACACCGCACGTGAGAAGAATGGCCGATCTTTGGGTTGTTGAAAAATTCATGTTGTTTATAAACTGCATTGTTGAAAAGCAAAACAATGACACAGATCCGTCAGGGGTCAAAACAAAAACGGCTACAATCATTGACAGTTACATTGTCAAAAGATATTAATTTTCCGAAGAAATGTTCGTGTATTCAGGACAAAAGGCTATTAGATAATTATTTCACAGCTGCCTCTTGTGTTGTATGTCAGCTGGAGAGAATGGGTTTTCGTAATGTTTTGTATGCGGCACACTGACGGACTGTCACTATTTATGCTTATTGCGCATTCGCTTCGAATACGGAATCACTAGACGTAGCTTTAGACTAAGAGCAATCGCACTAGTCACACAGTTGGCGTCTATTGTAACCAGCCTGCTATTTGACTAAACAACGTAATACAAAAGTGAATCAAATGTATCCATTGAGAGTTATTGGTTATGGAGTCGCTATATTACCAACGACTCAACTAAAAAGATGTCATGATTGAAGGAAAACGAGAAAAGATGGCGTCATTCTAAAATATTGTGGGATCTTTACCGTTTTTAGTCTCAACATATCTCGGAGATATCGTATCATCGAGCACAAAAATAGAAAGTGTTCTCGTAGCGTCTATGCATTGGCTCGAAGTACAGCCAAGAGATTAATCATTACAATTTATCACTATTGTTGTTATGGCACAAAGATACTCCGAAAAGCAATCACAACGCTTTGGAAGAAAAAATAGCAACTCCTGTACAACATGTTTGCAATAAACTGATTTGATTTGAAATTATTTTGACAGATTGATATCTACCTATGTACTTATTCACCAGTGACTGATACTACATATTCAATACGTTATCTTGTTTTAAAACAAATGTTATTCAGTTTCTAAGTAGACAATCACATTTGGCACATTTTTTTTAGTGAACCCAAATATTGAATGAGGGAAGTAGTGTTCACGTGAGTAAATGGAACCTTATTATTATAGGTAAACGTGGCGACCTCTAGCGTCTAAGTATAAATATTACTCATTCAGTTTAAAGGTTGATATATTGCATTAATGGTAACGGTTCCCCAGCCCTTTGCACACTCAATTACCAACATTAAATAACAATCAATGTAAAACAAAACAGACGTGGTTTATCTCAAGGTCAGGTTGCACTGAGCAAAAGTATTTAAGTAAACAGCTTACCTCCAACGTTAACGATGAGAACCCTCCTGCCCTTGTGGTCACGGCCCTTCAAAACATTCACGACCTTGTGTTCGAGGAACGCTACACTTTCATGCTCAGGCAATAAGTTATCGAGCAATGATGCATTGTCGCGTTTGAACTCCGCTGTGCGACGCATCTGAAAATAATTTTCGATATTATTTACTAAGAAAATGCGTACCAAAACGATTAAAGCACATTAGAATAGAATAGAATTTTATTTTGCAAATATGGGTAATACATACACACACACACACATTAAACACACACACACATTTTACACATTATACATAGATACATTATAATATGTCACTTTAGCCTGTAGGTCGCTATACCATGTTAGCATGTTGTTAACATGATAACATATAATATTTAATAGTCGATAAAACATCTATTATTACAACAACAGACTCAAACTGAAATCGATAATAAACACCGTTTTAGAATTTTCACAAACATAGGTAAGTTCCCTAACGCTAACCTTCAGCTTAAATCAGTGTAAGATCAATAGAAAAGACACAAACGCGGGAGCAGTTTTGTCAAAGTTACAAAAAGATATTAAATCCGAAAAGTGGCCCGTAACTACTTTTCGGATTGATTATCTCTTTGTACCTTTAGACCGATTCAAAACATTAAATACGGTAGTGTGTTAGTATCGGTAATAAATATACAATTAATTGTATCAGACAAGTGAAAATAGGAATACACGAATAGTTACTTTTACTTTAAAATCTAGATCTACACGTTAGTGCGAGAGGGACGCAAACAATCCGCCGCTGCTGTAGAATCAAGTTCGACGCAAGTTTTCCATACATTTAACTAATTAAATTTATGCATAAGTTGTCAATTTACACAGTGCTTTCCGGCGAGAAACTTTAGCTTCAAAGAGAAAATATATAATGATATAATTAGAGCTGGGCTAGACGTGTTCGTATAATTTGCCGGTCTACCTGTCGGCTGTCCGCTGTCTGGATCTAGCTCATTTCGACCAACCAGTCTCGTGCCTCTAATACTAGTTATTACGAAGATGAAATAATTTTAACGGCTTAGAACAATTTTAGCAAAAACTGTAACAAGGAAGTTAACGTTTTTAGACTGTAATTTTTTATGTTATTAGGAGCTAATTAGAAAATGCAGCATTTTAATTTGATCTCCCGATTCATGCCAATAACTGCGGCCGGATGGAGCCTCTTCGAAAGGACCAATTTATATAATTAAACTCGATAAAATTAGCATGATAACATAATATTGTCAATTTAACTCGATTCCTGTAGCCTCCATCACAAATCTCTACTTGTTATCATAACGATCAAGTTGTTTTCATTATCACACAATGGTTATTCCCTTGTTGGGTTGGTTTCGATAAAATAGCAATTCAATTATGAAAACGACCGCTGAGTAATTTACTGTGATGAAAAGTTCACAGAAGGTTGCCTACAGCATTTATTTTATTAGCATAAGGTTTTCTGTTCTCATGTAAGTGACTTTTTTTAAGAATAAATATATCTTTAAACCCATTTGTAGGTAGAATACCTATGTATGAAGTGAAGCATGTTATGTAAATCACGTAACAAGTTGATGAATGGCACTGCTACACACACGCAGCTCATACAAACTACAGGTAATCAATAGTCTATTAATCTACGTCCACTTGGCATTGCGCGCACAAGTTTTGGGCGGCGAAATAAGTGGGTACATGCAGGTATGTGCGTCAAACGTGCTATTAGAATACTTATACGAAGGTAGCTGCATTGTTCTCTTAGGGAAAATTACTGATATTAAGATAATAGGAATCAGTCACGCAAGTCCCAGCAATTTTTTTTATTTTGATTCTTGCACCCCAAATTGCTGCAATTTGAAAGGTGCAACAACCGTATGTTTATCTGCTTCACGGTCAACAATTTCTTGAAAAATCATTCTTAAAACATTGCTTAATAGAAGACTGTATCGTTTAGTAAGCTACTTTATATTTATTTCTGACTTATAAGTACGGATGGCCGCCAAAATCGTCGTGGTAATATTGATTGCCCAAGCGGTTGACCGGGTAACGACTGATTGCAGCGCTGCAACTCTCATAGTTGGCACGTACGGGCACCATACCATCGCAGTATGCAGTTACCTAATCCCTCTAGTGTTATTAAAGTTATTATATTTAATAACGTCTAATTGCGCCTGCCTTTGTGTTCTAGTATTCACACCTTATGCAATTCACAACGTTCTACGATTTCATTCATGCAATTAGGTACGCTTGTAGTTATTTTAAGATACAAATATCTGCGTCCAGTTCCTGTTTTTTCAACTGTTGAAACGCAACCAACCACCAGCTGCATTCAAAATATTCCATCGAACTAACAAAGGAGCTCTGTAAAACGTTACGTGGTGGTTGTGTGTTACGTGGTCTATTTATATTAAAATTGTTATTAATATTTGAATTTCAACACGCAAGCTTATTTTATACAAAACATTAATTGATCTGAGTACCTAACTGTGAATCGAAAGGCGATTATTATCAAGAAATGCCTCGCCGCTGTATGCTTTCCCAACGGTCAACTGTTATCAAAACAGATACCGTATCCACTACATACATATGTGCAAAAGGTAATTAATTTGTTCTAAACAAACTAATACATAGCTCGTATGCTAAGTTTAGTAATTAGGCTTTATCATCCACCTGGTGTTATTATTTGCATGCAAGGTCAAATCGTTGCGTTTAAAAAGATACGTTTCGTATCGTATCTAAAAAAATATTATAATAGCACTGAAATTAGAATAGATGAGATTATTGCAACAACTCTACATGTTCAAGATCGGAATTTCGAAATCCTATTTCGTATTTAAAAAAAAATATAGAAGCAGACACTTGGGTATTTAAATATCTGGAGTGTTTAATTCACTTGGGAAGTCTTGTTATGAACAGATTATCTCACTAACTAATGATGCACTTTCGGGGAGCAACTGCTAACGATCCGACACATCCTGTCCTACATCGTAAACATATCTAGACATCTATACAAACAGTGATGTTATTATATAGATATAGTAATTTAATTATATCTAATGCGTCGTGAACAAATAAGATTACATCTATGAAAAATAAATACACTTACTAAAGCTAACACTAGTATGATATAATCACCCTTAGTGCATATGTTTTAAATGCAATCCATATTAACCCAAGCATCTGCGCATACGCAACACATTGAGTAAGATTGATTCGTTCTACGTCAAAGTGCATCATGGAATCGCGTTTCAAAAATATTTGTTTAATTGCCCTTACATTTACAATCATTATATCTTTACCACGGTTATTAAAATAATTCTACGCATTAATGAATTGAATTCAATCATGTGCTCCATCGAAAACATTATTAGTCATTCGGAAATTTTCAGTTTCGCTAATTACATAGAAGAAAACACTGTTTTCAGTACCATGACTCATAGAAGTCATATAGCGCACAATAGGTAGGTATACAATTTATCGGTTCATGAATTAGTTATTCGACCTTGCTTGATGATAATATAAATTCTTGTAAGTAGATAAGTGCTCATACAAACAACAGGAACTCTCAACTCTAACTCCAACACTTAACAAAATGCCGGGACATTCTGTTACAAGTCTATCGCTCCCTATTCGGAACCAACTTGATTTTCAAGCAGTACTAAAACAAATGGTACCATTGAAAGACCCGAAAACATTCGACCTAAGATTGAAAGCTTGTACTAAGTCCAGTCCACTACATTGTTACCATGCACTGATTAGATTCAACGTTATGAATATTAATAAACATGTTGAAACTAGCGATAGCCTACTATCAACTTATGCAGACTAGTACATAATGTACATCCGGGTCGTGCCCTGATCAGTAAAATCTCGACGATGTTTCACAAATCATGATCGCGCCCTTTAGACAATAAACGTATTGTAATCACTATCAAGGTTTGCTTTGTTTTGAAATTCTCGTCTTTGTCAATCTGTTACCTACTGTCTTTAGGTTGATTACCTTTGTTCTAATTCTAATTATTCTTCGTGTATATTTAATTGTTAATCGAAATAGTTCAATGTCATCTAATTTTACGAGGGTACCTACACTTTGTTGCATGATGATTGCATGCAACTGCAGCCTTAAATAAACTAGATTTTCGTGTGTCTTCCTAGCTGAAGAGTTTTAAGGGATCAAGGACGTTGATTACAACCTAAGTATACGTGCTGATATGCTTTACATAACACACAATTTAAAAAAAAATCGTCTAAAAAAGGTGACCTACGTCCAAAAAACGAGCAAACACGTGACAGGCGCGAAATTTTCAGTAAAAGGAAAGCCACGCACGTGCAACACCCGCTACTTGCTCGACTGCCCGCAGTGAGACCTTGCGGACTGTTTTCCCGGCGTTTACAGCACCGCATAACTGGTCTATTGCAAATCTTCCGCGTGAGACATGCAACTTACGCCGTCGAGTTGTTTGTTAAACAAATACGAGTACAATGTGAACACGGAGTATTAGTGTATAGTGGGAGCAATATTAAGACTGCACTTTGACTGTAAGTAATCATAACATTGACATAGAAAATACAGCAAATCGACTTTAGTTTCGTAAAGTACGTACTAACCATATGTAGCAATATTGGTAGTTGCTGAAACCATTTGCAATAGAGATAAAGCAGTATTTATATTTATTGACGAAAGTGATATATGGAAATATAGAAAATAAAAAACAATTGCTAAAATTCAATTTGAATATCAACCCTAAAAAATGACTGAAAGTGATTGCCATCTTAAAATGTCAATGACCTGATGACGGATTCATTGCTTATTGGATATCATGTAAACGACAAAATATAACTTAATTTTATTGAAGTGTCTACGGTAAAATACATGGAAAGTCAGAAGTCCTAGCAACATTTATTGCACGGAAGAATTCAATCGATATCAACATCTTTATTAATAGCTGTAGTTGTCAGATTAACCGGCTCCACAACATGTGCAATATGTTTAGTTGCAAATATGTGTTAATTTATAGAGTGGCTGGCATTGAACGGAGGCAGTGTTTATCTACACTCTACGATATTTGCGCGAAAACAAATGCGCGGTACCTAGCTATCAAAACAATAACATACATCGGAAAAACACTATACAGGGTGGAACAGACAGCGACGATACGCCGGTTACATAGAAATTTTTCGTCGGTTATTAAAAAAAAAATGCTGTTTCCTACAAAACTGCAATACCAACACGTCAAAATGTACTGAACAGCTGATTTTTTTTAATAACCGACGAAAATTTTCTGTGTGGAGAGTTCAGAATGGTGTACTGGACACGTGGTAACCGGCTTAACGTCGCTGACCCTTGCACCCTGTATAATGCAATTTAAGGTCACGTAAACAAAGAATTTAATAAGCCGTGTTCAAGTACGAGTTACAAAACCATTTACCACATCCGAATCAAATTAATTCTAATGTTAAATTCGTATCATTCTAACCTCAATTTTCTCGTGACCCCGTCGACAAATAACATTTCTAATGTATTGTTAACGAAACGCCGACTTTTTATAAATACAGCGGCAAATAATGATGGGTGATAACAGTTATCTCGTGGTGATAAACATTGAACTTTGACATTGCGTCGCGTGGGTTATCTCGCCCTTCCCGACGGCAAACGGGCAGATTCCTATGTTATGTTTATAAACAGAGGAAATTGTTATATCAACTAACTAGCGACAGATAACTCGATGACATTACAACTTTGGAATTGGACTCATCACTCATGATATTTTTATTGCTCTTCAGAATTCGTTAGATAGGTATCTAATATGATTATGATAGGCACATTACTTTGTGTAATTTATTTGATCACCATTGTTCTTAAAACGGTGAAGAAAAATATCGCGAAGAAACTCGCATGTCTTAGGACTAAAACTTTGAAGACATGCGATATTTGCCAACAAACCACAAAGAACACATGGAGGCCCAATGGGCCAATGGGGACATAACAGGCTGATTATTATATGTTGTTATGACAGACCGTTTGTCTATTAATGTTTTGAGATAGATTAGCGGTAAACAAATACATTTTAATTGGTGTACTATTAAAATTTATTTTGTTATCTATGAATCAAAACTGAAGAGTATTTCAGACGAAATCGAGAGATATTCGTTTATGCATAGCTTTAATTATTCCTTAATTGTTGATCTCTTCACAATCAACACTTAAAATTTACTACTACTCATTAACTACAATGGCTTCACAATATATATTAATAAGCTAAAGAATAAAGAGATGTAAAAAGTAAACGTTCTCAAGATATTGGTTATCCACCTATAATTGTTATTGTATAACATTGTCAATGTATTACGATATTATTATGTAAGAATATACTATGTACTCCTACTTACATGCTAATAAATAGATTTAATGATTGCGATAATTTATGCACACACTAGAATCAACGAGGTTTTCAAGCAAGTGTGAAGTTGCAACATTCTGTGGAGCCTCTTTATTTTTGCTGACAACGTAAAATTGACTGTTCTATTATAAATTTATAACTCAACGCAATATTGCAGTATTGCTTATATTTTTTAAATAATGTAATCATTAAGGTTAGGGATAAAAAATAGAGGGCCTAATGGAGGCATATAAATAATTGAGAAATTCAGAATGATTGTTGTGTAAAACCTGTCTGCAGTGCCTACTGCCTACCTACGCATTTGAAAGTTTAAGAGGCTCTACAAGTTTAAAGAACCCACTTACGGCACCTTATAAAGTTCTTTCAAGTGACTACACTAGTAGTAAATGATACGAAATAAAGCCTACTAAGAGATGAAGTATTGATTACTCTATTAAGCTCTATTCCAGCCCCAATCGTGATTTTGACAAATTATTATGTATATTATATATCGACTTCTAGTACTGATGAGCCCTTTAACGGGCGTGTAGTGGGACAAAGGGCTTATTTAATAATTCGATGATTTTTAAAATTGAAATTAGGCTTATTAATAACTTAAGTTGTCACTTTTATTTCAAGTTAGCCTGTCTACCACTAAGCTACAATACCACTGTTATGATTTTTTATTTTGGGAATTCTTTTATAGACCTGTCTTTTTATACAGATATTTGGATGGATTATTTTGTTTATTTTATTTTATTTTTTTACATTTTAGGAAAGCTTACAGACTAATAACATTACAATAACAGTAATATATAACTAAATTGCTATTTACAAGCTTCCACAGATAAGTAAATACACAAATTATCACTGCCTTACAAATTAAATATATATTAAATAATTAAGTTCCTACAAAAAAGGTTTAAATAATGCAAACCCAATTTATTTATAACTTTTTGTTTTCGCCGTAAAACATGCAATCCAACCATGCATAGGTACCTACATTAATGGTACTATTCCAAGGAGACCCAAACTCAACAAGAGGCTCCATCACATTTAAGTAGATTATAATCACTGTTTATTATCCTTGGTATAAACCGTATAATAACCGGGGTCTAGGACACCTCCAACGAAATCAGTCGTTAACCGTTTGTAATTGAAGTTGCCAAACATCACTACATTATGTAGTTGTTGCGCAAAATTTAGTAGGCTGTAACATTATGACCTGCTTAGCTTACACTCGTGCGTTTGTTCAAGATATCGAGGTTCGATTCAACCTTATTATTAATGGAAACTGTTACACAGTTTATAAAAAAAGTAAAGGAACAGATTTTACAAGACTAGCCTACTTAAATGTAGCCCGCGAAAGGAGCCCTAGTTGCCATGGTCCATTAATCGCATGTAAATAATTTAACATACGTACATGAAGTAATTGTATTTCAGCCTTTCATTGTATAACCAAGTCAAGTGCCTGCCAAAGCATAAAAACAAGATCTGAACCCCAAAAACACTTACCAATGCAAGAGCGCTCTCCGGGTACCACTTGCAAGGCCGCAAGAAGATTGTGAGCACCTCATCATCATCGCCGAAGCACAAGTCCTTGTTCTCCTTCAACAGTTCCCGAAGCCTCTCGAGAGCCTCGCGGACCCTCTCCGGGGTCTCGCGTAACTCCTTCTCAGCGATGGCTTTTGTTTCTGGCGACAGCTCGACGCTGCGCTCCAGTCTGAACTCGTTTGAACTCATTTTTTTATCTGTAAAGAAGAGGCTTACTTGATTTCCTCGCATTCATCAAATTAAAATATTGTCTGTTAATAAAGAACCTCTCTATCCTAGTTACGAAGAAAGGATTTTCATGATTCTAGTAACCTACATGTTTAAACTGAACTGAATTGTTAAGTGGATATCCATTGAAACAAAGGTTTCTTGAAAGAACATGCATGTTCTCTTGTTAAAATATAACATTTGTCTGTTTAATTACGAAATACATAAAACATAGAGATAAGGTAGTTGCAGTATATCAGCTGGCTTAATCGATCAGATAAACGGCTCACACTCATTATTGTCAAAGAGCATCGTTAAGTTACGAGCAGTGGAGTGTGTTGACATGACACTGGCCGCAAGGCAAGGACTTATTGTGGATTCCGACCACGCCGCTCCTGAGCACGTGTCACCGACTCCACGTTTAAAAACACATCATTGCGTTGGAGATCGATTGCACAAATCTATCGACCACTAACCATTACTAAAAGAGCCGCCAGTCTCCAAGCTGCTAATAAGTATTATTTCTGATGGTGTTAAGCAACTGGCTAGTTTTATATAATCGTCTGGTTATTTTTGTAATCAGCTCTTTCTGTCAGTTGTTTTAATAAAGCTTTCACTTTAAAGTTAAAGTTTTGTAGCCAACGACGAAGCTTTTCTTGAAGTCATAAATATTTGAAAGAAAATATTTAAAATTTGGTGCGCTATTTTTGATACCTAACGAAATTGAGATTCAAAATGCGAAATAGAATACGTGGGTAGATATAATTAACATCAACATACGAAGTGTAAATATTGAAATTCAAAAGTAGTATATTCGCGCATTAGGGTTGGTTAGACAGATTTGGTAATGACCGTCATTACGTATTAAGGATCTTTAGAGCCTTAGCAACAATATCTACTACGCACCTATTTACAATACCTAATGAAGCTATGTAAACAATTAAACAATACAAAGGCGTTTGAAGTTAAATAGATAGTAAGTGAAGAGCTCTTAAAGTATGTATGATTGATTATATATTATATTTGTTATTTATCTTGAGTTCAATCAACTCTACACAAGTACGTCATTGTTCTACATAAATCGCTTACTTGACATACTATTAATAAATAATTGTGTGTAAGTCTGCCTATTAGTCTAGTCGAGCACAAAAATGATGAAGTTTTTTTTTTAAATACCTTGTTTAAGCTACTTGGAATAGTTAAGGTAATGAAGCAGTAATAATCTTATTGATTGTTAATTGTACTGTCTTTATTTCAGTAAATGGATGTCTAGCATGTAATTGTAGCATAAGGCGTAAATCCAAACAATGATTCATAAATTTTAAAGTAATGAGTGCGGCTTCCGAAGGGTTGATTTTTATGCGCGTTTTAAATTATTATGATCCTATCTGTTTAACTTGTTACTTAAATTATTGCAAGTTTCGGTATTACTCTCTGAAGGCAAGAACTTATTATTGTACCCTGATGCATCATTATTTTTATTCTTCCATTTTATTTTAATTTTATCTAACTCAGGTTTTTCTTTATCATTTAACTTAGTTTTGCATTACACACTTAAATAACCACTTGTCATCGTTCAATAATTATTTTTAAATACTTAGTGATGACTAAAAATATAATAATTTCGCCCTAACAATATAAATCCATTCGTATATCCACATGCACAAAAACGGGCACAACACAAATTAAACACAAACTCTTGCAAACCTTTGCTCTATTTTTTTCACTAATAAGTAAAACAACGAAATTGTGAAAATGCACTAACCTCACTCGCGTAGGTTCACGCGCCGGTGGAAATCACAATAAAGGGCGGAAAATCGATCGTGCGGCAGTGAGAGGCGTAAGCGAGTGTGCGCGCGCGCAAGCCGCCAGCCAATATATAGACACGATAAGCGCACACGCTTACTTTGTGCCTCAGCCTAGCGCCCCGTAACTTACACTGCATTGTAACAGTTTGAAAATAACCCGCCGTATGTAGTTGCAGGTCTAATTTCTTGATGAACTCAAACAGTTGCACTGTTGCTTTTGAGCAAGCGTTACACACCAACATTCTTTACGGCTACAATCTCTTTTACCAAGGGGTGCAATACTTACAAGCAATACTTACAGCAACAGTAACACATACATCTATTAGAGTAACCCTCGATGAAGGGAAACAAAAACCGAATACCACTTACCAGTTAACTAATGGTACCTCGGTTCTTAGACAACGGGCACACTCCACACCAGCGCTTTGTAACACCCTCTATACTGAAAGGACCCTACTATTATTAGATATCGCTTCATCACCCCGAGGCATACATTTCGCAGGAACAATATCTGCAGCTCAGAATGACACCAGATGTCGAGTGCCATATGGTGATATGGCCCATGCTACTGGACCTTCATCCTGCAGAACTCCCTTCCATTGGTTACGAGTGCATCAGGAGAAGGTTGCTACCAATCTGAATTTTGGGCATTCGATAAGCAACGGACCATTACTATAAACCTACATAAAAGTGACTTACTCTCTCAACGTTACGAAACATTTAAAAAAGGATTACCAAGCAATTTTCATAGTAAAAGTGTATGAAGACCCCTTCTTATGCAATGCGACAAATCATTAGTAGTCTGCATGGCTAGATTCATGCAGACGGACATTCTTTACAATGTAATATAAAAATGATTAGATAGTCCGATTTACCTACCTATTGCTTTACAAAGGAAATTATCATATTCATGTGTACCAGGTAGGAGCCCATTGCTCTCAAGTTATACCTAACTGACACGCGGTGCATCTGTGTTAGAAAAACATCATGCAATGTTTTGCTAGCATGGATAAAGAAATATTATAGACAAGATACGTAAGTATATTTTCTTATACACTGTAGGGTTTTGCTACCTATTCGTAAAGTACTTGCAAAATGATTTTATGATTTTCATGTAGGTAGCCACTTCAGTCTAACACCCGTATCTATAGTCAAGTTGAAGTAATTACTTGAGCTTAAGTAAGCAATTATCAGTTAAGAATTTAGACGAAATAAGAACCGTCAAAGAAAGCTAAGCTAAGAATTCTAATTTTTTACAGTTCTAACTCCAAGAAATTATTAAAACACATAATAAAAATCGTATCTTATATAATGACATTTACTCAAGTAAAAACCTTGACTTGTTTATAGATACGGGTGTTAGACTAGAAAATCCAATTCGCTACTAAACAACAGTCAAGACTATTGTGTGTGTACCTAATTGCATCAGGGACCACTCTGATTAACTGATAACCTACGGATTGATGACGAACATTATTAATATCCAGCTATTGATCAATCTCCTTCTTCAACTAATCCCCGAGTCGACTTTCAGGACTCGAAATGGCGAGAGTGTGGGGGATCATTCTTTAAACTGAAATATATTCAACTTTGAAATCTCTTTATTCTAAAAATAAACGTTTCTCCAAACATTTATTTTTAGAATAAAGAATTTGTCATGTTTCTATCGTGAGTGCATTTACAGACAGGTCTCACATACACAAACACCCAGGAAATAAGGAAAATCTGTAAGAAAAGTGGTCCGTGCGGGAATCGAACCCGCGCGCAGTGTACAAGATGATTACTCTGCCAGGGAGTCAACCGTGCCACCGAAATATAATTGAGCCTTCATATTATACTTAACTAAATAATTATGCTTGTAACATCACTGTTCGAGTTCAGGTCTTCCGCTACCGCTAGCTATACTACGCCATTGGGCTGTCTAAGTCACTTGAGAACGAAGGGACATATGTACCTACAAAATAATTGAATCTATGAATAATTAAAAAATGTTCGATGGTCCATAAATTATCTGTAGCTGGACTAGTCCATAGTTCACAGATCAAAGAAGTACTGCATAAATAAGAAAAGAACAATGTCCATATACGTGACTCACGAGTACATATTCAACGTACTTACACAAAGACACAATTTGCTGTCGCGATAGGGATTGCGTTGCCCTAACGCCTTTGTTCAAGTTGGACGGTAACATAAAGCATACAACCTACCTATACAATACCTTATTAATTAACCGGCACAGCTTTTCTTATTTTTCTATTTTGATTTCTATTTATTTCTTCTACAAGGTGTAAACGGACCCTTCAGGAAGCCATCAAGCAAAGATTTTTGTACATCAAATTAAGTAGGTAACTCTACGAATCGATTATTGCTGGGAAACGACGTTTTTAGGATGAAAAATCACGTTTTACTGACTCGGACTCAATGTGACGCACTCAAAACATTTTGCTGATGGATGCATTAAATAGTACGTCATAATTGCAATCGTCATTGTCGGTAAAAACAAAACTAGCTACCTAGCCTAGTTTCTACATTAATTTAACACCTGAAAGTGAACCATACTACATGAATCACTCATAATATCATCACTCTTGCAATCGTCTTCGTGCCCTTGTCATGCATCTAGGCTTGTCTGAAGGAAGGGCTAAACAATAGAACTGAACGTTTTGTGAACATATCTATCTTGTCCTTGGTCTTGCTCTTGAGCGGATGCCCCTCCTAATCCTAGCCTACTAATATTATCAGCTAATATATTTAGATGTTGGTTTACCTACTATGGGTTTAAGTGCCTAAACACAAGGATCGAAGAATTTTTCCTACTCTTCACGGTGACCTGTTGTTTATGAATAAACACAATAGAAATTGCACCGGCAACTGATGACTTTGATATGTAGCGCCAGAGCCGTATTCGTATTTTCAAGAACCTTTCTTGATTGATGAATATCTTCATCTGATCTGAGAAAATATTAAAGTTAACTTTTTTGTTATTTTGTTTCTGCGTAACATAGGTGGTTCAGCACTTAAGCGAAGTCTTTGTCCCTATCTCAAACCTGGAATCAACATTCCAGGTTTGAGATAGGAATTGAATTGTTTAAATAAAAATTATTCCGCTTGTAAAGGGAATCTCAAATTTCTTTGTTTTAAAATAAGTATTCAAAGACAATGGTTTTGTTCAAAAATTCTATACGTTGCTATATTCTTGTGGACTTAGTCCAAAACATCTTTGTCATATTAATGCACAAAGACCGCGAGTGTCTGCAAGAGAATATTATTTTGCTTTCTTTATGTATTACTAGAGGAGCTCGTAGCTAAATAATAACATAACAGCCGCTCGGGTCGATCGTCAGGTTAAGCCGCGTTTACCTGCGTTGGTCCGTGGATGGGTGACCACCACACCACCCATTACATAGGTACCGAGTTTCCTCAGTGCCTCGGAAAGCAAGCCGTTGGCCGTCGCGTCGTTGAGCCGTTGGTCCCGGCTGTCAATTTTAGATCTTTGAGTCGTTACAGGTAGTCAGTGACCCGAAAGTCTGACAACCAGTCTTACCAAGGTATATCGTATTACCCAATATTAACTGGGTCGTGGAGGTCAGATAGGCAGTCGCTCCATGTAAAATACTGGTATTCAGCTGCATCCGGTTAGACTGGAAGCCGACTCCAACATGGTTGGGAAAAGGCTAGGCAGATGACGATGATGTATTACAAAGTAGAGATAAGTACCTACGTTCATACCAAAGTGCTATCCACTTAGGAACCTACTTACTGAAAATCTGATTATTTTGTAATTTATCATAAATGTTAATATTATCGTAAAGAGAAATGTTGTTTTGTTTCGGGGGTTGACATAAACACGCATTATCCGGTAGATAGGCAATCGTAACTACGATAGCTTATCGAGTCAAAATTGACATAGGGTATGCATGTTATCACTGACGTAGCAACAAAGCAATAGGGGTCACTTTGGATTACTTGCCAAAATATTTGGATACCAATCACGTTACATCACAAGCCACCAATTAAAATTCAATGTTTTTATTTGAAATACCAAAGCGTTTATGTGTGTTATTGCAAGGTCAATAATGTAGGTCCACTATAACCTCCATACTACACATAGATCTTTATATTTTTCTGTATTTTTTACGTCCATGTAGGTACCTACAAAACTAAAAATTTACTGTGGAATTATTATATTATCATAAGAATGGGCACGATGCCTTGGATGGCTTCCTCGCGAATTGGCGAGAAGAAACACACCCCCGTGAGAAGTGGAAGGAATGGGGGGAGGTCTTTGCCCTGGAGCGGGACAATACGGGCTAACTAAAAGAAAAAATCAAAAGAATGGGCACTAACTGGATGAATGACTTTATCTGCTTCTAGATGGACTCGTTGGAATGACCAATAACGGCCGCCATGGCCCAGGTACGATGGCCACTTCTAGGACTAAGTGCGGAAACCACTACCTATAATTTAGAAGAATGGGCAGTAGGTTTTACTTTGCGCTATGACGAAATGAGCTCCTACTGCAAAAAGGGATAATATGCGGGCTGCATGAGCAGTCGTGCAGTTGGGAGCTGTGATGCGGTTGGATCGCACATTGTATCGGTCTGTCTTTCCTAACTTCCCAACGGTCTATATGTACCTGCTTGTGTAGTGCTAACTGCAGATATGTATGTTTACGCTTAGACTCTACGAGTGGTGACGGCACACTGGCGCAGTTGGTAGTGGGCACAGTGGCTGCTGCGCTGCGCATCGCGGTTCGATTCCCGCTCGCAAATGATAATATTCGGACGGCATTTTTGTGTTTGTCAGATTTATGTTTGTAAATTCATCCGCGATACAGCTGAAATTCCTTATGTAGGGCCTGGTTTTAAAATGCCTCCGCATTCTGGAAAGTTGAGACGACTCCTTGCTAACTGAGCCTGATTAATCAGTATCTAACACAAAGACGAATATTCTAAAAATAAAACTTAGTCTATCGATAAGTCACAACTAACAATGAAGGAATTAATCGCTCCCGTCTGGATTTCCACAACGCTCGAAGGTCTAATCTAGTTGAACTTTGATTCAACAACAATATTCATACCTATTAAAGCCTACCCTACTGCCCTCTGCAGTCAGAGACAGCTCATCGTTACTTATTAATTAAATAAATTATAATTAAACACGATTGCTCATCGGAACACATTGCTTGCTCGCAGATAACGGGTCAACTCGAACTTGATAAAAGTTACTATGCCGGAACTTTCCGTCGGCGTTGGCGGACGTTGGTGGAAGGATTATTGTGAATGATTGTAATAAGTACCTATCGGCTATCGAAGTATTGATATGAAATGGGTCGACCTTGTAAGGACATTACGAACGCCAGGTGTTATCTAAGCGCACTAATCTATTTATATTAGTAATTATGTCGGAGAGTAATTCGGAAAATTCTGATCAATATCATCATTCTCCTGCCCTTAATCTCATTTAATTAGGGGTCGGCGCAGCATGTCTTCTTCCATGCTCCTTTATTAATCGTCAGCCAGCAGTCACCGTCTATCGAAAAATTCAGATATTACAAAAATCTTTCCAGTTGCCAGTAATCCGGTCCTTTGCAAATATCCTAGGATTTCAAAAAGCGTTTTTGCTGCCTTAGTACAGTCATCAAAATTATCATCGACTTTAGTTCGTCACCGGCTGTTCTTGGCTTTATATGAGTGTGTGTTGTGTTGCATTCTAAGTTGTACCTAAATAAGAATTAAGGCTTTGGCTAAATTAGATACATCTAGAATATATGAACCAATTATATTACCAACTTAAGTGTTACTTCGCTAACTACCAACACATTTACAAGGTACTACCGCGCTCACTGACGGTCGACCAGTTTTAAACTTTATTACTCAGGGCATAAGGGTGAAAATTGGTCGACCGTCAGTGAACTCGGTAGTGCATAAGGATGAAAAAAAAAAACTAGAAGAATATAAACTAACAAAATATTTATTTAGCATTACGTTTCATCCATGGTATTCGACGTGGTTGCCAATTCCATTGCGTTAGCCGTGGTATCACCCGTAACGTTCGTCCCGGTATCACCCATAGAGTTGGTAGCGGTAACATCCATATAGTTGGTACCGGTATCATCCAAATCATTGTTTGCTGTATCCTCATCCGAGTTGGAATCACTGTCGCTGCCACTGCCCTGTGATATCAAAATCAGACTTAATTATCAATTGTTATTCTGTTACTAGGTAATGACTATTTAAGTACATTACAATCAATCAATTGCGAGAGCCAATGTAGATAATTATCAAATGGTAGGTAGCTAATTCTCGTGTAATCTAGGAGTTAATTACATATTAATATTGCTATGCTAAGATATAATCACATACAACCTTTGTATATCAACATAGATGCACAAATAGGATTTTGAAGACAAGAGCTTGAAATTTAAGGTCTAAAGTTTACGTATAACAGTAAAATGGTGGCAATGCAGAGAGAGTATTTACATTAACACCGCGCGTTCGTGCTCGGTTCTAGACCTACCAGTATAAACGGTAAACCACACAATACTACTGCAAGTTATAAGCGTCGCGTAGGTTGCATTTATGAAACAGCGGAATTTCAATACGTTTAATATCGTAGGGGTCACTTTATTTATGTAATATGGTTCATAATATAGCGATAAAGGGAGCAACGTGTAGATTAAGGGTGAGGATTAAGGAGGCGACACAACAGCTGCAAGTCGCACAACCCGCTTTACCCAGTGCTCTAATAACAAAAAACTTAAAGGTATTCACGATTAATTGCATTTCATGATAACACGCATAACAGCAGATAATGCCAAACATCATCATGAATTGCAAAAACGAAGTAAAAAAGGCTTAAAATTACAGCTCGACTGTGCTATAATTATTTACCTCAAATTTCAACTCAGTGTTGTTACTATTGAACAGCGTATCTTTAACGTATCGGAACATGGCGTCGCGGCAGATCTCGTCGGTGTTGGGGGGCAGCCAGCCGCGCTTCTGGTGGCACATGTAGCCCGGCGGGGGCGGCGGCGCTAGGATCTCCTCCACTTCTGGGATTTGGATGTCGCAGTACTGGGGACAAGAGGGTAGTTCAAGTTACTGACAAGAGTTTGTTGCTAGGATGAAGCTGTGTCAACATGCATAAAAACAGACCACACAGCCAAGTGATATTATTCAGTCATTTTCGCTGTACTATAACACAGTAACTATTTTGATATATCGGTTTGTATTTTGAAAGAAGCGACAAAAACATTTATCGTCGCGGTCTGCTACACCCGGCCAGAAAAAGTTTTTGGTTTATGCAATATAAGGAAAAAAGAAGTCATTCACCTCATTTCATTTCGGACGACGCGACTCGACACCACACCGAACTAAATGTAGTGAACGTGAACAGCTCAAGCGAATTCCGCGTCGATAAATGTAGTCACTTCGTTTAACTATAATTCCTTAACTTCATACCTAAATGACCCAGGAGTTATCTTTTCCTAACAGGCCCTTAATTAATGTAATCACTTTTTCCCTAACTCCATAAATAAATTACCTGGAAGTTATCATTTTCATAAAGATTGGAAAACCAAAACACAACAATTAAGTTTTCCTCAAGACCAAAACGAGAAAACATTGTCAGTAAGTGAGTTGACAATTTTCCTGTTTACCTGATAGAATATGTGCCGCTGTGTAGGCGTCATGCCGGGCCGGAAGTACACGATCCCTTCGGCGATGTCCTCCGAGGCCGCGGCGGCGGCTACGTCTGCCGCGCTCCTCTTCGGCTTGCGCTCTCGGCTCGTCGTGATGTCCTCGCGAGACATTATCATGGAGCGCACGCCCGCTGGGAAAACGAGCGGAAATTACACATGTGATGCTGACCTGTTATTGACATGTCAATATGTTATAGCTGGAGATGCACTTTGAATTTTTACTTTGTAGGTCACTGAATTATTATCTGTAGTTACTGATTTGAATTATGGACTGTTGTCCATATCAATACTTTCACACTATGACAACTCAAATGACTAACAGAAATGTTAAAAATAACAAACTTGAATGACATCACCAATTGCTAGTAAACAATGTTGTTAAAATAAATATTTTAAGTCAGCAAAAATGTAGAATAGGACTCACCTGCATGCCTCAGCCTGAAGTCCAAAGTTTGGTATATTCTGGAAGCAGGGTCCTTCCTGGGGTCATACCCATATCTCACCCACATTGACCTCCAGGGTCCAGTTTTCATGTACAGAGCTAAACAAGGCATGATGACCTTTAGAGAAACTAGCCTGATCTTTGTGTGATATCTTATCAAGTTTAACGACCAGATTGGTCTCTTTTCAAGGAGCTAGAAAAAACAATTTTAGATCATTATTTGCAATTTATTAATTGATAATTAATATTTTATTTTTTAGCTTTATTATTATTTGTAACAATAAGTAACATACCTTCCTAATCACATCATACTCTTTAACCAACCGAGGGAGAAGTTCAAACTTTATTTCCTTCTGCTTCAAATAAATTTCATGTGGTTCACTTGGCAAGTCATCAGTCAGATTAAATATATACGGAGACACTTGTGAACCTCGTAACATTCTAGTTTTGCTGTGAACACTCTCACCACGGTCCGGAGAAGACCGATCTGGAAATCTTTTATCAGTGTAAGCATAGCAAATTGGCTTCTCGAATCTTGTGATGCTTGAAGGAACGAGCAGTAGTGGTGCAGGCTGTCTAATAAAATGAATAAGTTTTATTATTTTATTCCACTAACAACAAACCTGAAGACGAAGTTCACATATAAACTTTTTTTACTTACAACATAAACTCAATAGGGTGTACCCCTGAAGGTAGAACTTTTTCCAAAGCACAAGTAATGGGTCCATCACTAGGTCCTTCTCTATGCACAGCCAAGTATTGGAAGTCACACATAGCTAGAATAAACAAGAGATTATTGTATGAATTTAAAAAAAAAGGTGCACAATCCTCTACCTCAAATACATAATAACAAATGATACTAACATTCAAACCTGAACATAGTTTTAACACATCCAACCACAGACGTTGACACAACTTCTCTCTTTATTTGGTTGCCTTCTTTTACTTTCTTGACCCTCACCTTCAGTAGTACGCCGGCCGCTCTCTTTGCATTACCATATATTTTGCGTATGAATGGATTCTCCGGCTGAAATGACAACCCTAGACGTCTTTTGGCCGTATTACTGTACACCTGAGAAATAAATAATAACATATAAGTACTGGAACTCATAAACGTCGTGCAGATAATTACCAACTAAACTGAAAACCCCTCAGATGACCCACAGACCCTTATATTAGAACCACTTAAATAGTGAAACAAATAGTTACATGTGAAATGCTTCTAATTCCACCCAAACATGCAATTGCTTTGTCGTCATTTTTTACTATTCCTGGAAATTGTATCCCAACTATTTCACGGTCCAAATTGTTGCTTTCCATTGTTGTAGGTTAACTAAATGTATTTTATCTTCTTCGAATAAGATAAAAAAAATTAACAACAAAAACAATAATACATGCTTTTTATTTTGACATGCGGTTACAAAATGTCAAAATAATTGACAGCTAACAGTGAGACAATTCACGTTCCATTCCTTTTTCTTTGTTCAAATGCTGAATTCTTAGCATAAAAACACCAAATTTCTGACATTCTCGATAGGTTTGCAAATGTAATAATACGCTATTAAGAAATAAGGGCCTCTAAAGGTCTGGTCACATCGAGTGCGCTGAAGAGCGGATCTACATGGGTTTCACCAACGCAGACATCAAAGCAACAGTAGTTTGTTCAATTTACTTTATTAGTTGCGTTTGCTACTCTTAGAATTAGTATCTTGCATCTAAGAAGTCTTATTAGTGTAATAAAATTTACATATCAACTATTCTAAGTATTTAATATCACAAGCTTAGTCCACACTTAATGATGGCTCATTATGTACTTATTATTGCATTTCTTAATTATCAAAGTATAAAAATATAATTATGCTTGTTCGAATTATTATCATCGATGCGCCACAGCCTCAACAGCAACCAAAAGCCTGAAATTAAAAAAAAAACAGTTTTGGTAAATTGCTTATAGGAGAAAAAACCGTAAAAGGTATTTTTGCTTAATAAGGGGGAAGGGTACTTTGGTTTTTTGCAATTTGCAGGACAGTGTCAAGCTGTATGTTAAATAAAATGTGATTTGCAACTGTAACACATAATTATGTGGTTACAGAATTATTATCATTCAAATCATCATCGAAACTTAAGAAAATTTGTATTTTGCTGCCTACCCTGGTGCTTTCACCATAACTTAATGTTTTAATATTGTTTTTTTTTTTTATAGTGAACTTTTACTAAAAAGAAAAAGTGACAATAGCTTACTTCTCTAACAGGATATTTCTTTGTCTTTCAATCTCAAGCCTGTCTTTTTCCATTTTAAGTCTTATATTATTACACCTTTTCTTCTCTAAAAGCTTCTGTTTCTCAATTCTTATTCTTTCTTCCTCTAAGTTAAGAAGTCTGTCATGTACAAGTCCTGGAAAGTAAGAAAAACATGTTTTTCAATAACAACCTGCAGTTCCTTTACTCAAAAGAACTGCAATAATACTTTTATTTAAAATAGCGGATACCCAGCGTGTGCTACTACGCTATAGTGCCTAATGCATTACTTTAGTAGTCTAAAACTATTTTCACATTTTTGCCTATTTAATAAAACCAGTTTGGGGCACATGGGTTTGATGGTTTCTAAGTCCATAACGGACATAGGTAGATTTATACAGTCGTGGTCAACTAATTAGGGACATGCAAGATAGTGAAGAACAATAACCGGTTAAGTACATACAAATATAAAACCCTATTGATTTCTCAGTAACTATTATTTGCATAATTTGGTCCGATTATTATGCTTTAAATGGCTGTAAATAAAAGAATAAATAAATAGAAAAAAGTATTTAATATCAAAGGTTGAACATGTATTCAATTTTAAGGTATAATTCTGTAGCTGGACATTTAATTAAGGACAGTAAACTATAATGAAAAATAGAGTTAAACAAAACTAATAATCTGCAGTATTATAATATCTTTAACAGCTCCATTTTATTTCGTGTAAAATCAGTACCCAGTAGCAAAACCTTTGTTAGTAATTACCGCTTGACACCGATGTGGCATAGACATTATCAGTTTCTGGCATGTTTCGACAGGAATGTTTGCCCATGCCTCACGTTGTGGTACGATAAGTGGCTACTTTTTTCTTGATTTCGTGCCAAAGGTGCTCGATTGGGTTAAGGTCCGGGCTATTTGCTGGCCAATCTAGCACCGATACTGACTGACTGGTAAGAAACGACTTGACTGAACGGGCGGTATGTTTCGGGTCGTTATCATGCTGAAACGTCCATATAATAGGGAGATGCTCCTCAGCATAGGGAAGCATCGTTTCCTCCAATATTGCCTTGTATTGATGTTGGTCTAAGTTACCCTGAACTTTCCTCACAGGTCCCACTCCACGTCCAGAAAATGAACCCCACATTTTAATGTTTCCACCGCCATGTTTCACCTGCTTTTTTGTGAATCTTGGATTCATTTCCGCTTTTACTGGACGCCGTACGTATTGCCTTCCATCTGAAGAAATCAAATTAACCTTGGTCTCGTCAGAGAATAATACATGTTGCCATTGGGCGTAGGTCCAATGTCCATATTTACGTGCAAACGCCAAACGAGCATTTCTATGTTCTTTCTTCAACAACGGTACTTTGCGAGCCACTCTTCCGAACAACCCTGCTTCTACCAGACGTCGTCGAACGGTCCTCGCTGAGACACCAGCTCTTTCGTCTGTCCCAAACACTTCGTGTTTAATTAAAATAGAGCCTAGAAACGGATCTTTCTTAGCTAACCTGGCTATCATTCTATCTTCTTGCGGAGTTGTTTTTCTCGATCTTTTTGTTCTGGGCACATTTAAATCTGTGTTATTGCGTCTGACATGTTGCACTGCATTGTATACCATAGTTTTTGAACAATTTAAATGTTCTGGTATCCTTCGGTATGGCCAACCATGCTCGACAACAAACTTCATGATAATTTTTCGTAGTGTTGGATCGCAACTTTTATTTTTACCCATTTTTCTTCAAAATATTTTTCAAAACTTAAAATAAATATCGGGATTGCCGCCAAAACTACCACGAAACAATAAGAGAAGAAGTAAAAAAGTATTGAGATTCAAATTTTGAAAATAGAACGCAATATCTCAGTGTGTCCCTAATTAAATGGCCAGCCAGCATTATTTGAACAAATAGCACTACGATAATCTATCAGCTATACTGTAAAGAGGTTTAATGTTTAATAAGTTGTTATTGTTTGTATAATCGGGCACATAAATGAATAATTATACTTACATGTAAGAGATATGGAATATGGTTTAGACTCGTTGGAAAATAAAAAATAAATTCACAATTCGGTTTAACCAGAGTGTCCCTAATTAGTTGACCACGACTGTATATATATATATATATTAAATAGGCATAAAAGATTTTTTTTTTTCATAAAAATACTCACTGACTGGTCTGCCTCTCTTCCACAAAGGTTTTCCTGTGACTGGTGCTGAGGACACCTCATTGGGTCCCATGCCAGCATCAGGGTCAGTCACCACTCCATCACCTAGACTCATCTCTATGTCTGCTGGTGAGAAGTGCTGGGACTCTGATGGCCATTTCTGCAAAATAAATAGTTTGGTTATTGTATTTTTTTTTTTTAATATTCATGCAACAGCTTGAGCCTTTTCTTTATGATCTAGACTGAAACTCCAGAAAACGCATTTCAGTATACAGGTGGATTCCAGCTGAAAGGAGAATGAAATATGTTTTCTGTGGGTATGTGTGGAACAGTGGAACAATGAGTATCAACTATCCGAGTTTAACTTAATGATATTTATTTAAAATACACGTTTTAGTAATAACTAGTACTATACAGTTGAAAAAATGAAAGGTATATTTATTAGGGAACATTACCATACTGCTTGTAGAGGGATCAGCACTGCACATGTCATCTGTGGGCCCAGTACTTTGAGCTGGTGCCTGGAACATGTGAAAGTGATTCTCGGTACAATAATTTATTCATTCATATCCTTTGCCAAGCCATAGGACACAAAATAGTATAACAAAAAAAATGTAAAGCACTATAAAAAAAGGAATAAAGTTTTAATATTTATAGGACAAAACTATACACAAACTGACTGTCTTACCATGGTGTTGTTCATAGCTGAAGTCTCTGGCACTCCTGAGAGACCAAACACTGAAGTATTTGTACAGATAAGTCTTAGTATTTTCTCTTCAGCTTCTGTTAGTTGTGTGTTAGCATTACAGCCAGGCGTAAATCTGTTTTTCCGTATTTTGAAAGCCTTTTTCTTGACATTTGATTTCCAATCTCTCCATGTCTGAAAACATTTTGTAAAATAACATTAATCTTTGTTTATTAACATCATATTACAAGAACTGCATAATAAATTGCACAGTCTACAATAGAGAAAGGTGTAAGTTCAACTTGAATGTTATATATAACTTTACGGTAATATTATAATTTACAAATTTGTTATTATATTAGTACAAATTGTTAAGGATTCTATGTTTGCTTACCATCATGTTGTGAGGGTGGGATCCTTCTTCAATTAAATTCCAACAGATATTCACATATTTTATTTAAGTATAACTAAACCATCTAAAACCCCATATGTAAACAACTCAACCATATATAACAAACTAAATAAATACCTACAAATTAAAACATGTTACCCTATCCAATTTTCTATTCACACTCCCAATTCTTTCTTGTTATTTTTCTCTGTCATTTTCATACATTCAAAAAACCTTCCTAACAACAATAAGGTTTTTAAAAGACCATAGACTTTAAAACCTGCCAGTAATACATAGACATAAAATTCTATAAAACTAATATTACAACATCCCCTCTGAATTTTATGTTTATTACAATTAGAATAACATCTCATAGATAACTCCCATCAACTCATTTAAAACCCAACTTAACTAACCCGCCCAACTTAACTAAATATAACAAACAAACTTTTGAATTAATTAATCTAAACACCTTACATAACTAACTTACACATTAACATTTCAAATTAATTCTCAAACAACCTTAAATCCTAATAAACCTACATAACTCATCACATTACAGAATGTCCTTTACGTATCACTCACTATACACTGTCTCAATCTCAAAAACTTTGTTCTGTCCAGTGGTTTAGTTAGTATATCTGCCAAATTATATTTAGTCGGACAATAATGAATTTCCAACAAATTCTTATCTATTTTTTTCTTAATGAAATGATATTTAACATCAATATGTTTGCTTCTTCTATTCAAAATTCCATTTTTAATCAATACTATAGCTGATTGATTATCAACAAACAACTGTGTTTTTGGTAATTTATTTGTCAACTCGTAAATCAAACTCTGAATGTATAATAGGTCTTTAATACATTCGGCTGCAGAAATATATTCAGCCTCAGTACTGGAAAGAGCAGTGACTGACTGTTTACGTGAACACCAATGAATTGGACCACCACCATAGAATATTACAAAGCCAGTCGTACTTTTCCTAGTATCAGGATCACCTGCAAAGTCTGCATCACAATACGCTTTTAAAGTTAAATCGTTACCACGAACATACTGTATACCATTGCTGACTGTATTTTTAATATATCTAAAAAGGTTCTTAATATTTGCAAAATCATTCAAGTTAGGATGTTCTTGATGCCTACTGCAATAACCAACATGAAAAGCCAAATCCAGTCTTGTTTTATTAACCAAATACAACAATGAACCAATCAATTGTCTATATTGATGCACATCATCAACTCCCATTTTCCCCTCTTGATGTGTATCAACTAAAATATCTGGATGACTACTATCTTTTAAGTTTTCATATTTAAACTTTTCCAAAATTTGATTTATATAACTTTCCTGATAAATCTTAATAAAGTTTCGTTCTACTTTAACATCAAACCCTATAAACTTTTCAATCTTATCAAATTTCCGCATTTCAAATTCTGTTTCTAACTTAGTAATAATTTTATTTAAATCAGACTCATTTTCACCAATTAAAATACCATCATCTACGTAAATAGCCAAATATATTTCTTTATCTTTATTTACAAACACACATGGATCTGATTTTACTTGTAAAAATCCCAATTTTTTTAAAAACTCCGTTAATCTCTTGTTCCACATAAGTGGTGCTTGTTTCAATCCATACAAACTCTTCTTTAATTTACATACTTTATTCTCTTTGTCTTTTATATCATATCCTAAAGGTACTTCCATAAAAATTTCTTCATCTAATTCTCCATATAAAAATGCTGTCTTTACATCAAATTGCTTAATTTTAAAACCTTTTTGAGCTGTAATCGCCAACAACAATCTAACACTAGTAGTATTTACCACTGGACTATATGTCTCCTTATAATCAATATTGTATTTTTGTAGAAAACCTCTTGCCACTAATCTAGCCTTATATCTTCCACCAGGCTTTATAGTAAATATCCATTTACTCGAAATTATTTTCCTATCTTTTGCTTCAGACTTGTTAACAATTTCCCAAGTTTTGTTTCTCTCTAAGGAATCTTTTTCCTCATTCATTGCTCTTTCCCATAAATCTTTATCAAAACTATTAAAAACATCTGTATAAGTTAAAAACGAAGTCTCCAAATCATAATCTTTCAGCCTAAATGGCAATTTCCTTTCTCTATTCGGTAAAATCCGCAATCCATCATTAATAACTGGTTCAATCGCATCCTCAAACTGATCACTAATTTCAACTACTGTATCATCTCTAACTTCCCCTCTCAAACTATTATTTTCCTCAACACCAACTCCAATGTCTTCAACGCTATCTTCAAAAATCTCATTATCTTCAACACCAACTCCTCTAACTTCAACATCTTCACCACTAACTCCAACTT
Organism: Standfussiana lucernea; assembly: GCA_964057025.1. NCBI lineage: Eukaryota > Metazoa > Arthropoda > Insecta > Lepidoptera > Noctuidae > Standfussiana > Standfussiana lucernea. Next base: position 5,205,959 of record OZ059787.1, on the reverse strand, counting down.
CAACATCTTCAATACTGCCTTCAAAAATCTCAGCATCTTCATCACTAACTTCAGCTCTATTTCCTAAAACTTCTTCATCACCAACATCTCCATCACTACTTTCACTATGAAAATCATCACCACCTTCACCACGAAAACCATCACCACCTTCACCACTAAAACCATCACCACCTTCACCACGAAAACCATCACCACCAATATCAACACTAACTTGTTTAAATAAATTTTCTAAATCGCATTGTTTCACTCTACAATTACACATTTTTAAATAATCTGCAACATCACTCTTATTATTATTAAACACCACATCTCTCGAATAAACAATTCTAAAACTTGAAGGATCCCATATCTTATAACCATTGTTAGTATACCCTACTAAAAGCCCTTTGCTACTCCTGGAGTCAAGTTTATGTAACTGAAAATTATTTTTATAATATACTAAAGATCCAAAAATGTTCAAATGTTTTAAATTAGGTATTCTATTAAACCACATTTCAGCTGGTGTTTTAACATTTATTGTATTTGCACTCCTGTTCAATAAATAAGCAGAAGTTAAAACGGCTTCACCCCATAATTCATGAGGTAGCTTCATATCAAAAAGCAACGCTCTAGTTCGTTCCATTAATGACCTGTTTAATCGTTCAGCTTTACCATTCAGCTGTGGAGTATAGGGAATAGTGTAATCAATATTAATACCTCTGTTATTACAGTACATTTTAAACTGTTTGCTAGTATATTCACCTCCATTATCACATCTGAATGTTTTAGCTTTTGTTTCAAAATGATTTTCCGCCAAATTAATATAGTTAATTATTTTAGAAAATGCCTCGTTTTTATTTTTGATCATAAAAACTTTAACAAAATGAGTATAATCATCCAAAAACGTTATAAAATATTTGTAACCATCCCATGTTTCTGTTTCAATAGGACCACAAATATCACTATGAATAATTTCTAATGGCTTACTAGCTCTGTGTCTATTTGTTTTAAAAGGTTTTCTACATAATTTCGATTGTGTGCAAACTTCACAGATGTCAATCTCCTCTACCAGGCCTCTATCTATACCTCGAACAAGGTCCTTTGTCCTGTTAATTGATACATGACCTAATGCACGATGCCAAAAATTAGCATTTATGTGAAAGATGTTTTCTGAGCTTGAAAATACGACTGGTTTTGTATTAACATTCAAATAATACAGACCATCTTGCTTCAGTTCACCAACCTCTATGCATTCAGAGCCTTCACTTTCGATTCGACAACTCGTTCTGAAAAATTTTAACAAATAATTATCATCAGCTAATCTAGATACAGATATTAAGTTCTTTTTGAGTTGGGGAACACATAATACATCTTTAAAAACAATATTTTTAGTGTAAATATTGCCCATGGTTTTGACATGGTGAATATTACCATCTGCAGTCATGATTTTATAATCTACCTTCTTCTTACATTTAAGGTAACTTTCTGATGTTACAATATGACTGCTGGTACCTGAATCTATTATGAATTCAACCTCTGTTTCTGTTGTATTAGTTGTGTAGAAGTTACTTACATTTTGTTTTAGGCAGAACTTTGTATAATGTGAGTTAGCCTTACAGTTCATACAGTTAAACTTTATACTGCAATCTGCATGTATGTGTCCACTCTTCATGCATTTATAGCATTGAGCTATGTTGTTGTATGCTTTACCGTCACCATTTAATGTTCTGCAGAATCTTGCAATGTGTCCTTTCTTCCCACATTTGAAGCAACTCCTTACATGAAAACTGTTCTCTGTTTGTTTGACAGAGTCATTCTCAACCGATGTTGTTGGTTTTGCTACTTCATGTCTATCTGTATTTTCTTGTCTCATCTTTATTTCTAGATTAAGTCTTGATATCAAATTAATTAAATTTTTATCTGCTAATGATGTTGATTCCCATGCTGTTCTAAAATGAATGAATTTTTCCGGTAAATTTGAAAGTATTTTGGTTATAATCTGCTTGTCATCAAAATCGTATCCTAAATCTCTTATCCTCGTCGCTTTATTCTCAATTTCTGCTATGTCTGTCATTAAATCACTATTTTCAAATTTAAATTTATAATATTCTTCTAATAGCCGAGAAATTTGTGTATCCTTGTGTCCAAGAAATATCGTGTCAAATTTTTCTAAAATTTCCTTTGTACTTTTGCAGTTTATAGCGTAAACCATGTATTTATCGCTAATAGAACATATTATTATTAATCTTGCTTTTGCATCTTTTTTTATGAAATCTTTTTTTTAAATTTGCCTTTTCTTCCAAAACATCATCAAGGTCCCTTGCCATCAATAATAACAACAATTTCTGTTTCCATAAAAAATATTCTGACTCGCTTGTCAGTTTTGTCAATTTTTGGTCGTCAGCCATTTTCCAAAAAATTTTACTTCCAATAATTTTAACTTTTACTCCAAAATATTTTCCAGGGTCTTCCTTCCTCGACCTTCTCACAACATGAGGTGCAGTTCAAATTTGCCCGGGGGCAGCCCATAACCTGTTAAGGAATCTATGTTTGCTTACCATCATGTTGTGAGGGTGGGATCCTTCTTCAATTAAATTCCAACAGATATTCACATATTTTATTTAAGTATAACTAAACCATCTAAAACCCCATATGTAAACAACTCAACCATATATAACAAACTAAATAAATACCTACAAATTAAAACATGTTACCCTATCCAATTTTCTATTCACACTCCCAATTCTTTCTTGTTATTTTTCTCTGTCATTTTCATACATTCAAAAAACCTTCCTAACAACAATAAGGTTTTTAAAAGACCATAGACTTTAAAACCTGCCAGTAATACATAGACATAAAATTCTATAAAACTAATATTACAACACAAATGTATTAATATTACCTACCTGTTGCCATTTATCTGGAGTTTTAATTGCACCAGAACCGAAACCTGAATTAGCATTAAGTTTCTCTGTGATTTTTATCCAGGCATTTGTCTGACGAATTCTTCCCTCAAGGCCTGTAAACTTTCCAATGGCTAATTCCTTATCTTCCTCGAGGAAATGTAAAAGCATGTTTAGCTGTTCCGGGCTAGCTTTCCGTCTTTCCATTGTTGAATATGTTGCGATCTTATATGAACAGTGGCGAAATTATGCTTCTATACTCTTCCTAACAGTAGTTGCACTTCCTACTAATTCTTATAACTATGAAATCTAATTATTTCCTGTTATAAAACAAAGAAATGTAAAATAAAAGTATTTGTTGTTACCGCATTATCGTAACACAAGTTTGTTTTTTATTTCAGCTGTCAAGCTGTCAAATAAATTCCCCTATTCCACGATGCCAATTATGGATTTCAGACGTAATTCTCAATATTATTGCCAAAGTTTTGATAAAAGGCCAGAAGTCCACCATTTTTTTTAACAAACGTTTAAAAAATGTAGTTGTCAAGAACAATAATCTATGGCAGAATAGGATAGAAAGTTTGTGTGAATGTTTACAGACTATTTACGTTTTTCTCAATATTATTTTTACTAAACTTAGGAATGTCACATCCTTGGTATATATTTAAATACGGTCCAAGTAAAAAATATATATCTTGAATCCTAAAATGTAGTTTTTCTGATTCCTAAGTTACATAATTTAGTATTTTCATACTAAATTAAAACCAGAAAAATGAATACACTTTTGAAACTAAAAATGTTACGAGGCAGCGCTTACAAAGAGAGAATAGCTCGAAGGCACTTAACTGATCTGTCTGACTGTGTAAACTTACCGGACTCCTATCTGTTGAAGAACTGTGGTGTAAACAGAAATGTTTTCCATCACATACTGAGAATTCTGGAACCTGTTGTTCCTAAGACTCAGAGATCAAATGGTATACCATTCCCTTTGAAGGTGATTGAATAATTAATTGAAAAACTTTTAACAATGCTTAGAAAATTAGAAATATAAACTTATATACTCATATACCTATAATACTCAATACTCTTACTTAAAAAAATCGATCTCGACTCCAGGTTCTGGTCACTCTGTCGTTCTTAGCCAGTGGTTCCCACCAGAAGTCAGTGGGCAAAGACTTCAGTATCAACATATCACAGAAGTCAGTGAGCCGAGTCATCAAGATTGTGGTTGAAGGCCTCAATATGGTGCTTGATGACTGTATCATATTTCCTAGCTCTGTGATGCAGAGAGATCAAATTAAAGAAGGGTAATTTCATTCATAAGAGTTACACTAAAACAAATTTATTAATTTACTGTTACCACTTCATCGTTATTGGTACATCTTTTGTTTTCTATTCCAGGTTTTACAGGAAATATCATTTTCCAGAAACCATTGGCTGTCTGGATGGTACTTATGTTGAAATAGTTTGTCCAAGGGATGATGAAGAGGCCTTCTATGATAGAAAAGGACAATACTCTATACATGCACAAATTGTAAGTTTCTATTTGGTGGACAGAGTATGCCCCCTGCTCATGTCAGTTTACTTAATATTGATTTACCTTTCTAGATGTGTGATGCAGACTCTAAAATAATAGCTGTGTGCTGTAGGTTTGGTGGATCAGCCAGCAGTGCATATATTTGGAATAAAATGAATATCAGGCCTTTTATTGAGAGTATAAGCAGACAGGGAGAGATGAGTTGGCTAATAGGTTTGTTTTTTTTTGAATACACAAATTTTTGTTTTCATGTAAGAGAACTTCTCCATTTAAACCTGTTTTGTATTCCAGCTGACAACAAATATCCACAGAGAGCTTGGCTAATGACACCTATATTACATGCCCCTCAAGGCACACCAGACTCTCAGTACAACCACTTTCAAGGCAGAACCAGAACTTGTACAGAAAGGTGTATAGCCAAGCTCAAGGGAAGATGGCAGTGTCTACATAAAAGGCCATTGCACTATACACCACAGCAAGCTGCTAAGATAATGAATGCTTGTGCTGTGTTACATAATCTATGCATAAGAGCTGGTCTGCCAGACCCTCAGCCATATATAGACCCAGAACCAATGCCAGTAATAAATGAAGTGACAGAGATGCCTGAAGATAATGTAAATGATTTATATATTGGTATTGAAGTTAGAAGACAGCTTGCAGAAAGAATCTACTACAGTGTGTAGTGTGTAAGACTGATTTTGGCAGATGCACATCTATGTTTAGTTAATATGATTTTAAGCCTGAATTTGATGAATCATTGCATCAATTGCATGTATACTCCTGTATTAGTAAAACACAGTATTATCAATAAAAAATATTTAATACATAATCGAAACGAAGTTTTTCTTTAAGAATATAATTAAACTAATCTTAATGCATCAGTATTTGCATCTGCGCCAGCTGACTGTAGGTGTCACCGGGCATTCTGTACGCGATGTTACCAGCGAACGTGTTGAGTACTTCAGCTTGTTCACGCAGCCATTCCACTTGCTGGAAATAACACAAAAAGGAACACTCAATAAATTGGCAAAAATTCGACTTTACACCTAACTAATCCTGAAACACTGCTGGGGCACAGGCCTCCTCCATGAGGAGAAAAGGGAGGGTTATTATCCACCACACGGACCGTTTGAGTTGGTGTATGACAATACAACTAAGGGCGTACCTACGCTAAAACCCGCGTGGGTATACGCTCTAGACGTCCTGTTAAAATACCCTTAGAATATTCATACCTTATTGTTTTGTCCTGCAAGCGGTTGCGCTTGCGCGGTGCGTAATCGTTGCCGTTGCGCCAATAAGATGGTGCAGAGCGCTCGCAACACCGCTGGCAAGCTACGCAGTAGCTCTCCCCGTGCAGTTCGCGCAGCTGATACACGCGCATCTAACTCGCTCGCGTTCAAGGGCACCAATTCACATTCACGAAGCGTCTGCCGAAAAAGATTCAATATTGAAATCATGATAACTTGAAAATAACAATTACTTCAAACATACAAATGAACGTAATTATTAATATGTCTGGCTACCCTACCTCAAGAGCGCCTTCATAGTTCTCGCTGTGGAACTGATCGAAGAACGCCATAAGTTTACAAAGCTTGGTGTAAGCTTCAACCAGCGCAGCCGATAGCGCGGTGCCGTCAGCCGAGCGCAGTCTTTTCGACACGTGTTCTGCGAGTGTAGACAGGCGTTGACGCAGACCGCCCGCGCCTCCACCACTGTTCACTACTTGTGCTAGCAGTACGCAGAACAGTTCTAGAACCTTCTCCAAGTTCTGCAAATAAAATTGTTCACATACGGATTGAAGCTATAGAACTATAATAACGAGAAATGCTGATAATACATTCATATCTTACCCCAGCAATATCATACATCGTAATAGCATCTTCAAATAGACCTTTGTTCACTAGCTGTTCTGCTACATTCAGAGCTATAACCTGCAATAACAAATGGGTTATATTATTAAATTATCATGATTCTCCTGGCCTTATCCCAATTTATTTGGGGTCCACGCGGCATTTCTTCTCTTTAATTTACATATATAAAAATCAATGTCTGTTCGATTGTTGGTCTGTTCGAAATCTATAGACTCCTAAACTATTGAACCGATTTTGCTGAAATTTTAGTTATTCTACATACGCCAAGGAAGGTTTCTGAACAGTAGGTAGGTAGGTGGGTAGAGTAGGTAGGTAGGGAGTAGGTGGGTAGGTAGGTAGGTAGTGGGTAGCCAGGTGGATCGAGAAGTTGTACTAGGTAGTAAGTGCATTGCAACGCATGCCAGGTACAGCTAGTTAAATATAAAAATTTAATTCAAAAATAGTCAAATCTTAGAAATATGCATACTTTGCTATCAATATGAGGATTGTTGAATTGGTCCAGTAGGCCTTGGCTGCGCAGTCCAGTCAGAGCATCCATCTGACCGAACAGCAGGTCATAATCACGACTCTCAAGGGCCAGGTCCGTGCAGCAACACATGAACAAGTTCTTACCACTGGGATCTTTAAGGTTTCTGAACAAACAAACCATTTTATTATTTTACGCACAAGAAACAGTAATATTTCAAGAGCTAGGGAAATTAATCGGAGTGACTTTACCTTAGGAAGAAGTAATAATGTAAAGCATCAGATGGGTCTGTGAGCTCAAACTTTCTGACATACAACAACAGCAATCTTGCCAAGTTCAGACGACGAAGTGGCGGAGGATCATCAGTATCGACAGACACTGCAACAATGTTATCAACATCATTCAAAAAAAAAAAAAAAAGTATAATAAAAGAGGTTGAATTTATTGTACTTACATAATGGAGCTTGAACATTACGTGGTGTGCCCAGCATGTAGACATCATGAAGAGCTAATGCCATGTGGACACCGTGAACTTGAAATCTAGAATAATAAATTCATTCAAGTAGGTCCAGAAAAGTTTTCACAAAATAATGTCAGTTGAAAAGATGCAGCCAAATATTTACCTTGGTATTCTTGACAGGAATTCAATGGCAGGTTCAAATTGGCCAGTCAATGTCAGCATTTGGAAGTATACTACCGGTTTCTCATAAGCATGATAATGTGTTTCACCTATAAAAGAATATAAACAGCATTCTTTAATCGGTCAAAATCAAGGTTAAATTACATGCAACAAACAAATCTTTTGTCTAGTCTTACCGTATTCTTCTAGAATCATTTTCTGTAAATCAGAGTAAGAGAAAGTTTCAGTTTCATTGTTGCCGCGTGATTTGATGAAGGACAGTTTGAGCCAGAGGTAATCGTCGGCAGTCCGCGCCACTTCGTAGTGCTCGTCGCTAAGATCACAACAACCTATGACACAGTATACCTGAAAATTTTATTCACTTATGAATATTTTAGCTGGGTTTGGCACTTTGTTTTCATCAATTTTTTAATAATAATACATATTTTTTTGGGAATTTTTCCTAGAAACCGACGTGGGGATGCATCGGGATGTGGTCGCGGTGGACAAGGACCTCACCCCGCTCTCCTTGGCTAAAGAGAACTGGCGCAAACCTGTAGTACTTGACACTAACGACCGCAGGGAGGTATGGCAGAGTAAGGAGCTCCACGGACGCTTTTTCCGGGCCCTTCATGGGCCCGATGTAGACCTATCAGCGTCCGTAGCCTGGCTACGTTCCGGCGACCTCTTCGGAGAAACCGAAGGTTTTGTCTGTGCAATTATGGATGAAGTTATGATGACGAATAACTACCGGAGATTTATTGTGAAGGACGGCACGGTTGACATATGTCGGGCATGCCACCGTCCGGGCGAATCAATTCGTCACATTATCTCCGGGTGTTCTCGTCTAGCTAACGGTGAGTACTTGCATAGACACAACCTTGTAGCCAGGATTATCCACCAGCAACTTGCTCTAAAATACAACCTTGTGGAATCGGAAGTGCCGTACTATAGGTATGTGCCCGACCCAGTTCTCGAAAATGGCAATATCACACTGTACTGGGATCAATCCATCATCACTGACAGGACTATTGTGGCCAACAAGCCTGACATAGTGGTGGTGGATCGATCAGAGCGGCGCGCAATGATTGTTGACATAACGGTCCCGCATGACGGGATCGGGAACCTCGTGAAAGCCGAGAAAGATAAACAAATCAAGTATCTTGACTTGGCTCGCGAGGTTGTCGACATGTGGGAAGTGGACACGGCGATCATTGTGCCGATAGTCGTTTCAGCCCATGGCTTAATTGCCAAGAGCCTCGACCAATACCTGAGGAGGCTCTCGTTAGGCGGCTGGATCAAGGGCTTGATTCAGAAAGCGGTACTCCTGGACACGGCTCGTATTGTTAGGAGGTTCCTCTCTCTGGAGCCCTGACCGCCGGTAGCTTGGACCCTGTTCCCGATACCGGTGGGCTACTATTTTATATATTTTTAAATGTTTTTTTATATTGATTTTGTATAGGGATATTTAAAAATATTAAAATAAGTTAGAAAAATAAATAAAGGAAATACATATTTTGATGTTGGGACTTTGCATGTTAGATAGTGTGTATTTACCAAAATAGTTCTTATAAAATCAGCAGTATACTATATCCCAAGTTTTGGTTGGGAGATAATAAACTATACAGAGTGGAAACTCTCAGCGGGGCAGCTGCATCAGTTAAGGTAGTTCCCCTTAATGCCCGCTGAAAGTTTCCACCTTGCATAGGCCTTTGTTGTTTATACTTACAGCTCTTTTGTATGGGTCTGTAGAATTGCGCACTTGTATCCTATATTGAAAATTGATGGCAGTTTGTAGTTTGTCACTCAAAGGCTTCTCTGGATTCTTTATGTACTCTTCCAGAGCTGATATAAATTCTTCATGGTCTCGCCTGAAAATATAAAAAACAATGTTACACTATACACTGTAAATGTGTCCTTGAAATTACAACATTTCCAAGAGGCCTTCAAAAAGAAGAATAAAGTTTTATACTTCAAAATTAAAGGAGGGTTTTTCAGTATCTTTGATTTTAGCATTGTATTGCTTACCCAGCCTTTCTCAAACAATGCAGCGCAGCGTTAGCGTCGCCACTCCGCAAACAATAGTAAACCATGGGCCAAAGCGGGCGCTCGTCGATGACGCCGTCGGTCAGCACCTGCACGTTCTGGCCCTGTAAGCGGAGGCCTACGAAGCCCCGCACTAGAGGGTATGTGCCTGGTTCGCCTCCACGCATTGCTGCTGCAGGGTTTGCACGCACCACATCACTCATGTATAGTTTATATCTGAAAGTAGGTAATAAAGATTTTTAAGTCTAAAGTAACATTACAAGTTTAGTTGAATTAATACCAACCAATGTCTTGGACTGTACTTTGTAACTCACTCTTCACTTTCTTATTGTATTTAAAATAAACAAATATTCTAGCCAGTTATTTAGTGTATCATACCTTTTCTCCAAGTATTTCTTCCCTTGAGCAACCAGACACTGTTGAATGGTAGGATTTCCTCTGGCCTTGAGAGGGTCCTCGTCCCTCACTAAGGCTGGAATATTTGCCATTGTTTTGATAATTTCCCACATTTCCTTTACTTTCTGAAAATATTAAGAATAATTCAAAGCATCAGTAAGATTCTAATTGACAAGTGAATAAGTTAGTGGTATTTTGGTCTTAATGCCGAAGAAAAAAGAGGTAGGTCTACTTACAGGATCATTGAACTCTTCAGCAACTTGGGCAAATTTCTGATGTAAAGCTGTCCTGGACTTAGATCCTTGGAATACCAGCTTGTTATACTGGTGTACTTGTCTGGCATATGCAGCCTCTATGTTGTCAAGCATGGAATGTCCAAACTTCTTTGGTGCATCAGCAATACTTGGTGGCTCTGGGGTCCTCTTGAGGTCTAGCCAGTTTTGAGATGGACCAATCATAGCATTCATCAACTTGATCTTTTCTCTGTTCCATTCTGACAGCATGTGTTCCCACTTCTGATCTTCTGTTGTTTGTAGGGACTGGAAATGATAACACAATTATTTTATTCAGAAACAATATGAAGGTAAACTGTAAGTAAACTGTGTTTAGAACAGGGTCAATAAAAGCTTATCTTTGCAATTATACTTACATTTTTGTTAACCTCATCAATAAGAGATAAAATTGCATTTTCTCTTTCATTTCTCAAAAAGCTTTCGATATCAGAGTCAGCTATAGGTTGGAGTGGCTCAAAGGTCCTTTTGGAGCTTAATGTTTCAAGTTTTTGGGATATCTGTTGCAAATCTATTCCTTTTGAGCCAAACAATAAATGCCTGTAAAAAGACACATTATGTCAGGTTATTGGCTAAGTAGAACCAACAAGAAATGTGTGTAACATAAATGCAACAAGTTCTTACGCTTGAATATCGTTTGCTCCTGACTGGATTACTCTTGAGTATAGCTCCTGTGACGCCTCAAGCACCTGGCCCAAAGAACGTTCAACCCTTGGCAGCTCTTCATTACCCTCAATTTCAGTCGTCAATTGTTCAGCTTGTTGCAAAAGTTTGCTGAAATCATCGTCTGCCATCGTGCACTATAGGTTATCAAAGTTTCTTTGCAGAACAATACACAGACCTTAACACTACAACTCTATGCTCTGATTAATGGGCACTACTAAAAGTTTAGAAAAACATTCGTAACATAGTACACGGATGAAATAAAAACAATAAATATCAGAATAACGGCCGGTACGCGCTCCCGCAAAGGCGCAAACCGCTTGACAGATATGACAGCAGGGTTTTTTTAAATATAAACTACTCTTTTCATCTCTGAAACCAAGGATTTTTGCTCCCGTTGGGACTTTACAAGTCTATGCGTTAAGTTAGCAAGCCAAAACTACATAACCGGTGAACGAGAACCGTGCCATCTACAGCATGTGCCTTTGAATACTAACGGAGGACGAAGCGTGCAGAGCGCAAGCCCATGAGAGAGTTCTGGAGAGGCGCCTGGTTGCTTGAAAATAACTAAGGAAAATAGGCCGGGAGGCGGGGGGAGGATGACTCGGTAGGTTAGGCTGACTTTGATGTGTAGGCTACCTTAAGCATGTAAGTGATAATGAAAACAGAACATTAAGGCGAGGCAGCACGTGCAGCATACGCGTGGGAATCGTCCACGCTACGCGCCTCGAATGGCTATGGACGAGTCACAAACGCCTCGCGCGCGCCTTTCAGGAACATACTCAACCTATGTTCCTGAGGTGTGGAGGCACCCTTACATGTTGCATATCCGAGCAACATGCAAATGTTAAATGTTGCCCTCAATACACAAACACGTTGCTAAAACATTGTAAAACATAATTTTCCAATGTATTAACCCTCTACTGCATGAATTATGAAAAACATGAAAAAAAAAATATTTGATGGTTGTTTAGGCTTTATTTGGGGATAAAAAATATGTCAAAAATGAAAATTAAAAAAATCTAATTATATAAACTGAAAAAAATAAGGAGGTCATATATGGGTTCGTATGCACTCAAACTAATTTTAACAAAAAAAAGTACAGACATATATGGGTTCGTATGAAGAATAAAGGAACAAATATAAATTTGAGTGTTTAATATAAAATAAAAAGTACAACAATTTTAATTATGAAACGCGGATAAACAGTTTTGTTTGTCATTGTAACACAAGAATACCATGCATTTTTTACACTTTGTGTAAGTTTTTTGGCCACAAAATTGACATTTTTGACGGTTTTTTATCCATTCAGGCATATGGTCTACTTTGTCAGTTCTCACGGAGTTTAAAGGTACATCTTGATGTCTCGTAGGAACTTTCCTTATTTGCTTTGGTATAGTTGGTGTGCCTGGATTGGATAAAGCAGGACTTCCGTGCCTAGAATCAGGCGTTCCATCTCTACCGTGATTTCCAGGACGCCCTCTTTTTCTTGCCATTACGGTTTTACCAGATTTGCGTAAGTGTTCTGAAACTGCCTAGAGGGAACATATTCATTGTCAGAATCGGAAGCTAATTCATCATCACTAAGCGAGCCATCACCAGGAATAGTATTAACATGCTTCTGAGTGCCACAAAAACGAAAAGGATCCATTCTGCAAGCAACGAAAAAAAAATTCATGCCATTCATGCAAAAAATTAATAGCACATACGAAACCATAAATATGGTACCGCGGATAAATGGTTACGTTTGATTAGAATGCATACAAAACCATATATGGTTTCATCAAAAAAGCCCCCAATATGATTGAAATATGCAAAAAAGTAAACATTAAATCACAATTATATAAAATAGAACAATAAAAGCACCATATTTCGTTTTTTTATGAAACAAAACTTACCTTTATCACGTAGAAAATCTTTTTTGAAAAATGTGTTCACAGACACCGAGTTGAACTTCACACAAGCGCTAAGTAAAGCATGCTATGCTCTCTTAGAACATTGCAGCCTGCTTGAAGCTTTTGTATGGAAACTAGCTCCATCTATCCCCCATGGTGAAAACTATTTACTAGTTGGGTTACCACTATAAAACTGTGATTGGATTTAATCTAAAATAACATTAACAATAAACCATATTAATTTAATTTACATTAATCTCAATAAGTAAATAAAAATAATAAAAGAATTAATTCAATCAATTACAAAAACGTATTTTAGTCATATGGTTACACTGTCAACCGTCTGTCACTAAGAAAAATGTTTTATTTTGATTTCATTCGAGATTTTGGATTTCGGATGAGATTGTTTGTTTGAATGAAAAATTTTGCCCTGGATTTTGATTTCGAGTTGAGCCGCTGCTCTCCGTTTTGGCGTGGCGAGATCACAAGTGCTTTGTTGTGAGATAGGACTCTGTGTGAGAAATTGACTCTGGTTTGAGACAGGACTCGTAGTTAGTGATAAGTGTGAGAAATTGACTCTTCTGTGCATACTTTTGTGGTGTTGAACTTAATTAAGTATATAAACAATTAATTAAATAAGTTACCTTGACCAAGTTCGAAAATAAAAGTATGGTAATTTTAAAACGTTTTTTATTCCGTTTGTATTGTATTATTTCCATCTAGATTTTACTTGCCACACCATGTTTTGTCACACGTTCTAGTACATTTTTATGTAAAACAATCTTAATACATGTGAATGACAATATTATGGTACCAATCACAAGTAACAAAATGAATTGATTCATTGGCCGTTCCCAATAATCGATATATCGGCTCTTTATCCTACTAGAGATATATTTTTGATATTACTTCTAAAGACTTAAGTCAAAAATCTTATCTCTAAAGGGAAAGAGCTGATTAATCGGTTATGGGTTGGGAACGGCCTTAAATAAATTTACAGGTACTATAATGCTGTAGGTACCTATAAATTATGGATTTAGTTCGTCACCACCACGGATAGATGGCGCTGCTTGTATGATGACGGAAATACGGTTGAGAGGGCCGTCTATCTCCATATATATATAGTAGTCTTTGAAGTAAAGTGAGATTATAACCATAAATAACCAAAATCACGTTAGACCATAGACAGCAAAATATATTTTCGTTTTGCCAACATAATAATCAAAATGTCCATTATGCGTATAATTTTTGCTTGTGCAATATAAAGTGAAAAAAAAATATTGAATCTGGTGAACCATATATGGGTTCATATGCAGTAGAGGGTTAAGGGGATTCTTTTACAACACCGCTGTGTTGGTGTTTGTTATTATATTGTTTTTCATGTAAATAAAAAACATAAATCTAAATAAGCTCTAATTTATTTCTGAGATATTATAGTACATTAATTAACATAAAACAACAGTCTCCACTCGATTTCACTTCACGTTACACAGACAAAAGTCCAGAACGGCACAGCAGAAAAGTTTTACAGTTCTTATAAAAACGAAAAGGTAGCCTTTCTTACATTTTATAAAACAAATTGTAGTACTACTTGGGTGTGTTGTTGACATTGTAAAAAAGTTATCGCAAATATTCGAGGACAGGAATCTATGTGTTATTTAAATTTTTTAGGTCCAAATATGAGGTCAGCATCGGGCGCTCCTTTAGGATGCTGATATTTTTGCCGCACATGCTGCCCTCTGTTGGGGTTGCCGCTACCACCGGAGGCCCCTCCACTTTCCGCGCTGTACTCTTCCTCTTCTTGCCTCTCCGAGATGTTCAGGGTTAACCTGAAACATTATGTTGATTATATTTTCGGTATAAATTAAATCAGGCAGATTATTGTAAAATAGTACCAATGGGCAACTTCCAGCATAATTGCTTGACAAGCATTTACGTGCATGACAAGCTCGCTTCACGAGGCATGACGCAACATGAAACATACTTGTCAAGCATCCGCACTCGTTTTCATCTTAGTCAGCACAGAGTGCAAGCATTATCTAGGGACCCCTTTAGAAAGTACTAAATTCAATAAATATACATACAGTTTCATCCTTTCCATTTCTTGTTTGTCAGCCAATGCCTGTTGTTGTAGATTACTGGCGAGCTCAGGGGGAGCATTGAATGACTTGTACTGCGGCTTAGTGCCTTTTCGCACCATCAAAACAAATTCCACGCCTTCTTTACCTTGCTGAAAACAAATATTTTTTTAAGGACTATTTTATCGAGATTCCCGAAAAATATTTTTTTACGTTCTTATGTTCTGTTTAGTTGATCATGGAACATTGCTAAATGTATATCATTTATAACATTATACATAGTCAATCAATGATAACAATAGATATCAACACAAATGCAGAAACTACAGAAAATCATGCTGCGATCCTTACTTTTTTGCTCCATTGTATATTGACTTACATTACATACCAACAACTGCTCGTAAGTTTTCTTGGTGGTCTGTCGACAGGTCATGGGCACGGCAATGTCTCGCTGTTGAGGCCGAGTCTCACGTTGTCGCTCCGCTATATTCTCCATTACCATCTTTTCGAAAGCTGATTCGAATTCAACATCTTCAACCTAAAACGACATTATTTATGTTAATTTCAAGCCTATTCATCTTTGATGGGGCCCGCAAGGAATAGCGCAATACTAGTCGGGGGTGCGCGTGAATGTACTTGTATCTTCCGGGGCCCCGTCACATGGCAGTAGTAGGAACTGTGTAATTAGTCGGTTAGAGTCTAACATAATCCTCCGGTCGCCCCAGATGAAGGTATCCAAAAAAAGGGCCTATTAACCTTTTGACCGCCACGGTCGACTATAGCCGACAGATGAAAACTACTTGAAAAATGTCGTTTTATTGTCGGCTATAGCCAACGGTGGCATGTTGGGCACTTTTTAATTTGTCGGCTATTGCCGACCATGGCGGTCAAAAGGTTAATGTTTCCATGTTAATATTTTTGTTTAAATAACTCACAGGCTTGGGACCCGGTCTCCTCGGTTCATTAGCAATATCGTCGTTTTGCTGGATTTCACTTTCGTCATTCCCAGTATTCTCGGTGTTAGGCTCTTCATCCGAACTTTCTTCAGGAAGTTGAGGATTATCTGTTTCATCATCAGTCTCAATAATAGTATCCAATCCTTCATTGACGCTATCGTCGCCCTGATCATCGTTATCAATATCTTCCTCGCCTAGCTCAGGGTACAATGTTACACGCAACTCTTCTATTGCATCCTTACATTCTTGCCAACTAGCAAACATCGTCAGCTTAGGTCTAAGAGTCGTTAAACATTCTTGGTATATGTATCTTACATAAATAGGAAACATGTTGTCATCAGTCCAATGAGGATCTGATTGCTTGAACCAGTAGTAGTTTTGAAAGAATGTTAAAAAGTAATCTAATCGTTTTTTGCTAGACCCACTGTTAAAATAAGCGCCACAAGTCTCGAGGAGGGCGCAGACCAGTCTTATTCTGAACACATTGTCTGGAGGGTCGAAAGGAGAAATGTTACTGTGATCATTTGTTACTCCGAAAGTTATAAAAGAGTACAAAACGGTGAACACATCGCGGGAATCTAAAAGCTTGTAGTTGTACAGCTCCCCAAGATATCTGACGGTGGCTATTCTTCTCTGATTATATCTGGGATGAGGATCTTCCATGGTGACTCTGATCTCTTCAAGTATGGTGTCGACTACTGCAGGGGCGACTGCTTCCTGCCACGCGGCCAGTTCAGCCGTCAGTCTGGCCAGGGCTCTCCTGGCGCTGGCCCTCACTCTCCAGCCGCCCGCTAGGTGCTGAATAGCAATAGCTGCAGTGTCTGGATCATCCCAGTTTAGCTTTCGCATCAGTCTTAGTATTTTCTCCTCATTGCTCTTCTGTAAGTCTTCATGGAGTACTTTCCTTATGAATTGGTGCATGGGAGGCTCTTCCTCCTTGGGTTGAGCTGGAGCTTCGGGTGGACATACGTAGTAAAAAGCATTTTCAATTTGCGTAACGTAACGTGAGTCTAGTGCTGATACAGTCTGAAATTAAAGTTATTTATGAATCATTTGTTTATTTTGAAACCAAAGATATTCTTTAAGTAATTTTATAAAGTTTTACTTTACCTTTTTCCTCATCATTTGCTGTAAGTAGATCATAGTGCGTTGATGCGTATCTGGGTTACAATACAAGAATCTGCCGCATGTCTCGAGGAGATTGCATGCCATTTCAATATGATGATGTTTGAAGTCATGCAAAAGAACTTTCAAACAGTAAAGTGCTTCCATTTTCGAATAAAGACTGAATTTCACTAATTCGCCAATGAAACGCACCACTTTTATCTGCAAGGCAAAAAAGAAGAATGAATAATAATATTAAATTTACCCTCTTAGACTTACATAGAATAAATACAAGAACATTGGTTTGAAAATCTTTACCTTTGATTCAATATTAATCTGATCTTTTTTCCTAACATGATACTTGAAGTCTTGTTTCAGCATCTGACATAAATCTGCACATACATCGGGTAACACCGGGTACAGTATAGCTGCAAACCTTGAGTAGAAGGGCAGTAAATCAAGTCTAGTTCTGGCAACACTGAAGAGGACTCTAGTCAGCTTCTTCCTATTATTCTTAGTATTGAGATTCAGAACAAAATCCACTGCAGCATTGTCAATCAACTCTCTGTTGATACAGTTTGGTAGCTCATTCAAGAAAGCATCCAGAGCATATCTGTGAATAAAATGGTTTTATTTTACCAAATGAAAATGAATAAATAAAGGCAAAAAGAAGCAACCAAAAATAATTATAAAGATAATCAATAATTGAACAGTTATAATAAAAAAAGTAAAGTAGTAAAAGAAAAAGTAAAAAACACTCATCTGAAACTTCTATTTAATTTAAAATGACCTTGTTTTTCGGTTTTCAGTTTGTTTTTGTCTGGAGGTTAATTCTTTTATTTACAGCTTTTTGGTTTAGTAATGTGAAAGATTTAGCAGGCGATTTTTTATTATATGATTTTTCACTTCTTATATGATTTGTCATTTCGAATTATATTTAAAAATATAAGTTATTTATATTTTTGTAATCACCTATTAAAACCCTTTCTTTTGATACCCCACTTTGAGGGTTTAAAAGAAAAAAATATTCAAACTCCACAATATGGTACCCAAAATCTACAATTATTATTCACACTCCCACCACCAAGATGAATGTAAGGAGTATAATTTATCTTAGGATGTTCAGTCATTCCGAGAGAACAAAAAAACTTTAAAAACACTAAGTATAAGTTTTGACCCGACTGCAGTTCGGTTAAAAACTTATACAGTGTTGTATAAATTCTTCGAAAAGATGTATAAATATTATGATATGTATACTTGTTGGAAACGTTAGAGGGCTGGGCCTCTTCCTGCTCCATGTCAGGCACTGCTGGGGGTCCTTCACTGTCACTCAGCTCATCCTCCTTCAAATCCTCATCCAACATCTCTTCTGTTACTGTCTCAGGTTTACATTTTACTGTCTGTAAGGTCAGAAATCGATTTTGATTATGATCAATAGATTGTACCAATGGTGGAAATTCAGAGCATCTTTTATACTGAGACAAGTTATTGATAATATGATTAGATAGGGTAAAGAACTAATTGTATGTAAGTTTAACATCTGATTATCAGTAATTTCAGCCCTAATGTTGCAGGAAGTTTATGATGAACATTCAGTCTCATATTTTTCATTATTGTGTCAGTAGATCAAGGTGCATGCATATGGTACTTAGATCAACCTTATTATAAGAATTGTCATGTTGATTACTTACAATACTAACTTCTTTCACCTGATAGTTAGGCATAAAAACTTTCAAATCTGGCAAGCTAGTGTAAAAAGTCCTGGTGTCCTCATCTTGCCAGGGATCTGTGCCGGCCTGCATGGTGAACTCTTCATTGCCACCAATGGTCACTGTGCCCTGTGTTTCAGTCACTGTCAGTGTGAGGGTGGGGGGTTCTCCAGCTTCTCCTAATGCTTCACCTAGCACTTCGGCAAAGCTCTGGGCCCCAACCAGAAGCTTGTCATAGGTAGCCTGAAATAAAAAGAAAGCATAAATTAGAAATCAGTGTCTTCTAGCATTGTTCAATATACTCTGCAGTATATTGAACAATGCTGGAAGACACTCTAGATTTAAAACTTATACCTATAATGCCATTTTGCAAATTTTGACCAAGTCAATCAGCTGGAGTTGCAGTACAAGTAACATAAGTGGAGCAAACTATATCCCGTTATTTAAGCTTATCATTAAATTACCTGATGTTGTTCCAACTGATCCTTTCTCTCCTGTGACAACTCTCCCCTGGTATGCAAAGTCCTCTGATTGGCTGCATGCAGAGCTTGCAGTTGTGCCCTCTCAGCTAGTAAATGTTTTGTAAGTGATGAGAAGTAATCTTTCAACAGAGTTCTAACTGCCGTCTGCTTGTCAGCTGGCAAGAATGGGTTTCTAGGTATGATGACATTGTATTTCTGAAATAAATAGCATGTAGATTTAGACACTTACATAAAAATCTATTATTTTTTTCATTAATTGTTTATTTCACAAGATTTCCTTTGTGTTAAACTGTAACAATAAGTTATATAGGTTACCTCAGCAGCTTCTCTTATTTTTTTTGGAACTAATCCAGCATAGTCCTCTCCACAGTGTTTACAAAATGACAACAGTATGGGTATATTGTTATGTTCCTCCTTATCCATATTTATTAGAACTGTGAGAACATTGCCCAGCAAAGGCAGACCCATTTTGTTTGTGAATATACCAACAGCAACCAGCTCAGCATAAAATCTTATATCCACACGCAGTTTCGATGAGTTGGTTATTTTATCAGTAGCTTTAAAAGTCAAGATCTTTTGCCAGTTTTCAAAGAAGTTTGATGAAAAATCTGCATATGTACGATGGAGTGCAGAACATAAATTAATAGCAGCTGCTATATCAGACATCTTCAGTTTAGCCTCCGTGATCGCTGCCGCCACTTCTGAGATGTATTTAGTAAGATTTAAGGCATTGAAATCTTTTAAAAGTGTATCTATTTGTGTAGCACTAAATGACTTTAATTTTTTCACAAAAGTTGTGTTCTTCTTTAATCCAGAATCCAATTTAGAGAAATAATTATCTGGTGGACGTACACAATTCAGATTTTGATTTCTAAGTTCAGACTTTTGTTTTATCCTAGATTCTAGGTTAGATGTGTATTCATCGAGAGCTGCTTTCTCGTCTTCCGCATTTTCTATTTGGCCCTCTATCTCTGGCTGTTGTTCACTTTTCTCCGCATCTGTTTCAGTGGACGTCATGTTTATAATAATCAAAATAACATAATTATTATCAATAAACCATGTTCCCTCTAGAACAAAACTCTTCAAAGGTAAAATTATTATTATTTTCGATGTTGTTCTGTTTACTTTTTGACAGATGATGCCAATCAAATCAACACGTCAAAAAAACCGAAAAAACCACAACCAAACAGTACAAGACTGCAAGACTTGAAACAGTGTCACAGATTACTCAAAACAGTAAGGGCTCTTACAGACGAGCGGCACGTTGTCAACGGTAATAAAACTACAGCCATCGCCACCTGTCGACGGCAGCCGGCGACGTTTTTCCGGCTGCCGCCGGTGTTTCGTTCCATGACTGCCGCCACGACGACCGACGATGATGATGATGGTGATGAGGTCCGACGGGGAACTAACGCGGCAGAAACGGCTCTCAATTTCAATGCTGCGTTTGGAGAGGATACTGCTAATTAACGCACTGTGCGGGTTTAAACACTTTCGTTGTGGAAACTTCGACTTGAAGAACGAACCACGTGGAAGAGCACCCACACTGGTGAATAACGCTGAATTGAAGGAGATGGTGGAAGCCGATTCGAGTCAAACTACCCAGGATTTAACAGCATGGTTTAACATTACCTTACCTACAATATTGACTCATTTGCATCAAATCAATAAGACAAAAAATAATATGAAAAATGGGTGCCTAATGATTTGACTGATCTGCAGAAAGAAACGCGTGTTGAAACTTGCGCTGCCTTGTTGAATCGGTACAGTAATGAAAGAATATTGGATCGAATTGTGACATGTGACGAAAAGTGGATTTTTTACGATAACCGTAGGCGAAAAATGCAATGGTTGACCCCAGGTCAAACCCCGCAACAGTGCCCTAAAACAAAGCTTACCAATAAAAAAGTTATGGTAACTGTTTGGTGGTCTCTTCATGGTGTTATTCACTATAGCTTTCTCAGGTCTGATCAAGCAATTAGCAGATATTTACTGTGTCGAACTTCGAACAATGATGGCGAAACTGATAGTAAAACAGCCCCGACTCGTGAATCGATCTTTACCATCATTATTGCTCCATGATAACGTAAGACCTAACACTGCACGGGACGCCGTTGTAACTCTACAGGAGCTAACCAGGAGGAAACCATACGTCTTCCTCCGTACTCGCCAGACCTTGCTCCAACTGACTACCATTTTTTTCGTGATTTGGACAATTTTCTTCGTGGTAAAAAAAAATCTTCCCAGGAGGCAGTACAAAATGGTTTCACACAGTTTGTCGAATCTACGAGTAGATTCCCAGAGTTCTATTGCAAGATCATATATGAATAAAATAATGACGGTAAATATTTTGAATAAATACATATTTTAAGTTTTCCTATCAGTTTGTTTTTGAGTTTTCCGATCAGGATCTACTCAGTAGTAGCCTGGAATTTTGATTTGTGCCCGGTTGATGGCCATAGGTGCCACCTAATAACCGAGGAAATGTGGGTGTATTAAAGTACACCTTTGTGGGAAAATATGGTGTGATAATATATTAAAAACGCTGCTTGCTGCTTGCAGATGTAGCTACCTACTACACCACTGATGAATCACTCGAATTTACGTTGATAAATCGCGCTATACAGACTATTTAGTTTGGGGCGCACTAGCAACAACACTATGTAGTAATATTTTACGATACGCCATCACACTTGTAGCTTAATGTATTACCTGAATAATAAATAGTTTTCTATTAAAACATTTTTATCGATAAATAAAATATCAATCCATTGTCCAACACTATTTGGTCTTGTCATCAAGACTTCAAGACTTTCAAGAGTGGCACACCTTTTGTTTTACTCGTTGGCTGCCTATATAGTTGTCATTGATGTAAAGTGTAAACATTGTTTGCTTTCAAAAGTTCATTTCATAAATACACCAAAACTTTTAATAGTTCAATAAAAATAATTGATTGAATTACTGATTTTATAATGTGCGGAATACTGTGTGAAATATGTTTCTGTAACACGACACCAAGCAAGGTAAATAGTAACAGAGAGCATGCTGTATAACCTTGTTTTTTGTTTTGCATTTACTTATCAAGAAAAACATACTTTCAGGACGACCGAGTTTTAAAACGATTAACAAACAGAGGCCCTAACTGCGTTAAAACCTTAGAAATGGATTTAGGTGACGGCATGAATGCATTTTTCTGTGGAGCAGTATTGTGGATGCAGGGTCCACAGCTTACTCCTCAACCTATTGAAACAGAACAAGGTGTATTATTGTATAATGGAGACATATTTGATGAAACATGGTCCAGCAATGTAAGCGATACGTCAGTGATTATGGAAAAATTAAATAATAAAGGGGTAAGATTTTACCTAACCTTCATTTCTGGTATGAATTGCAAGACTTGATTCCGCCCGCGGTTTCGCTCGTTTATATTTTTAAGTCAGCTGTACCTTAAGTTTTTTTGCAATCACATGAATGCTATTTATAAAATACAATATTACTTTATATCTGATAATGACTTACATTTCATTTGAATCACAGGAAAAATCGTCAGAAGCATACATTGTACAACAACTAAAAACGTTAAAAGGACCATTTGCCTTAGTATACTATGATAAACTAAATAAAAAAATATTTTTCATGAGGGATAGAATCGGAAGGAGTACTTTATTGTTTCATAAAGGTGAAAATTCCATTATTATCAGTAACATTTTAGGAAGAAATTACGAATGTATTGAAGTACCAGCAACTCATGTTCAAATATTAAATTTGGGTACAAATACAATAAAGCTGTGTCCATGGAATGATGACTTAAGCTCAACTGAGGAATTTATCATTGAAGATTGGTTACAACAACTGAGAATACAACAAAGTCTCCCTGATGATGAATTTCATTTTGAGTATGCCAAAGAAGAATTTACAGAGGAGGTTAATAATGGTTACTTAGTGATATTAATCTGATCATTATTAATTTTTAAGTATATTTCAACCCACATTTTATCATTAACGTTTTCAGGATGACATAGCGAAATACATAGAATCGGCAGCTAGACAAATAAAATGTAAACTGACAGTAATGAAGAAAATATTAGAGCATCCTATAATAAAGGAAACAGTTCTAAAAGTGACTGAACTTTTAGAAAAGAGTATTAAACTGCGTTTGAATAGACAGCCAAATAAATGTAAAAAATGTTTGAAAGATGATAGACATGGCTGCAATCATTGTACAGTTGGAGTATTATTTTCTGGAGGTCTTGATTGCACAATATTAGCTTTACTAGCTGATAAATATTTGCCAAGGGAACAAAGCATAGACCTTATCAATGTTGCATTTAAAAAAGATGAAAATGCTACATATGATGTTCCCGATAGACTGACAGGAAGACAATCATTAAAGGAATTGCGAAAACTATGTCCATCAAGGTGATGATATGTGATTGATCAGAGATTCAAAACGAAAAATGTTTTATTGGTTCAATATAATCAAAACAGATTTTTTTATATCATTAACAATATTTAGTACATTTTTAGAGAATGGATCTTTCTAGAAGTGAATGTACCAAAAGAGGAACTAAGAAAATACCAAGAGAATACTATAGGTGATCTTGTTTATCCTCGACAAACTATCTTAGACGAAAGTCTTGGAACAGCACTGTGGTTCGCTGCAAGGGGGCAGGATTGCTCAAACGCTTCTACAAGTAGGGTAAGTTAAACACCAAGAATGATAAACTGTATGTCTGTATAATTAAATATTATTTTGGGATTTAAATATAAAACACTTTTCTTTTCAGGTTTTATTAGTAGGTTCTGGTGCCGATGAATTGTTTGGTGGATATATTCGGCATAGAAATGCCTTTAAACGTAATGGCTGGCAAGGTCTCAGCAAAGAGTTGAAGCTAGACTGGAAACGAATCTCATTTAGAAATCTGGCGCGCGATAACAGAGTTATTTGTGATCATGGCAGACAACCTCGAATGCCATATTTAGATGAAGACTTTTCAAATTATATATTGAAGTTAAAACCATGGCTGAGGTTAATACTGCTTTAATAAACTTTATTCCTTTGAGATGAAACCATAATAGCTCATTTAAAAAAACTAACCGCTCTTATAATTTCTTCTGTAGTCTCTCTATATAATAATACTTTTTCAATTCACAGGTGCTTCCCCAGTGAAGATTTGGCGATGGGTATTGGAGACAAGCTTATGTTAAGGCTGGTTGCATTCAATCTTGGATTAGCAGAGGCTGTTATTTTGCCTAAAAGAGCCCTTCAGTTTGGCTCACGAATAGCAAATAAAAAAGAGAAAGGTAGCGATATATCCAAAACTTTCTTCGAAAATATAAAGGATTCAGTATACACTCCTTCTTTTATTTATTGAATCATAACCATCAGTCTCAACACTACTAATTCTCATCCAACTTCTAAAAGCCACCCAGAGTCGGCCCAATTAGCCTGAGTGAAGGTGTTCTACCTACATATTTCATTACATACAGATACAGCCCATGACAGAGCCTTTCTTACTCTAAAGTTTAGAGTAAGAAAGGCTCTGTCATGGGTTTTGAGTTTAGAGTCTAAACTCAAACTCGCATTATTAATTACAATGCAAAAAAAAAATATCGCAATCGCAATTGCTTAGAGAACTGAATTGATGATCATAATGCAATTATTGAATGACTATTTTATGAAATCATGACATTTGAGGCCAATCCAAATTATGTGTATGTGAGTTTTTTGATGATTCTAATTTAATTTTCGCGGGTTGCGCTGGACTTCCGCCTCAAGGCACAGAGCAGAATCTATGGAACTAATAAGTACTAGGAAAGAGCGTTAGAAAACTATTTTGTTTCATGAAAAGCTGAACTTAATATCGATACTTTTATTCTCATCTCTATAATCATAGACAAACATTAATGTCGAAGTTTGAAGTTGATTGATCACATTGATCAACAAAATACTTTCAAGCACTCACACCACAATCTCAATAGTGTAGTATTCCCTGTATATATAAATAAAACATTACCCACACATAGATTACGAAAATGGCTGCAAATCGTCGCAAGCAGGACGATAAAAATTTAGAAATTTTACGTGAGCTTATTTCACACAATGGGAACAAATATTGTTTAGATTGCAATCAAAGGGGGCCTACGTACGTGAACAGTACAATCGGTTCTTTCGTGTGTTCGAAATGCTCGGGAATGTTGTGAGTATTGTTTCTGCGTTATTCTGCTTTTGTCTAAATGAATAAGATCAACAAACGGATTCCTGTATTATGTTTCAGGCGTGGCCTTACTCCGCCTCACCGCGTGAAGTCCATTTCCATGGCTACTTTCACGCCGGAAGAAA
Organism: Standfussiana lucernea; assembly: GCA_964057025.1. NCBI lineage: Eukaryota > Metazoa > Arthropoda > Insecta > Lepidoptera > Noctuidae > Standfussiana > Standfussiana lucernea. The sequence continues at coordinate 5,180,622 of OZ059787.1, read as the reverse complement.
TAGAATTTATAAAAGCGAGAGGTAACGACTACTGCAGGCGCGTTTGGTTAGGCCTTTACGAGGGTGAAAGTGTAAATTTTACTGATGAGCAAAGCGTTAAAGATTTTATGTCAGACAAATATGAGAAGAAACGCTATTATCTGGATTCTCCTGCTCTAAGTAACAATCCCGTCAATGGAAGTTTGATAAAAAATAAGCCCAAAGTTAAGACCGGAAGTAACGCTTCGGGCTCAACGCCTTTGATATCGATTTCGCCGCAAACATCGAAGAACATGGTCAATAATAACACAGTCGCCCAAACTGCGAAAGTGGTAAACAATTTGCTACCTGCTAACGACTTAAGCTACAGAGTAGCTCAACCAGTCAACAATTTTCAAAAGACTGTTTTGAATACAGTACCTGCTACTGCACCAGCCTCAGTACCTGAGTAAGTCTTACACAAAAGAATAATAGTATCACTAGCCAGAATGTTATATAAAGAACTATAAAAAAAATGTTTCTTTTCCAGTTTTCCTGTTGATTTTTCTACAGCAAATATTTATAACAGTAGTCAGTTCAACAATAATGTGAACAATAGTTTTGCATCGCCTCCGTCCATGACCTCCCAACAAGCATACAATGCTTTTAGCCCTCCCGCCCAGCCCACAAGTGAGTAATTAAGTGATCAATCATTATTATTTAAAGGTGTGAGGGTAAACACAGTATTAATGATTTTGTTTTTCTTTTACAGATGACCGTTATGCTGCTTTGGCAGATTTAGATCTGGCTTTAAGGCAACAAAACATGAAACATATGGGTAAGAACCTTGTGATGTTTTTCTGATTGTTCAATTCTTTGTTTGCCTTTGTGGTTCAACTTTTCTCTGCTTTTTACTGTATAATGATGAACCTAAGAATTTTTAAATAATTTTGTCAGCTGGATGAGGAAGGAGGTATAATTGTTGTGAACCATATAGGGTAATCTAAATGGCTTTATACAATCTAAATTAATTTATACACTATTTCAGAGGAAAATAACATCGTAAATAATAAAAATCCATTCCAAAGCACCACAACCAATGATATGTTTGCCAATAAAAATCCATTTTTCAATGGAGGATGGAGCACCACGACAGCAACTGTACCAGTCAACCCGTTTATGGTGAGTATTATTGCTTTATTATTATAAGACTGGATGAATGTTATTCACATCCTAGAGATAACAGAGATGTAACAGTACCCAATTTTCCTCCAAGAAATTGCTAAAGCATGATTGAGTAATCATCATCTGCCTAGCCTAAAGGCAGATGATGGCATGAAGGCCTACTATACTAGGATACTTTAAGCATCCTAAATTATAAACTTTCACATTTATAATATTAAACAGGCTAAGCACTGTCTTATTGTTCCACAAATATGGTATTTGATGTATGTAAACATACCAACAACAGCTCTACTATAGGAAAATGACTTAGAAAAATCTCCACATTTACCTGTCTACATTACACAAAGTAAATGTGCTATTATAATAATAAATGTATAATTTGGTAGTTAGAAGTAAATTGAAAATTACATGTGAATCATTGATATCAACTTGGATTTGACCTTGAAACTATTGGTTGTTTACATTAACATATTTGTTTGCATAAGGTATTGACAAATCTATCAGGCATGTGACTGAATTAAATAGATGTTTCCTAATGTGAGGTGCATCATATTAATGAGATGTATTTTGCATCTCACTCCCATTTTGCTACACCTGTGTGCCTTTTGGCATAGAATCGATTACTGTATTTATGGACCTCACAACCTATTGTTTTCTATTGTTATCCATACATTTGTTTTATCTGCATCTTCATTCTTTTGTGAGCATTATAGTTCAATAGTAACTATCCCAATAAATGTGTATGTAGATTTGCCAAACAATCCAAATAATTTTAACATGCATTTTAAAATTTTCATATGAACCATGTGTTTTTGCTAACACGCACTGTGTTCTCATGTACTCATTTATGAACTATTTTGATAATGTTATCTGCTGAAAATGTACAGGAAATAACCACTGATAGTTGGTTTTACTTCCCTACATTTTGTGTGAAGTTCACAGAAATAGATGTATGACTAACTATGCTTATAAAGCAGGCAGTATGTGTGGATAATCCAGTGAGTCATGTTTTCTGTGATGATAAATTAATATTTAATTGGCTTATCATGTTTTTAGCAGTCTACAAATAATGGCGGTTTCACAAATTCCAAGAATCCATTCCTCTGATTGGACTGCGTGAGAACATAAGAAATAAGTGAGATGTCAATGAACAAACTATGTAACAAAAAGCACAAACCAAGCTACAAATTTTATGTTTTTGAACAATTGTATAGTAGTTGAATAATTTATTAATGTTTAGCCATAGTGGGGACACAGTAACATCTCGAGATTACGCTCTCTTTAATAAATTTTCATGTATTTAATTAACTTTTACAAGCGGAGATTTGTCGTAAGTCGGAATATTACTGTATCTTAAGCATAATCAGTCCATAGCTACCACCATGCATCACGCTTGTTATGGTTGTAAAATTGAGTGCCTCAATATGCCTTAAATTTTTCAATATGTATTTACAATGATTATATATTAAATATCTCAAACTAGAAATCGAAAAGTATTTCGAATATGTATAGTGAAAATGGATTAATTAATGAAATGTGTATAAATATGAAATATTGATGAAGACTCTGGTTTTAGCTTTATTCTAAATTATTTAGATAGTATTTGTATTGAAATGACCAGTAAATGACGAAGCTATTTACCTACATTATTATTAGTCTAATGCGAAATTTCAAACACAGGTTACAGGTATCATAAAATGTATCAGCAACTGTGCGTTCGAAAACCGGTGCCTTGTGTGAGTAAGTTTTGTTCAGTGAGTCAGCCAGTGGCCTGGAGGTGGCTGCGCCTGCCGCGCATGATGTCATAGATAGAGGTTACTGGCCTTATTTGATAGAGTAGTTTGGAATTGTATGGAACGGTACAAAAAATTATTAATAAAATATGTAAGATAAAAATATATAAGATTATTGGGTATTTTATTGAGTAGGAGATCGCATTTTGGTGTCATTTGAATTATTCAATACAAGTAAAAGTATATATTTCATGTCCATGTATGAATTGCTCATTATAATTAAATATATTGTTGATGTATGAACCCAACAAAGAATGATGCTTCTAACAAATTCTACCATTTCAAGTTTTATTGAGTAATGTATTGTTGACTTTTTGTAATCACCACATGAAATGTAAGTTATTTTTAATGTTATTTAATATTTTAACATTTTGCTTGACAAAATTGTACTGATCATTTTGTTAGTCAGGGTTTAACATTCATATACTCCTATGTTTTTAAAGGAAATCAGTTGCAAAATGTAGTAGTAATTAGTCAGGTAGAAAATGAGCTCTCAAAATATGTGCTTCATCTGTGATTATAATCAGTTTTATTTTTTATTTGCAAGGAGCTAACTTGAACAATTTTTTTTTTATTTCTAATCAATGCACTTTCCTATTTATTTAGTTCTTAAAATAATTGTTTTTTACTATTTGAGCACTAAGATCTGTTAATTTGTATAAATAAAAATAATCACTATTATTTTTTATACATATTGTTTTACTTTATTTTGATTGATCCCTAATCATTATCAAAACTAGATAGACTTGGAATTTCCACAAACATTCTGCCTGTATTTCCCTGAAGGGATAAGCAGACGCACATTTCGCCAGTTTGTTTAAAATAAGCAAGGATTAAATAAGAAACACGGGTGAGTCTATTGTCAATGACCAGGCACAAATTCAGATTTCGTGCTGCTTCGACAGTACCAATCAATCAGGTAAAATCCCTATCCTCAAGAGTTGTCCTGGCATTAACAATACAATCCTATATTGAAAAATGCCAAGTTGACTGAGAAAAAAAATAAACATTCATGAGATTTTTTAATTATACATTTTTACAAGTGATAATAGTACACTTACACTACATTAAGTCAGTCTCTTCACATTTTACATTTTTTAGAAATTGTATGTCACATTTTATATTTACTGCTTTTCCGAGTGAACACAGGTGTGGAGAAGTTGTCAGGGGTCACGTTAGGGCTCGGAAGTGGTGTTTTAGGGGTTTCATGTGTTATCGACACAGTTGATGCATTCTTGATGGCATCTGGCAAGTCTTCAGGCAGATTTGCCGGTTGAGAAGATGTCGCCGATGACCGCTTTTCTGATATTGTTTTAAGTATATTTTTCCCAGCTTCTTTAGTCTGCAAGTATAATACAAATTGTTTTACACAAGATTATTGTCCATTCTTCATATAGAAACTAGGGAATGGCAACAACGCTGTTTGGACGAATATGTGATTCGAAACTCAACTTACACTCTCGTGCTCCAAGCACTTGTAGGCATAATGAGCAGCATGGTCCAGGAGTAAGAACCTGAGATAGTACTGAGCTAAGTACCGCTGCGCCGCTGGCAACTCCTTACTCCCCGCGTTGGCCGGGTCCTGGCAAGCCGCAGTGTACGCCGCCGCCGCACTATTCGGCATATTCGACTTTTCATACAACCTGAAAACATAGTATTTTTTGCACAATTAAATAGCCTTATCATACTAATCTAAATGATAGTAACAAATACTACATTCCTCTGCCATAAACAAGTTAAATTTTAGGTTATTGAAGGTTATCTGTTATCCTTCCTTCAAACATTTTAGGGTGGTGAAATCGAAACTTTCCCATTGATTCAAAAATTAAAAAGAAAATAATTAAGTTCTAGTAGCTTAGAAGAACACATATATTTAGAATAAACAAATTACTGAACCACTGCACTTACTTGGCCAATTTGAATAAGGCCATTCCTTCAATATCACCAGTGCTGTGAGCTTTGTAGTAACACTTGAGTGCATTAGGTATTTTATCCATTTTCTCATAGGCTTCCCCTAGTGACACCAACATTCTCGAGTCATCAGGTTTCAGTTGGGCTGCCCTTGAGTAGTAATATATACAGTAACCATTCAGACCTAGAATTTCATAAGCTTGTCCAAGACCATTCCATGCACGATAATCATTTCTGTTCACATCTGAAAGAAATAATGTTGACATTAGTGATTAAGTATGCAAATTAACTTAATTACATTAGTAATATTTATGTTTATTTATTTACCAATAGCTTGTCTGTAACACTGTATTGCAGCATTAGAGTTCTGTAGTTCAATGAACTCATGCCCCATGAGTATCCATGCGGATAGGTACTGAGGATCCAAAGACAATGCTCTTTGGAAGTACACCACTGCTTTCTGGTGCTCACTTCTCAAACTGTAGTAGTTGCCTGTAAGTCAAATAAACCATTTTCTCACTATAATTGTTTTTCTCACTGTATTTCACTATTCGCTTAGTCTGTGGACTAAGATAAACAGAGTTGATGATGGATGTTATGAATTAAAATTACTTACCAATAACGCAACATGTCTCAACTCTATATTTGTCTATTGACACGGCCCTCTGTGCTAAATTTGCAAGTTCCATTCGTTTTTCTTTAAGATAAAGAAGGTGAGAATACACATCCCAGTTGTCTAGGCGATATGGGTCATTCTGGTACAGTTCACGGAACAAACTCAGTGAAGAGTCAACATCTAGAAGATTCAAGCAAAATGATTGTTAAGTGCAATTTAATATTTTTGGTGATGGTCAAAATATTCCTATGTACTTATTTTAAAATAATCCAAATAATATAAGTATTCCTAATACAATTACCTCTTCTATCATGGTGAGCAATAGCCATTTGTGCTGTGACATAAGTACTCTTTTCAAACCCTGCTGTAACCAACACCATGTAGGCTTCCAAAGCTTGCTCCGATAATTTCAACTCAACAAAAGCATGTGCAGCAAAAAAATACATCATCCAATGTTTGGGGAGTTGAAGTGAATCCAATGCTTCATACTCATTAGCGAGGCCTGCAAGCTCCACCCATGCTGCCCAGAGTGTAGGAACAGCAGCCACGGCTGCCTGCAGCACTGTCACTGCTTGACTCCGCAAATCTAGTTTTTTCAAGACCACACCCTCTAAGTACAGCAGATATCCATCTAGGTTGTTACGGTTTGCCTGAAGAGTAAAATACCTTATAAGATATTTAAAAAAAAACTAGCGCAAGTGCTAATAAAAAGCCACAGTAAACTTATTTACCTTGAAATAGGAAAGCAAATCCAGTAACACTTGAGTGGATTCTGTATTTTCTGTACCTAAATCTGTAGCATTATCTAATCGCTTTTTTTCACTTGACATATACTGGGAATATTTGTGAAGAAAAACACATTTGGAGCTTAAACAGTTTTCTAAAAAATGTGCAGCCCTGTCGTATTCCTGACAGTCGAAATAAGTCTTGGCCAGGGTGTAAGCCTCTTTCTCTTCAAGAGAAATACCGTCATCGTAAGTAGTTGGAGGGTTTTCATATGTAATTTTGTGATCTTTTAAAGAGAAATTTAACTCAGCAAGCCATTTAGCAGTTTGTGTAAGACCCCGGTCTGTGCATTCACGAATGCCATGTAAAATATCGATCCTCACTTGGTTTATATCAATTTGAATATCACCTTTAGAATTCATTGTCAATGGTTGCATTATATTGTAATAGTAATAACGTATGACCAATAAATGTGACTACAATATGTTCTTAATATTTACCGGGAACAAAATAGTAAAACGAAAAATTGAATTTGACATTGACTTGACTGTGACTGACAATCAGTCAACTGTCAAATTGTTGTTGATGTATGAGGAAGAGAGCCCTCTTGTGCCTTTTCGAAACATACTGATTCGAAACGCTACGCCATCTTAATTTCTTAACGGGAACTAAGGCTGTTTAGGTAGCTATAGGTAGATAGGAATGTATGCATGTATACCTTCTTCTTACGTTTATAGGTCAATATTAAAATGTTTACTTAAATAAAGGTGGTCATTAAAATTTTCCTGATTTTTTGTAAATAGCAGCTGTGTTTACGTCGTATGTTGATTATAATGCGATTTGCGAATATAATCATGATACATTAATAAATCACGATCATTAATATGCTAGATATTTTAAGGATCATGATTAATTATGTAAACGAGCTTAGAGCTATAATTATAATCCCGAATTGCATTTTGATCATAGATATTTTGATCAATATACTCCTACGATGTGAAAATATTAATATCCGGGTAGTAATCAAACAGGACGGAGGAAAAACTCATCTCCACGTCTGATGTAGATGAAACTCCCAAATACCAATAATTAAACGCAAAATGGACACACGAAACACAAACAATTAGGGATGATTCTCATTAGAGCGAGCTGTGCCCGGGGCGGGGCCGGGACGGGGCACGGTTTTAATCTGTTACATATATTTTGTATGAATCAATTTATATTACACAGTGCATTATCCGTGTCCCGTCCGGGCCCGCTCGACGCACTTCAATACCACGTTTGTTGCACGGTCCCGCCCCGCCCCCTCCACGTCCCGTCATAATCCGAACATTCTTCCGTGCTGCGTCCGAGCACTGAGCGACGAATGTTTAGTGAGGGTACACGCACGTGCAAGTTTCTTTTACAGAAGATTTTGGAAACTGAGTTTCTTTTGTTGCAATATTATTCCATCCATGACTTTGCGGATAATGGATGATGAAAAATTAATTGAACAAGTCCGAAAGTATCCGAAGTTGTATGACATGTCCCATCAAAAATATATGGATACAAAATTCAAAATGTCATTATGGACGACAATTGGCAATGAATTAAATGAAACAGGTGAGTATGTATTTTAATCAATTTATTTAAGAATTAGCAGCCATCTCCAGTAAAGAAAACTCCATCATTATATTAAAAAAAAACAATAATCGAGAGTTATTCACATCACTACACTACATCGAAGCGACTGTGGCGGCGTATTAACCCGTTTAACACTCGGTGTAATATAAATTGCGTAGCACGGACGGGCCCCGGCTCGTCCACGCCCCGGCCCTGGCACGGCCCGCTCTAATGAGAATCATCCCTTAGTGCAGGCGCAAGTTGCGGCGACCATTATTTGATGTTGCCAGAATATGTTAGGGATACAATAAGAATTTCAGTTTCGAAAATTTTAACAATTATTCTCTGTAAAAATACTGTACATTAAATTAGAGCACTAAGTTATTTGTTTTTCTTTTTTGCATCAAAGTTGGGATCTGAGACATCTATCAAAAGTTTCACTGTTAAAAAATGTAGATGGCGACTCTTTCTTCACTGAAGTTGTGCCTGTTCTAACTGTCTCCCCCTGTTGAATATTGTTGACACTTTGACAGCTAAGGGTGACAGCATCAGAAAAACATAAACAACAATGCATTCATCGTTGTTTTTTCCATAATAATGCAGCATGGAATTATTATGTGCAATCGGATTCCTCTTGGTTTAAGTGGTTCGAAGGTTTGAAACCAAGCAGGCACTTGACTTAGTGTAATTTATTATTTTTATTTCACAATCTCTCTTCTCAAAATGTTGAAAGAAAACATTGAACCGACAAGTCCACACCAAACATACGAATAACGAAGCAATAATTCCATTCTTTCAATATAAATGTACGGAGAAAGGGAAATGTAATATTTCCCAACCTGCTCATGGTCCACCACTCCCAATTACTCCCAAGCTAAAAGGGCGTTTTGAGATTTGAGAATGGAATCATTAAAAACTACAAAATCATGACAGCACGACTGCACGATCGACATCGTCTATGGACAAGATTTTCCATGTCTCCAACGCGTTACGTGACATGATACATGAATCTTATATTTACCATGCGCTATCCTTGTCGTATTGCTAACAAAGAAGAGAAAAAAAAACATCCAAGTCTTTTTATTATTGTTTGCTGTTCCGGGTTTTGAATTCTTCGTAATCTTCGTGTCATGTCGTCATGTCATTTTGTTTTGTCAATCAATTCGCTAGGCAATGTTTTAGTTTCTTTTAGTAGAAGTTGAATTTTAATTTTAGTTACACTGAAAGTCGATGTGAGTCAGTTATCGCTAGAATTTCGACGTGAAAGCACCCTCTGTGTGTTGAATATTTTGATAAGAGAGACGTAAACTACGAAAGTATTGATTTGAAAATAAGGCAATTCGGTTGTAGAAGAGAAGAATTTGAGCGATGGCAGAACCAAATACAGAAACAACAACAACTGACGTGGAGAGCACATACACAGCACCGGGAAATGATCCTAAAAACATGCAAGAGGTGACACAATATGTGAGTTGAGTACCCCCTATACTAGTGAACATAGCTGTTAAATATTTAACAAGTCTCTAGGATTTGATACGACGCAATAATGTATGCATTGCAGTTTATTTCATTATGAGGTTATCCAGTCGATAATATTAATTATTTAATGACTTTAGCACACATAAATAATGATTTCCAAATTAATTTTGCAGCACTTTTAAAGCTGATGCTTGTTTAGGATTATTGGGGTTGTGATACTCATTATATTTAGAATAAGATTAAATATCTACAATAGTACCTACATACATACTAGTAGAGTAGCTTCTAGTTATAGTGATGGTCAGAATGCCCATATTAGCTATCTATCACATTACAGTTGTGCATGTTTTTCGAATAAATAAATCACTGATCACCGAGTAGAGATTTTTAATTAAAAAAGAATAGATGTAGTATCTAGAGTTCCTAATATAACTTGTGTACACAGTAAATAAGCTCATGTTTCTTTCCGAAGCCTATCTCAGCTACCTCTTTTGTATTATTGGTGCATCTGTCTGGTACATATAAAATACTTATCATTTAAAAAATCTTAACTGAACTTGATTAATTTTTATTTTTCAGGTGCAGTCCCTTCTACAAAACATGCAAGACAAATTTCAAAGTATGTCTGATCAGATCATCAACCGGATAGATGAGATGGGCACCCGTGTTGATGAACTGGAGAAAAACATCACAGACCTCATGACACAAGCAGGTGTTGAAAACGAAAAGTAGTCTTATATATAAATGATCCTAGCATTAACAATCACACCACATTTTTTTGTGCCTGAATCATGTCATTTTTACCATTTAATGTCAAAGTAAATACTAAAACACATATTTAAAGATAAATAGGTGATGTAACTCCATAGGGGCTAAATGATTATGTGGCTCATGTATTTATAATTGTTATGTATATGACCACCCACTAAGATAAGACAATATTATTTAAACATAAGTAAAAAGGCAGGAAAGGAAAGGCCATAGCCAATTTCACTCCATATATTTATGTAGACAATAATTACAATAAATTACATGGAGTGTAACACCAGTCGCTATGTTAACTTTGGACAGTTAAGTAATTGACGTTTATATGGTATCAATACACATGTAACACAATGTCAGGTGTTTCATTATTATAGAATTTGTTACACATATTGTTTTTGAATTCCATGTATGGTCTCACTTGAGTAATGAAACTAACTAATTCTAGTAATGAAATGCTGAGTTGTATTGCTGTATTCACTACTGGTTTGTTAGACTGGTTAGTTTAAACAAAAGGTATATCATGTCACATTATTAAGCCATTAGTGCATGTAATAGAGATAGCAGTAAAATTAACTAGAGATAATGGCATGAAGTTTGTGCGTTTGTTCAAAGATATTGGGATCTACTGAATGGATTAAGATAGAAGTGTTCCTTTGTTACATAGTACGCTAGTAGTTGTCTAATTTATGAGAAGTGGATATCAAATTAAATGCAAAGCAATATGGAGTGATCAGACATTTGCATTCTTGTAAGTTTTTACTAAGCACATTGGATGTACCTATCTCAGTTTGTGCAACTATTTGTATGATTGTTTATTTTGTAATTAAATTGTGTTGTATTATATATTTGATGTTTTTGTTACTAGAATAAACAGGGGTTGTTATCTAGAGGGTGAATATTGATCAGTACAGTGCCTGGCGCGGAGCGATACGGGATACACAAGATCGCGTGCACGTCATGTAGAGAAATGATTTTAGGGGCATTACAATTTCTCATGCCATTGCTTTTCTAATATTTTTTCGACTATGAACGCTACTATATTTCATCAAAAATTATTGTTATGGGCATGGCTTTATTAATAACAGTTGGGAGATTTTTGCTTTATAAGCCATAAAAATCGTATTTGTATTCGCCACTCAAAATTACATTAATATTGTGAAAATCCTGTACCTACTACTATCTATAGGTATAATTAACAAATTGTTATGCTCAAGTAAAATGAAAATGTACAAAATAGATTGTGTCTGTGTAATATTTACGATATCCAATTAAGTTACCTACCTAATTAGTAAAATAGTTTTTGCAGTGCTTTGTGGGAACCACACAGAAGTATATACCTACTAGTTCTTAATAAAATAACGAGTCCTATTCATAGTGTATTTATTTAGATATTTGACTAAGATAGCATTCTCATTTCTTTTAGTTAAAAAACTGTAAAGTTGTCTCTCTCACAAACACACACATTATAATTAAAGTTAACGCGATTCAGTTTCTTCAGATGAGTCTTCATCTTCAGTTTCCTCAGATTCCTGCATTAAAGAAAATGGATTATCATGGTATCATTGCAATTTTATTCCAGTAAAACAGACTAAATAAAAGGCCATATTACGGATGTTTCATCGTCTTCTTTGTTAGGTGAATTATTCATGAGAGCGGCTAAAGAGCTGGATCTAGCCATTCCCGAATTAGCATACTTTTCTGGCGACCTCGCTTTTCGCATATTCTGTAATAAAAATGTTATTATGTTCCTTAGTATATCACTGTTTGGGTTAAGACCCAAGGTAGGTACTTAACGGTTTTCCTCACGCACAGTTTTGTGGGTTAGTACTGTTGTCGATACCCAACCGATAAACATGCTATGGTCACTATTGACAGAACCCTTATGGGTAGGTACCTACTTAGATGCAATCAAAGCATCTCTTACAAGTTTTAGGGCTCTTTTCAAACTTTCAAACCAAACCACAACTACAATAATCAACAGCTATCGCTGTGAGTAGTAGGTAACACATAGCTATCACTACTGAAAGATTCCAATGCCAACCACACATTATTTTAGTAACCTTGTCACACGTTAACTATAAGATTACAAGTCCTCATTTTTCCTGCAAGGTACTTTAAAGTACCTAACACTAAGCCAGTAAGAGGCGAAAGAGCCTCATTCAAGGTTTTGCTTCATAAAAATACCTTATACCGTACCAACGATATGTTAGAATAGTGTAGATGCACCTACTATATGGTACCCATAAACGTTTTAGAGACCACAACACACATGACACATGATATGATGCGCATGCGTGTGCGTGTGTGTTGTGTGTGTGCATGTTGGTGTGTGTGATGTGTGTATGACACATGTATGTAGCTATAGATGAAACATGCTTATTAGATGTTAAATGAGTGTGATGCTAACCGCAACGTCCTCATCGTTAGTGGGGGACTGCTGATTCATGAGCGACGCGAGGGAAGATGATCGTGCTGACATGCCAGGGTTCGCTTGCTTCTCCGGCGAACGCAATTTTCTTCTAAAGTTCTGTATGGTCGATGAATGAATGTTATAAAATGTGAAGCGACATGAATAAGTTAACATCAATTAATAATATTTACCGTTTGATCCTCGTTATCTGAAAGACCTGCGTTCAAACGCTTTACAGAAAAAATATAATATTAGAAAGTCATTTAGGACCAATTGTTGGATTAAATACTTCCGATTACCAATGGTAGGCAAGCCTGCCCTTTCACAATACAACTTATGAGGGTGCTTTTATCTACCAAGAACTGAGCCAGCAAAATCTTAATAATTATGTAAGCAGGACCTAATTTCTCTAAATATTTAGAGGAAGTACCTATAAAAAATAAGGAGGAGGTGTCTGACGAGTAATAGAGAAGTATGGAAAAAGAAATGCTGTGCCGAGCCCAAATAAATTGGGACAAAGGCAGGAGAAAGATGGTAAATAAATTATATGATAACGGTCAAACATCATGTAGGTTCTCTGTGAACTCACCTCCAAGTCACCCTTGTCATTAATATCATTGATCTGTTGATAAGCAACAGTGAGCAGTTCCACTGCCTTCGCGTGGAAGGTCATCTCAATCATGACGAAGTCTGACAAAAGTGTCTTCAGCTGCTGAAGTTTGCGTCGCTCGAAGAACTCTGTTTGCTCACTCAAGCCTTTGGCAGTCCGCGACATTTCCGCCGATGCCTTTAGTAACTCCGATTCTGCATAAGTCTAAAACAGAATTTGCATATTTATGTGTCTTTATCACGATTACGACTACTACACGCGATACGACTGCTTACCCCTTGAGGTATACTGGCGTGATGTTAAAATAAGCTGGTGTTAAATGCCAAAATAGGAATGTAGGTGAAGTATATTATTTATATTTATACTGATACTGTATATACCTTCTTATATACTTATACCCTGAAAAAACGAGGGGTTACCTCGTTTTTTCAGCTCAAATAGCGAACTGTCTTTTCAAGTGTTAAAGTTGGTTTATTAAATTCTTAAGACATACTCGTAATAGGTGCTCAATGGAAAAACAATATATCAGGCGGCAGGTAATATGAACCAATGAATAATGCCATTGGTTTTAATTATAATCAAAGTAAGTATGTACCTACCCTATGCAAGAACTATCGTGTAGCGCAATGCGGCTAGCCGCGTAGGTACTCGTGCATACTTATCTACTTAGAATTCTATACAAGCAAGATGGATATAACTAAGTATAGTACTGTAACATACAACTTGCTGTCTGTTAAAAGGCTGCCTTTCCCTGGCTTTGTCTAGCACTTTCTTGCGTGCCAGCTCCTTCTCGCGAACGTTCATCGTGTGCTTCAATTCCTCCCTGGCATGTTTACAAATTGTCTCGTATTGGCACAGCTCGCCAATTACCTAGGTAAACCCAAATCGGTTTTTGAGTAATAATACATTATGTATATACTACAGTGGGTGTACTACCTAATGCTTTGCAATAAAGAGCTAATGAATAATTTAATAATTTTTTTCCTAGATTTCCAAATTGTAACAATAGGAAGTAGGAACTTAGATAGTTAAGCAATTATGTATTAATCAACCACCACTAGTGGGTAGGTTTCCAAATAACTTTACCTTGGCTTCTAAACGCTGTACTTCACAATTCCGGTACTCCTCAATGGCTGTTAAAGTAGTAGACAGATTTTCTAAGCCACTACTTAAAGATTTATTAACGATTTCATTATTGGCGTAGTCCTTTAGAACTTTTACTAGTTCATCTCCCATGTCCCGCAATCTATTTAAAAACATCGGGAATGCTTTAACTTTATTATATTGCAGTTTTACCTACCTATAATATACAACTAGATTTTATTTTACCGTGGTTGTGCCCAACGGTTTCCCAGACTAAAACCTAAATAAACAACAAACACCAGCGTCCTCTATGAATAATCAGTGGAAAAGCGATATACCCCCATGGGAAAAAGGCGTGAGTTGTTTGTATGTGTACGTAAACGGCAAAGTGAGATAAAACAAACAAAACAAATGCAATTACGTACGTTTCGTTTATATTTTAATAATATTTGTTTTGATTTATTTTACCTTGCTGTTTTTCTTGTATAGTCACCAAACGCAACACAAAGTTCGCCAAAGTTTTTCTCCACATTGGTAATTCGATCTTGAATGAACTTAGCTTGCTGTTCATAACTTAAAGAATGTGGATTATCACCTCTAAACATGATAATTAAAGATCGAAAAAATCTAATCAAAAGTAGGTACCCTGCTCTTGCACCTGATTCTTATTTGTTTACTTTTTGGTAACTATGGCAACCATCATACCATTTCTGGATCATCCCTGGGAAAATTCAGTTACGGAAATATTGGACGTCAAAGTTCCAACTTTTTCATAATGTAAAAAATCCAAGTTAAGTAATAACTTTACTTTAAATACCTTCATGACCCCTGTTACTATTCAATGCATCCATCAGTACAATGTTTTGAGTGCGTTACATTGAGTCAAACCGCAAAACCCTAATTTTTTACCAAATAAAAAGTCTTTTCTCAGCAATCATTTTTGCATAGTGTTACTTCTGTGGTGTAAGGTGTTAATTGAGTTTGATGCACCGAATGCATGGTTGACGGCAAAGAGTAGAATACTTATACTTATAGGAAGTGGATGGCTTCGTGAAGGGTCTGTTTACACCTTACATAAGTATGTCTAAATATGGCTAGTAGCTAACGCTAGTCTCTGTCATAACAGTGCTGGCATAGCTTAGTAGTTTAGTACCGTACTCAGGCTGGAATACAAATATTAATAAGGTCACAGTACAGCTACCATTTTTTGTCTATTTAGTGTCTTGACTCTTGTCTCCTTTTCTTTGAAAAAGTGTTGCCAACATCTTTAGTTTTTTTTTCTTATGTTTAATGACTCAATTCTTACATTCAAACAATCCCAGACAAATACGTCAGTGCCTTAACTTACTCTTTGTTCCGACTGATCCTCAATGTGTATGTAAAACTTATAATTAGTACGTATTAGTTCCATAATATATACAAATGATACAAATGTTGAAATATCGACCTGCAACGCAGTGAATTGTGACGTAATTGTAATGACATTTGGCAATTCTTACTTGTCATTTGTCAGTGCCAAACCCAACAGCTGTTTGTTTTTTGTGTTTGTTGCTCCATAAATATTGCATTTTCAAAACAAAAATGAATGAAGAAATAGATGAATATGATATTTATCATCAGGATTTTACGACGGTATCAGATTGGGAAGTGTTTATTGCTCGCATAGAAGAGGTATTAAAAGAATGGCGTCTGTCGAAATCAACTTTAGATAAACTATCAGGAGAGTACACAAAGAAATGGTCTAGCAAATCGGAGGAAATTCATTTCCAGGGCAACAAATTTATACTATCTTATCACAAATTAGATCCTGCTAAGTCTGCAGAGAACTCAGAGGAGTCAGAGGATAAATCTTTTCTAATAGAGTTGCAAAATGGTATTTGGGAGTCAACCACTAATTTTATGGATGACCTCGATGGAAGTCCTTTTCCAGTGTCCAGCTGGTACGGTTTAAAACGGTATATAATGCTGTATCCGAGTATGCCATTGGTTGATGGAAATTTAATAAAGCTTGTGATGAGCACTGCAAATATTGCCTTTGCTAACATAGACTGTGGCGTGCCTTTCTTTGTCAAAATACGTGAACACTGGCAGCAAACATATTTAGGATTCTATGAAGATAGTGAACATAAAGTTAGTTTCGACACAATTCATTTGAAAAGGATTTCCAATCAATGCTCACATTTGAGTGGCCTTGTAAGCTTATTTAAGTCTAAGATTGCATCGCCAGTAGCTCTGGATGCTGTTGTTGTTTCTACAAAGTTTTCTTATGAGTTAAGAGAAGTGGATGCATTTGCCTGGAAAAAGACAACACAGTCAAATGAGTTTCTGTCAATAGACGGGTTTGATGTGAAAAAACTGTTAGAGCTTCCTTTTGGTTCTGAAAAAAACCCTATACATAGTGTATTGCTCAATGCTATCTGGCCAAAGTTCCGTGAATGTGCTATAGTAGACTCTTCTACATTTACTGAAATTGATCCTCTTATGGCCCCTACTTGGACAATTACCCTTAAAATGAGGGAAAACTTCAACTGTCAATTATCTGAAACCATTAATAAAATTATGGATTTATTAGATCATAACAATCTTCTTATGGACACTCTGGGGTTGAGCAAAAGTTTGGGACTTGTGAATCCACTTCATAAGATCACTGAAGCTCCCATTACTATATCTAAGTTAGTGAAGGCTGCCATGGGACATAGTAGAAACATGACAGATTTTAAGGGTCCTATAGCTGATGAGCTACTCATGCCCCTGCTGTACTATGTGTTCCCTGATGCAGTTGAAGATAATACTTTCAACTATCCTGAACAACTAGAAGTGGAATTCAAGCAGGTGAGGTGTTATTTCATTTCGCCAATAGATGGCGCTAGTGGTTTCACATTAAGAATACATTGATTTATTTGTATGATGTTTTTCTCAGGTGGATGGTGAACAGAAGTTATGTGGCTACGTGAAGACGAGCCCGGAGGGTGGGCTGGTGTGGCGCGTGTCGGTGACGGCGGCGCGGCTGTTCGACGCGGGCGGGCTGCCCTACCTGGCGCATCTCTGGTACGAGTTCTGTCAGGAGCTGCAGTACCGCTGGGAACATCGTATCCTTGTACCAGGGTAAGTACATAATGTATTCTTGTATAGACATAGGCTTTGAAATATCAGGAAATTTCAGGGGGATATGAAATTATTTATGTACATTAATTCATCAAATTATAGTTTAATTAAGATAATTAAAATAACAAAATACTCTTAGTAAGAGTGTAATTAACGAAATTACACTCTTATTAACACAAATATTAATTTATAATCTTGAGCAAGCAGGTTTCCATAATAGTAAAAACTAAACATAAGTATGTATAACTTAAGTCTTTTTGAAATAGCACCATTTATGATTGATTTTTGAAAAATCAATGGTCAATAATAATATTAAAGGAGTTCTTTTCAAAGATCATAATTTATTATTGTGTTTATACATATATTGAGTAGCTGATCAATTGCCTTCCGATTGTGACAATTAATTATCTTTTATTACAATACCTTAAAATTTAAAATATATGTACAACTTAATAATATAAATTCAATCTTAAATCTAAATAAATATGCACCATAAAAGTTAAAAGTAATATACAATACAAATCAGTGGTAATAAGAACACCCTGTGTTCAAAATGCGAACATTATATTCTTAGTCAGCAACATTCTGCACCCATTGTTAATTGATGTCTCTACAGTGAATTAGCAACATATTGTGACTAGTTTTCACTAACCAATAGTTTAAATTTTTAAATTCATACAACATTATTTTAAATTCATCGAAAGAGGCATTTACCAAAATGAATTGTATGCCAATGAGAAATCTTTTCTCTTTTGATTCACTAGTTACATGCATGATCATAAACCACAATTTAACTAGTCAAATTCAACATTAATAATTTAATCTGAAATAAAATATTCACCATAGAATTTACAATCCTTGTCATACGTACATAAGTATACCGAAACTTAGCCAACTGTACATGATCGCAAAGTTTTCTAGTAGGTAACAATAAGATTACATTTTACTCAATATTCTATCGGATAGCGGACACACTGGCTGCTAGCCGCGAGTCGGTTGCAGTGCGCGTGCGCACGTCTATTGGTCTTCTCATGGCTGTGTCGGCGAGAGTGTCGATGTGGGCGCTGGCCTGCGCGGGCGTTATGACTGCACCACGAGGTATAGCCCGCGGGAGCCCTGCGCGAGGGCGAGGAGCGCTCGCGACATGTCACATCTCCCCGCGCCGTCTCCCTTGCACGCTATAAAGGCACTAGTCCACTCCGAGTCGTCGGGTTCCGCGCCATGTAGATGTCCATATCATGATCAGTCCAGTTGTCGGAGGTGTCGCAGTAGCCCATACCTAAGGAGCCGACGCTGTATCGGCTGGCGGGCCGCGACCTCGAGCGCGGCCTGCGCCGGGAGCCCGCCGTGCCGCCCGTGGCCCCGCCTGCTGCGCCGCTCAGCGACAAACGTGAGGCACGTTCCGATGCTGCTCCTAAGGACTGTCGTGATTGTCGCAAATCTAAAAGTTAAAGGGCATTTGTTCATTATGTATCATGAAAATAACACCGTGCAATTCAAAACCATGAAAAAATCAAGTAAAAGCCGAAAGTGAAACGAAGAAGTAATCAAAGCGACAGTCCAACTTACCAGCTCGTGATCCTAGAAGGCTACTAGGGTAGCCAGGCACTCCATATCGGCCGGTATGGGAATAGCTATGTTGTGATTGACCATCAGCGAGGGAACGAGCTCTTCCAGGACGACCCGGTAATGGGTCCGGAGGAGCCGGTTCGGTATAGGAACGTGCACGCGGGATCGAACGTGCGCTATAAGCCGACACTTGATCCCACTCACGCTGCTTTCCAAATGCGCCGATCGTAGCTAACGAAGAGAGCGGGCCGCTGGGGCTCGGCGTGCCGGTAAGACCGCCGCAACAAGGGTTGGGCATCTTGTCAGGAACTTGCGAGTGCAGGCGGTGCACGGTGCGGGATCGGCGGCGCGACGCCGCGGCGAATACGAGTACAGCCACGACGATGGTGCCGCAGATGGCGGCGCTTGCCGCTATCGTGATCTTGTCCATGTTAGAGGCGGCGGCGGAAACTGTGCGCACCTCACGGCACTGAGAATATGGAACCGTCTCTGGACTCACGTGAACCTCCTCCAAGGAGATCACGCAGACCACGATACATTCCTGTAAAAACCAAAGTCCTTTGTTATTAAAATGCACAATTTTTCTGATAGAAATCATCTATTTAAACCTATATTGGTATACGCACCTGAGATGGAACGTTTTTAATTTTGAATTCTCTTTCGCTGGCTTCCAATGGTGGTCCTTGTTTAAAGCTTTTGTCTCCGAAGAGTCGATAAACGACGCGGAAGCCGAGTATATTAGCAACATCTGAGTCCCATTGTATGATTACAGAATTGTCTTGCCTGTATGCATTTTTCACAATGACTTCATTGGAATCATCTACTTTTGGTTTTTGTTGTGGGAAACTCATGACAAGAGGAGGACGCTGGTGCGGGGCGTGGCGCCAGGTGGGGGCGGCGGGACGGACGGAGGGGACGCGGCTGGGGCGTGCGGTGCTGGTGGTGCTGGTGGTGCTGGTGGTCTGAACGATGGCTGGTTTCGTTGGTACATCTATGTTATTGCTTATTTCTGTTTCGTGTGGTTCGGTTGTACTGCTGCTTGATGACGGTGCAGAAGTGGTGGTGGACGTGGACGTAGTTGTGATGACGTGACTTAATTTCCACTCATTCAAATCTTTTACTGTCGTTGATTGCCTTTCTGTTGTTGAAGTTGAATCATAATCACATACTAATTCGTTGGGTTCAAAACTGTAAAACCCACGTTCACGGAAGTGGGACGGATTGCCGCAGAATTGCGGATTTCTTTCTCGTGATGTTACTTGTAACTCTCCGTTGCGAATCCATTCAATAATCCAGCGCAGGCGACAATCACATTCTAAGAACCTACCGCCGAGACTGAGACCTCGAAGTGTTTCGTTAAGATGAGAAAATGCTTCTTCCGGCACTGTAGGCAAAGGATTTCCATCTAACGCTAATAAAGTTATTGATGGATTGTTTACAAAAGCGTCGACTGGTAACTTATTTAATAAATTGAAACCGATATCTAGTACTCTTAAATCGCTCAGTGTTCCTATTGCAGCGGTTGGGAATTCAGGCAGCAGGTTGTTTAGAAGACTTAAAGAACTTAGCGTTGTCTTGATTCCAGCAAACGCATCGTCTCTAAGATGGACAATGATATTTCGTTCTAAGTTAAGAGCAGTCAGTGAGTCTAATCCCTCAAATGTGCGGCTACCGTCGGGTCCTGGGAGTTCTCTGATACTGTTTTGAGAGAGGTCAAGAAAAGCCAAGCTTCGGAGACCTCTTATACATTCGGGTACTGTTTTTTGTTTCGTGCCTTTGAGATTTAAATTCTTCAACGAGTTTTCTAATCCCGTGAGTGTTTGTGGTTCTAGTGTGACATTGTTGTCGGAAACTTTCAGAGTCGTGAGCTTACGAAGAGTGATAAAAGAATGGTTGGCAATGTGTGCAATGCGGTTTTTGGATATATCTAGGAGGGAGAGATTAATCAATATTTTCAGGGCTTTCACTGGAACTTCGGTCAATTCGTTATCTTGCAGGTTCAAGTTTTTGAGATATGGCCCTTGTCCTCTAAAAGCGTCATCTTCTATTCGCTTTATTCCACATCCGGATATTTGAAGATTATGAATCTTTAGGTTTGCGAACATGTTATGAGTGAGGATGGGAATACTTGCATTATTAATGTACAGTAGATCGATAACAATATTTCTTGCGCTCATGTTTAAAGCTGATAAGAGTGTTGGGAAGTCAACCTGTTGAATAAAAAGATACGTTTGATTATTTTTATTTTTACGCGACTTCGTACGTGTGGTACATAGAATAAAAAAAAACATTTCTGTGGTAATATGTAGCCTATATTTTAAGTTATGCATTTAACAGTAGAGCGGTGAAAACTGCGTTCAAATCCATGTATAAGTTTTTGCGTGATGCGCGTACAAAGACACAGACAGAAAGACAGACAGACACACAAAAATTCTAAAACTGTTATTTTAGCTTCCATTGCTTTATTAAAGACCCTTAATATAATTTTTTTTCAATATCTTCAATGTACAGACATCGGCCTGTTTCACAATTTTATTATATGTATAGATTCATAAATGAATATAGAAAAATACTATACCTGATCACATTGGACTGACAGATCTCTTGCCAAATTATGTGCGCATACACACGCAGCTTGCAGCGTGGGCGCGCCCTCCCACGGACATTCTGCACTCGCGCAGCGAGCCATCAGGATCAGCAGCATTGAGCACGACCATGATCGTGTATGCTTAGATTGTCCCTGAAAATAATTGCAAATATATGTAGGTTAGGCATGAGGACAATAGGGAAGTCTTCTCATACGTAGGGTCCTAGGGTTTATTCACAGTGAAATGTTCATAGGTAGAAATATTTGTTTATTTTATTAATTTTAAGAAAACTTATAGCTAATGTATTCGGTTAGTCAGTAGTATTATGTAGGAGAAGGCCAATTACAAGCAATATGCAATATCTTTGGCGGCCATCTTTTCCATGATGGTGTCAGTTTGTTTTATATGAACGTATTAGAAAACAGAGGTAAACGTATACACGTAACAGCTAATTTGATGTGATGATTAGCCCGAAAACATACACACATACGGTTCCTATTATATGTATATTATGCTCAGGGTATTCGTGGGGTGTAGTAATAACTACACAAAGTTATCAGTAACTAAAGGTCTTTAATGGTAGATAGACATGGAAACGATCAACTGTAATTTCCTATTTGCTGTCTACTGAATAGACTGTTGCAGTAACACAAATGTTTAACAAAGCATTGAGTTTCTTTATTGTTGAATTAAATTATTACTCTCAGATAAATGCAGTCATAATCTGTGTGTTTTTTATGAACAGGTTGTACGAATAAAGATAAATATTAATTACCGATAAAAAAAATCTATGTGGGGTTCAGAAAGATGTTCTAAATACGTGGTACCCCTTTTTAGCGTCGGAGTCCCTTGCACCTTGTTTAGTTTTATTTTTAAACTAAAACTTAAATATCACCTAAGAACTTTGCTTTGAATCCATTATGTACTCAAGGCGGATTCGTTTATGAGATTCGGAAAAGTCGAGGAAAACTTTCAGCTGTAATCCTCGATAACTTTGAAATAGGAATAATCTTATTTAAGATTGCCGGGGAAGCTGTCTAATTATGTTAGAGAAACCGTGTGCTTATAGGTACTAAAAGCTTTGAGTGTAGTGTTTGATAGATGGGCTGTAATCAAGCGGTGCACAGACCGTTGAGGAGAAGTGCAGCGTGGCGGCCACGGACTACTAGCCCGGAACATCTGGCTTTCCCTGCACTTGCCTTGCTAATGTGCTGCAAAGACAATCCAATCACCACAATCGTATAAATGAAACTAGAATGCGGAACCCTAATTTTACCAGTATGTCTTCTTCTTCCTTACTTCTCTATCACTCGTCATCTCATCAGACACCTTTCTTGCCATATCCTTCACACAGTCCATCCATCGTTTCCTTTACATTGTTGGCGAAATAAATCTTAAAGACGTAACTTGTAATCAATACAGAAACAGGGAATGTCAAACATTTGATCTGTGGACACTTGGCCTGCCAACGTTTGCGGACGTCCGAAATAATCGATGAGCCAAACATTAGGCTCGGGTTGCGGAGAGGGTTTCTACTGCTACGTACCGCACTGAATTTGTGTGTGTTCCTATTGTTTTGACGAACAATAATTAAAAAAAAATTAGTGAAAAGGTACGATAAACCTTTTTGAATCAAGTACAGATTGAATACGACAATACACTTAATGAAGCAATTTTAAACCTAGTTACAATTTACAAAATAGTATTCCTTGATTACCAGAGGTAATCCTAATACTGTAACATGTAAAAGTGAAACTTGACTTTTATCAACAATCACGAAGCTGTAGTACACAAACACCAGCAAGCTCGCAGAATGCTTGTGTTTTGGTGTAAGTTCCACTAGCCTATTTACATAAATTTACCAGTCATCCGATTTCGCCGCTAACGGTACTGTACGCGCAGCGCCGGACGACGCGGTGCGGCCGACACACCGCCTGCCTGTTCACTTTCTCATGGCCTTTGGCTTAGCAGATATTCGGAAAGTATGATCTTTTCAAATTAATTTCATTAGTCATTCATGAATAATTAACATCTGTGTGATTCTTATAGAAGATTTATGATATAATGACTTGGCTTCGACCAACCAGTTTTTGGGTTGTACGGTGTACCTACTGATTTCATTCAGAGACTCATGTGAAATTTTTATTACGCTTGGCAGTCAGATGTGATAACAATTAGGAGCCCTGGAACACTGAAGATGGTCGGGAAGTTTATATGGCAGGACTCGGTACAATGAGTCGGTATACTTTTCTTAAAGAATGCCTGTTAATGAATGATAGTAATTTGTACGATGCATGTATTACTTGAAGGTATGTAATGATTGCCGGTACGTGCCCGCCTAGCGCCAACGCGTAACGGCTGGCATGTGTTATGAAGCAAAGGCAGCGCGGAAGCACATCTTTAGCATGCTGTGCACTGTTCAGTTACTTATTTAGTAAACACGTAGAGTATTGCGCAAGAGCCACTGACCTAACAACACGCCATTGTGTTTCTTATCAAGTGTTGAATAATAGCTCAACATCGATTGTTACGTTTACACGCATAGCCGCAAGTTCCACATTGGGACGGCACACAATCATACATAATCATTTTAAAAATACATTTTCGGGGAGGGCACCCAAAACACCATCTAAAAGTTGTATATGAAAATAAAGCTTTTAGGATGACTGACCTGGGTATTTAGTAAATTGGTTGGAAGTTTCATAGCTGTCGGAAAGTTTCTATGCTAAATTCGTTAAATTATTCAAAAGCTGCAAACGAGTATCTCTTCTCTTCGCAGCTTTCTACAGTCGACTGTCATATTATTGAATAATTTACTTTTTATGTGAAGTTTTAGATTTTTTGATTTGGTTTTATCCAGCATTGGGACAATATGGGCCAGCTATATCTATATATTATACTTATAATAAAATTGTAACAGGCCGATGTCTGTTCATTGAAGATATTTAAAAAAAAAATGGAGGTCTTTATTACAGCAACAGAAGCCAAAACAAGATTTTAAAATTTTCATGTCTTTCTGTCTGTATGTTTGTACGCGCATCACGCAAAAACTACTGCATGGATTTGAACGCAGTATTCACCGCTCTACTGCTAGATAAGAGGTCAAGAGTAAGCCCATCTAATATAAGAAAAAAAAAGAAATGCCTAACTTAAAACAGTTAGGTACTACAGTTTACAAGGGGAAATGATCTTTTATATTTTTTCTAAGTACCACGCGTACGAAGTCGCGGGAAAAAAAAAGCTAGTATTATATTATG
Source organism: Standfussiana lucernea (assembly GCA_964057025.1). Lineage (NCBI taxonomy): Eukaryota > Metazoa > Arthropoda > Insecta > Lepidoptera > Noctuidae > Standfussiana > Standfussiana lucernea. Next base: position 5,155,965 of record OZ059787.1, on the reverse strand, counting down.
ATGCAAGGCAAGGATGGATGTGAATTTAGAAATAACGTTTATTAGAGATGGAGACATAGCTATTGACTCCAGACAAATTATGATAGAGGCAGGAAGATGATGATGATGTTTGATAAGTAATAATGCAGTAGATCAATCTAATTTACAATGGACTTAAGAATGAAGTGGTTCAGATTTATTACAGAATGACAAGACTTGAAGACATAATGCTGAATTAAACGCGTGCCAACTTAATTTAGTCTTGGAGCAAGACATCAGAATTTCAAATTCAACATACTCTATGACTGCAATTCTAGGAATCTTCCTGCAATATCTAAAGTTGCAAGAGCTCTCATTGGCCTCCGAATCAAACTTCGATATTATTCCAAAGTGCAAATGCTTTCTTTAGTAAAGCATTTCTTGGCCAAGTTTGTATATTTTACTTATACTATTGTTAGTAGCTAGTACCTAAATTATTTTACGGCACTATTCCATAAGCATTTATGCTAACTGCGATTTGCATATGAAAAGATTTATGTTGCTACGAATACGTTGTTTAAAATGTATTTATGTTATAACTCATTGGTATACTCGTAGAGGTATCATCCTTTATTCATACCGTGTCAGGTGATGTCAGTTAATTAAGTTAAAATATGTCACCAGTTGCCGAGCACTCGATTTGATTGACAGATCGATTAAATTTTCTCTAATTTCGTGAAATCAATGTCGCCATCGCCGCACCTCGGTTGGACTGAGAGGCATATTTTAAAGAAATTTCAGCTGCTGCTGCTCACCTGCCACCTTGGGAGATGGCACTTCATTTCAGATTACATCTGTTTAGTATCTTGATTGTCGACTGACAAAAAATATAATTTTGCAATGTAATAACGTGTTTCTGTTCATTTGATGAAAGCTGTTTTGAGTTAGATATATATATATATACGAGTATATAGATAGTTTAGGTTTTATAAGTTTTAAAAAAGTTATGATAATTATTGGGTTTTTATTTTGTGCCGTTTTGTTAATACTAAGAAAATTGGCGTAAGTAGGTCAATCTTGTATTTGTGCAAAGCGTTATTAAATTGAAGCCTTTGAGTTATTTTATTTAGGTATAGGTAATTGTTTTGAATGAGTCGGAACTGTTTCTTTAAGCACGAAAAAATTTAATTTCAAACATAGTAAATTAGTTTCCATCGTTATATTAATATTATCACCTTCGTTTATCACGATGTAACTGCGGTGTCGAATAGTACCCCTTAGCTCGATAGATGGCGTTGACGTCGAATTAGATCGCGCTATGGTTTCGTTCACTCCGGCCGTATATAGTCTCCGCGCGGCCAAACCTAAGTCGATCTTTCCAAAGGTTAAACGGGGAATGATGATCGGATTGGACTTGCGACTGCATGATGTCCGCCGCCGATTGTTACGCTTAAGGTGGGCTAAAATCCTTCTGACCCCTAAATTTTTAGAAAGATCCATGTATTTTATTATTTATTTATTATTATTAAACGTGATTAATTTACTATATATTTAATTTTAAGTTAAAATATATACTAATTATAATTTGAGAAATAAAAAAGCGACCGTATAAAAATCAAACTACAAAATACTTACTGTTATTTTATTTTCGGGATTTCCTGTAAATTCAGATTCTCAACACTCCTAAAATATAAACAGTGAAGCTCTCTGGTCTAATCGTTGCTAAAATAAATCGTATCTATACGTCATAGACAAACAACAATTATACAAATTATTTAGATAATCATTATTTACTTAGACACAAGTATTTGTTATATTGTTTTTACGTGACCCACCACGTAGCACAACGCCTACTACGTCACTCAGCGCCGCTCGCTAAAATTAATTCAAGACACGATCGGTATTACTAGCGACTGAAGAGGCTCTCCTGGCATTACTTTAATGATCCCCTACAATATTTACATTTCAGTGCAACCGTTTTTTAAAGTGATGATAAACAAGGAGCGTCTCTTTTGACACATTTTTATTTATAAAGATTTTAGAGTACGACGTGATAATTTTATATTTTCTGATGTTTTAGACGACGAAGACGATCCACTGTCCGAAGAATGCAATATTATATAGAATGCGAGAACACGCAAAAAGCAAATCGTCACCGTCTTAGTTAGAAATTATAACAGCGCCACGTGAGCGGTTTTAGAACTAGAAAAACGTATTTGACAAAGTATCGAGACTGAAGCAGCGCTGTGTGAGCGTTTTCAGAACTAAACGAGAGTCTTAACTGTGGCGGTGTATGGGAGTTGTTGGTACTGCTGCGATGTGTATTAATAGAAGGCTCTAGTGCCCGACCGAAAGTTCGGTTTCGTCTTCGGTCGAGTTTCGGCAAAAAAACGAGTTTCGGTTTAGTTTCGGTTTCGGCGGCAAACCTGCCCAAACTACGACCGATACCGAAACTGCATTCGGGAGTTCTCGTGCTGTGATCGGTCATGTGCGGTTCGTTAAATTCTACGTGCATAGTCATCTCGTGACTGGCTTATGTTTGCCGTTCGTTTTGTTTGTTGTGAGTTTTTGTGTGATTAATTTTGAATTCGGTAACTTATATTACGTGATATATATGTAGATTATAAAAATGTTTTCTTTATTTTTCCCTCAAAACATGATCTTGGCAAGGAAGTTTCGGTTTTGGTTTCGATTTCGGCCGAAACTGAGACTGTTGCCGAAATTCGGTTTCGGTTTCGGTAGTAAAACCAGTTTCGGTCGGACATTAGAACGCTCAACAGTTTCAAGGAAGTGTTTTGATTAAAACTTACATAAAACTCCGTAAAGAACTATAAAAGTACATCTATTCATCCAGTGAGGAACATCCATTCTTAGAAATCTCTGATGATGCTATTGACAATTTCAAGTGTCTCCTTGGGAAATATGGTTGTCTTCGCAATTCTGAACGTTTCAAAGACTAATCAAATTAACGGCAACGAAATTGAAGTAGTTCTCTATCAAGGTCAGATTATACTCGACTGAGCCAGATCTATTATCTATCACTGATAATACTATTTATAGGCAATAATTTCTAACGTATCTTAAGTTAGGAATAACTCGATCGGTGCTTGGTTGGTGCAAAATTCTCCTTAAGGGCACATCCTTTCATGAAAAAAGAAAACAACAAAATATATAAAATATATTGCCCTTACTCATGGAGTTTTCGACGTTTTATTATATGGATTACATATTGTTTGTGTTGATGGGGGTATAATAATATTTTTTTGGCTATTATTAAATAAATCCACAGAAAGTAAATACTTAACTTGTTATAATACGTTAGCTTGATTGCGTTAAAACTAAGACACTTTGAGACATGGAAGTGAGCAACAGAATATGATGGCCCTGATGCTGCAAACTTACTTAAATTACTACGTTGATTAAAAACGTACTCATGGATATATTATTTTGTTTTCATAGTATAATAACTGTTGAACTCGTCTTTATCGGCTTCGTCGGAGACTTGATCATAAAATCCCCGTAAACCACAAATGCTTCTTCGATACTCTTTTATTTACAATACAGCCGTCTAGCTCGTATGACCGCCATTTTTCGCGATAAGCGGGATGTTTCTATTGTTACACTCTCTACCTCAATCTGTCAGAAGTGGAATTTGGCCAGCCTCTTCAGTTTCTGAATCTATTTTCACCGGCGCTAAATTCTCTAGAATTAAACGTTCGGCAACGCCTCTTAGAGTTTTGCTATTACTGCTTTCCTAATAGATGATATTTATAAAAGTCTCTTGAAGAAATATGATTCTATGTTTATTTTCTTATAATTTTAATATATTAGTCAGATTCCTTAACAAATATAAATCACTTCGCTTCCGTTGTTTATGGATAAATGATTATGTCAATAAATTGCGGAAAACCTGCGGGTCGTGAAAAGTGCGCTAGTTCGAAGACGGCGATGATTAATATTGTGTCAGACTTTGTATCGACGGCGATCAAATGGATAAGATACCTATTGCATTAACAGTTAAAATTGGAGTCTTATTATGTGAAAATGATTGATTACACACTAGTTTTCCCCAAACCGTTTAGTGTAAAATTTCTTTGATGGGTTTCGCCAATTTGTTTATAATTTCTCAAAGTTGTTTATAGTCGTCAGAATATTTTGCAAGGAGTAATTAGCAGTCGTTTAATTACCCCGTCGGCTATATCAAAGTCGGAGAGAGCAAAGAAAACGTTTTTGCTTGTGCAAAGGTAAACCATTTTCTGCTCCAAGTGGTGTTGGTATGTTAAGAAAGCGTGTTTGTAACCTGACGTGACTTAAACATTTCATACGTGACGCTTCTGCTCTTGTCCTGCGCTTAGCGGACTCATTTATACGTAGCAGTAGTATGTGTACAAGGAGCGTTGTTGTTTACGGATATAAAAACAGTTGAGTCAAATGCTATAGTTACATCCAATTTGGTTACAGTTAATCTATGCCCTTAATTTTTAATGTGACCTTTTTCTTATCGAGTTTAAGTTTCAGGCGAGGTTGTAAAGCTCTTGCCGAATTTATCTTGAGCCGCTCCGAGATATACCTACCGTTGCCATTAAAGTTTCACGATTTTGACACCGCCAGAGAGCGGCGGCGGCGGCGCGGCGGGCGCCTTCGTCTCTACCCTCGTGTACTTGAGCCTGCTATTTGGATCCCCTGCTAAAGTTTTAACTGGATCCAAACTTGAAACTGTTATGAGGGTGATTGATTTAACTCGATCGTGTGCAGTTACATACTTCTACGTCAAGATTTGCTTTGATGTAAACGTTTTCTGTAGAAACTTTCTTGAAGTTAAAAGTATTCAAAACATATCCTTGATATGATTTATAGAACCAACTATCAAAATCACTTACCTACTTCATTCTATATTTCGCTGCGTGTTGTACATATGTACCGTCTATGGAATGTCGGCAGTGAAACTGCAAGAAAATTGTGCTAGCTAGAGCCGATGAACATTCCTTGCTTAGCGAATTTATGATGACATTAATTAAAATTGTCATCTTGATAACATATTTGTCATCGAAGAAATCACGATGTTTTCAAAATGTGTTAGCGTTTGGTTTAGAACTAACACAGTGATGATAATCTATGCTTACATATACATGTAATAAATCTGTAGACGTGGCGTTTCTGTACATTGAATTTTTTTTGAAAAAATATAGTAGGGGTGTTAAAGGATAACAAACAGAACCCATTTCTACCATTTTTAGAAATTTGGTGTTTGTCTTTGTGTCTGCAGTTTGTGATTCTACGGGTATGTTTTTTTGTTGAAGCATCACGTGAAAATTACAAAACCAATGCGGTTAGCTTTAATGCACAAATATTGTGTCAAGTCAGAACCCCTTGGGCGACATAAAAACTCTGACACCAGGTTAGGCACTAACCACACGATAAAGAAGAAGAAGATTGAGCGTAAATTAGAACAGATTTTAGTTTTTGTTTTATTGCAATCCGTGCTCTCTATCAAAAGATATATGACTTTATTGTGTTCAAGAAAACTTATCGTCTTTACGTAAGATACATGCAACGACATTTATTGAATCAAACTGGCACAAATGAATAAATGTGCTCACAAGATAACTTTTAAATCAACTGACCGGGTTTTTCAAAAAGTTATGATAGTAAAAGGTACTTTAGTTAGCGCTGATTTAAAAATCTACATAGCCTATAAAGTGTTTGTTCGATAGCTATCCATGCATTATATTTTAGTTTAACTCCATGCACGATAGATGGCGTTGTTCATTTGACGCCATTTTCTGAATCACGGTGTCAAGATTTTCTGTGAAAGAATAACGCTCGCCGCTGTAAACAGCATTTTTTTTTTCTGATAGGTTCGGGTGGTGGAATATACTATGACTTCACGTTCCCATATAATGTTCCCTGACAATGCCAAAAGAATACGCGGTCACGTGAGCGAAGCCGCGGGCACAGCTAGTTTAATAGTAATAAGATACTCGTTGTTTAAAATTGTCTCAGTGTTTAAATAGTCTATGTGTAGTATATAGTCATATACAACTATATCATTGAAAGGCAAAAGCCACAAGTTATAGCACTGGGTTATTAATAGCCCATTAATAACCCAGTGCTATAACAGTCAAGTGACTAAAAGATCCTCACTTCAACAGCTTTTATAAGTGGTTTTGTGGAATCCGCCGGCGAAAGTCGGTGATTCAACATTAACTTGACCTTCCGAAAGCTTAGCAAAGTTGGCATCGCCTTTCTCTATTGGATCATACTACTCTTTACAACTTTTAAATTATTTAATACATCACACAAACCAACAATATTTGCTTTGGGTAATTTATGTTATGTATAAAGCCTTGTGCCTGATTCTCTTCTAACTGTAGGATTGTCATCAGTTTTCTCACAAACATCTAAGCCAATCTCGATCAAAGTGAATTAATTTTCAATTTTTACATGTTTATGTCTTTTTTATCACACATAGCGGTCGTTACACATTTGTCTAATAGAGCTTAACGACAATGTGCCCGTTGTGGTGATCTAACCGGCTTATAATGTCGGTCGCCGCACGCTGCGCCTGCGCCGCCGGCCGGCGCGGCCTTACTCCCGGAACGTGCGGTATGCGTGCGCCACTTGTGTCACACTTGCCCACTCACTAGATCGCAGCTTCATTTACATTGCATTAGAAACAGATGAGACCTCATCAACGCGTATATGGATGTTCTATATTGTACTCAGTATCTGAGCATCGTAAAAATTCGAAACATCGTTCTGTTTTCAATTAAAAATTTAATCTTCGGTTCCATATTTGATTTTTTCATTTCAAATATCCGATTTCAGATGGTAAAGCCGATAATTCGTGTAGCTAACCTGTGTCAACAGATACGGCGCGAGGGCACGTATGGCGTGGGGAGCTAATGCCATACGGGCGTAGTTGGAAAATAACAGTCGCAGTGTTTACTTAGGACCGATAGACTGCTGTTCTATGGTCTGCAGCCTCGATACTACCCCCGTATTCAAACACAGGCAATTGAGTGCACGTACTGTTTGCACAAAGGAAAATTCGAACCAACTGATGATATCGAGTGCTTGCGTATTGGGGTCTCGAATGTTATGGTTTCTATATTGCGTACAATTTCAAAGGAATTCTGGTAGAAGCGGCATCAGGCTAAACACATTTATAACGCCGCAATTTTCTAAATGATATTCATGAAATGCCAATTAGGTCCTAGGTGTACAGATACTATGCATATATGTATATCTATTTCTATTCGTTTTGTTCCCGCTATGAGAAAGAGAAGCCGACTTCGATATTTAACATTTTTTGTTTTGATACAACTGGCCGAGCTTTGTTTCCTTAATGAGAAATTTTAATCTTCAAGAATTCTCATACGAAGGTTTCGAGAGGCTTTGTGAATATTCTGATAGGTGGATGTATAATATACTTTCAATCTCAATCTTTACATACCTTATTATGTGGTGTACTATCCTAGGAATCAAAGATAACTTGGAACAGAAATCATGAAAAAAAAAAGATAATACTAACAGACAAAAAAAAAAAAAAAGAAAAACAAATGAATTGATTGACATACATACGTACGTTTACGGATCAGACACCGTACTTTATAAACTAATCTGAAATCGGCTCTCTGAGACGTCCGTATTAATTAAGGAAGTATAGAAGCAGTACCGGTGTAGTGTTATGCCCATACAGGTCATAAGAGTTACTCGAGTGTAAAGGGTCGCCACGGCGAAAGACGCGCTTGGCTTGGCACCTATTATGTATGTACGGTCTGTTTATATTACATATTGTTATTTGTACAAAAGCGCGAGATTAGTTCGCCAAACACCTAAACTGACTGAAGCCAAAAATAACCAAAGCAATTATAGATCAACTGACGGAATTGAGTACAATTGGCTTAACATTTGTAGTGTACGGAATTCTTCAAATTGTACTTTATACAGAACTACAGTTGTCCAATTAGCGTCTATTTGGTTTCGATCTAATGATAACTATGAATTTTAATGTGGAACTGTAAATTACTCATTAGAGGAACTGGTTTTGTTTAGTCATTTTGACTTATTCTTATTTAATAATATGAATTATAATTATTTAACTCTAATTTTCAAGGAAGACGACTTTTAATACACAATTCAAGCTGTCCCTTTGTTTGAATTTGTATGTCCAGGTCACAGCTAAGTGTGCTCGAGGGTTACTCCTTGTATTAATTAATATCAGTAGCGGCTAGCAGGTCAGACAGGCTTCCAGATTATTCATTCCCATTTCGCTCTACTTTCGATTTCCTTGTTAGAAAAACAGGTTTCGCTGGATCCCTGAGCTCTTGATTTTCTTCGCGTAGTTTTAGATCACCGTTGCATTCCTTTCACACTCGGTCAGTGGCTTGGTGTATGTGTTTCTATATTCGTGCTGACACCTAGATTCCTTTTTCAATCAATAAAATCTACATCGATCGTTAAAAAATGCTGTCTTTAATTCAAAGCTCTTAAATCTTCAAAATACCTATAAACAGTTCCGGTCGACTTGATTCAGTAATAGAAATTAGGAATTAGCTAAAACTTTCTTTTGCTGGTCTAGAAAGTGGACGTGGTACTCGTAGGCTTGGTTTTAATAGGGATCCTTGTCATAAAAACCTCAAGTTTGAGACATGTATCTATACTTTAAGGTAAAATGCGCAATGAGTCTTTAGCGTGGTAGCTAAACAAACAAAGTTTAGTCTATTAAATGACTAATGACTATATCCACCACCACAGCCACTCCATAATATCATGAGTAAAGCTATGCATATCATTCGTCGGCCTTTGGCCGTTATGAGGCTGAGCAAGAGAATGTATCATTAATGTCAGTGATGGTAGCTATTTGTCGCGAATCAGTCCCGTTGCCGCCAGCTGCCGACTCATGCGCATTGCGCACCTACTACTTACAACACCCGCTAACCAACTCTGAACTAAGGCATCCACGATGTGTCAAATATACACATAATATTTACGTGATTATTTTCGTTTCTTCTTAGTTTTCAATATTTAATTTTATTGTGTTTGGGTGGCTTACAGCAAACAAAAAGTCCCACAGTTAGCATTATGTTTATATTTTACTTTGATAAAAAAATATCGAAGATCTTTAACGTCCGAGAGTTTAAAGGCTTGCATATATCCCTTCCTTCGTCTGGACTTTCATTATTAACTTAGAAGAAAGACAGACTTAAACCTAAAGTAACTACAATTTTAAGAGAATGATAGTAGAATAGATTTGAGGGCATGCCACTGACATGTGAAATGTGTACATTCTGGACGACGACCATAGCTATATAGACTCCACAAAGCTTGCTTAATGGAATTAAATGTTCGGGCAGACAGCTTTACCATGATCCCCTTTAACTATTTTATCAGTATCGTTTTACCAAGCTTTAAAGTTCGCTCGTGATTTATGTATACATATATACTTACACACCCGAGATCGTCTGCGTCGACGGGGAGGAAAGTGGGGGTAGGGACGCGAGGAGGCGATGTTAGAGTTTACCTTGTAACGGTAAGTGTACATCGGGTAATGTAGTTCCCATCCAATTATCTGTTGCGTTCATTTAATTAAGCGTATCACTGCTACTCAGCACATAAACAAGTGTTAGCTTGGGTCTAACCGTAAATGTGGGTAGAAAGCGCGACTCGCACTCCCTACGATTAGACGTGATGCGTGGCGGAATGACTAGCGGTCAACAGTATACCACAGTCTACGTGGAACACATAGACATACTACATACACACATATTAAAAAAAAACACACATATTTAGAAAACGTAATAAAGAAGAAAAAACAAGTTGAAAAATCGACAAGTCTTTTGTTTTCTTTGGGCATGCAGTATAACTTATAGCTACCGTGTAGCTACCAAAGTAGAGTTATTATTGTCTTTGTTATTGTGAAGGGAACCATGCGTCCGTAGTCGCTTTGATCATGTCGTGTTCTTAATTGCGCTGCTATTCGTTGCGGCAGGTATCTCGCGACTAAGCATCTGCGCAGAGACTTTGTAATAGAAAATAACCGGGTGTTGTTAATGGCTGCGATCCTAGAGAGCTCGCGGATAATGGCGGAGCGTAATGCCGCTTTGGCGGGAAGCGACGCGTGGGTTTGTGCTGCGGATGTTGGCCGCGCTGAGGTAACTTCCCTACTCCAATTTATGATTTTGTAATTCAAAAAGAAGTAACGTTCTATAATTGTTTAAATTATTATCGTTTTAGTTTTCCGGATGCCATACGCCTTATCCCTTTCCTTATAGCTGTCTACGATACCATCTAAGGACTTTAGGGCTCTACCTATACTGTGGTTTCCGTTATTACACTATTACGAATAGCTTCGCAGTAAAACAGTTGTTACGTATGAATTGCTATAAGTATTTTACGCATTATTGGTGATTTGCCGGTGAAAGAATGTATAGTATTTAGTTGCATGCCTGCTTCGCAAATAATCGGATGCAGCAAACGATATGGAGGTGTATTAAGAGTAGTGAGAAATTCTCTGTGCCTTTAAAATTTTGCGACGAATGTTTATGGAAAATGGAAAAACGCGCGCCGACCGGCCGCGGCGGCGCGCGGCGTTCGTGAAGGCAACATGACTCGACATGACTTGGATTTGCTGAGCAATTTCCTTGCTTACCTGAAATATATTTGTAGAAAATGGAAACACATTCGCTTTTGGATTCAAATGATTCATTTGTCGTATTTCCAACCTATTTGTTCATTTGAATTTTATGCAAGTGAAATCCCAGTATTAAATAAGTGTTCCGTGTATCGAACGAAAAAACTGTATGGAACGCAGTGAGGCGTTAACGATCGGATGTGGAGATTTGCAGATATTGCCGACACCCGGCAGCGACGAGGCCGACGCCGACGCGTGGTGCCCAGTGGTGGCGAATGCCCGCAATGCTGAGCCACGCGAGACCAACTCTTTACTCGATCACATCTACGATAAATAAGGCCTATGCGTCACGGCTGGGTGCACTCTGCACGTGTCATTTACCACTCTGCAATTTGGCTATTAAGTACTTTTTACCTTAATGTGGATTTTCTAAGTACCATCAAGTAGAGTGAAACTTAAGTGAAAACATCGTCGTTAATGTCACCCATGAATGATACGAGACTAGTCGCACCAGCCCACTTCTAGCTAGTAAAAAACATTTTACTTAACAATTTTCCATTAGGTAAAATGTTAAGATGTACTTTTACAAAGTGAGATAATCGCAAATTCGCGATTCAGCGAATGTATTAGACTAAAATATGAAACATAGCACGTGAACATTAGCAAATGCTACAACTAAAGTTTTTTTTTTTATATAAATAAAATACCTATCTGAACAAGAAAATGCAATACAACGAACATCAATTCTTGTTTGTCGCATTCTCCGGCGCGTTACTCTTGGCATGGCTGATGTCTGTGCACGTCCTACCATCATGTTAGATCAACCGGCGCGAATGCTCCGATGGTAGCCAATCCATCTTCACGCCTCAACCGTGACGTATGTACATGAGTATTGCAGCTGCTGGGATCACCGAACCCTGCCAGTGCCACTGAGAAAAGTATACAGTGGCCTGTTGCTACCACTTAACACGCAACGCAAGATGTTTTTATTATAATTGTCGCGCGATTCGATCATGCTGTAGTTAAGAAGAGGTCAGCAAAAAACAACCACATTGGCTGGCAGTTCAAAGACATAAACGTGTACGTTAATTAAAATATATAAGAGGCCTAATAAAGTGTTCTACTTATAAGTCATTGGCATCACTTTTACTCCGGTGGGGAAGCTGAATAAACTGAGAATCTGGCCATCAATCAAGTTCTAGTTACGATATTGCAGAATTCCTCTATGGCTTAAACACGTGTATTTTCAATTAACTTACAGAATGAAAGTCCGGTGACTTTCATTCTCTTTTAAAGTTATAGAAAATTTTACATATTTTTTAGCTTTCCCTTTGCTTCGTAGAACTGAAAACAGTGACTCCAAACAATGTTTTGCTTTAATACATTTTGTGTTACTGAAAGGATGTTCCTTATTCCAACAAAAACTCTTCCTACTTGATTTGTAAAGCAAATTGAATGAATTGAAAAAAATAACACACGATACTGATTTAATTTCATTTCTACAATTCAAGTGGGCTTATAATCTAGTTTTGTAAATCATAAACCGGACTTTTTTTTGGACGTGCAACAAAGCACTTTAGAATTTAGTTGGTACTCTGATGAAATTGTTTGAATTTGAAATTATCGTTTAAAATAATTAATGTTTAATAAACTATTTCCCTTAGAAAATTAGCGGAGATCATCTGCCTAGCCTTTTCCCAACTAAGGTAGGGCCGGCTTACAGCCTTCACAGGTAAACATTAGCAAGTTAACGTAGACAAGAAAATACACTATGATTTCTGATTGTTAATTCAGGTGTTACGGTTTATTACAGCAGCACCACGATTTAAACTGTTGAATCGGCTCAGTGCGTGTCTGCCTACTAATGTTCTGACAACATCATTATTATTACCGTCAGGTTCACACCGACCAGTCGGAGGACAACAACCAACAAATTGGACGCGCTGCGAATAGTTAGATATTCTGTTTCTAGTTGTTATTTGGTTAGCTGTCGAAGCGCCGAAGAGTAGCTAATCGGGTTTGGCTTCGCTGGCATGCAGTGCGGCGTGTATTGTGCACTCCGGGTTCATATGTCATGACATTCAAAGATGAACATCGTCGCATTTTACGTTTGTAATACTATTGGGTAAATCACATTTAAATCAATGTGATTAAACAACAGTTATTAAATACACATGAATTTTGTCATCTTTGAGATAAACGCTAATAGCTGGTAAAATCAAGCGGATATTCTACAACACAATTCAGATTTTTAAATATAAGATACTGGTTTCTATATTTTGTTAAAATAAATGTGATTGTAGTTTGCATTTCCACCAAGAAACAACTATTAGACAATATTTTTCTCTTAAGAAAACAGATTGTGTATCCAATCTATTTCAGAGAGCATCTCTCTGTATGTTCAGCACCGCAAAGCCGCAGATATCACCATATTCATAATCGCATAGGTTAGGTATAGACTATAGATATACCCACAGAGACCTTTAGATGTCTATGGCTACCACTTAGGTTCGTATACGCCGATCGCGATGGCCACATAAATGGTATATGAATAGACATCGTTGGCGATGTATTGGGAAATCGCTAGTGCGAATAATCTGATAAACACGAGTAGCTTTTGTACAAAAGGGTCGTTAGGAAGGAGCCTTTACAAATCAAACTTGATCTAGGTACGTACTAGAAAATACGCTTGTTTGAAAGATCCGCTACTTTCTTTTGTCATAGGTGTTTTAACATGGAAACAACGAGTACCTAGCGTAGGTAGGCACAAGTTTAATAATTTTCATTCATTCTCATTAGCTTTTAGCTGTTTCTCAGTAATCAGTATGCTATTCATTATCAGTATTTCTACTAAATTTATTGCTGCATCGTAAGTACTCATTCATATAATTCCATTCCGAATAATATCCTTTGGACAATAGTGATACGTTTTCATTAAAACTTCTATGATCTCTCTCGAGTGGAAGCTAGTCATTAGTTATTATTGCTTTCTATTTTATTGCTTTTTACGAATTCTTACAGTATTGAAATGTATGTAACTTTCCTCAATGTTGATGTCGACTACTAAAATGTAACGTTATATCTTTAATATCTAACTAGCTGCGATGTTTACTATTACTATGTGGCGGTTATGACACAACTTTCTATCATTAATCTTTTGTTTAATTAAATGAATGAAGATATTATTATTTTATAACATTATATGAAATTACTATAGCTACATAAATCTGGTGAAGTTTTCTTCGCCTTTTACGTCACTTGGTGCCAGAGAGAAACAAATGTTTTTTTTTTAACTAAAATAATAGATGTATTTTTGGTCTATAATATAAGCACTAGCTACACCACAATCCTTCTAGTGTATCACTAATCACCATATCTGTCAGTGACTTCCTTTTGTTCTTTCTGCCAAAACGAAGTCGCTACGGGCTACGAGTGCTACGCAACTGCTACGAAAATCATTTTCAATTAGATATGTATTCAACTAGATATGTGTCCATTAATTTCTACACAGATCGTTTATGAATAGCTTGTTTGCATGGCATGAGGTGTCAGTGCAGCGACTCGTACGACTGTAGACAATCAAGGTGCAACTACTCCGCGCCTCCCACGGACGTGCGTCGACAACTAACCTGCGACACAGTTACTCGGCCTATTGTCTCAGCTTCCTCACCACGGATTTTTTGTCCTCTCTTTGATCTTGGGTGAAAACTATCAGAAAAACTAAATCCGTGTTCAACTACTATTATGCTCAAGGTTACTCAATGTCATTTGGAGTTGTATAACGTAACAAAACAGCTTTACTATAATACATTGTCTACAGATCAACCTGAGCATTTGGCCGATAAATTTTGCGGATAAATTTGAAACCAGAATGAATAATCATTCTGGTTTCAAATTTATCCGCATTGTGATATGAACTGCGCAGTGCGCGTAGCTAGTTGACAGCACTTCAATATGTATAAACTAATGTTGTTATTCTGCGAAACCAGAAAATTTAATGAGAGCACTCAATTTTGCGCGTAAAGCCCATCAACGCGAGAGAAATGCATACGTTACGAGGAAGGCGTGGACCATGAAATGGACCTCAACCATAGCTCCCGTGAGACGTTCCGTCTACTCCCTACGCTATAAATAAAAGCTTTTAACCCGCTGGTTATTGTAGATTTACGACTACAGTAATAAATATTTTCGGCGCTCAAAATAACATTCAATAAAATAAAACACGTGAGTATTTACTGAACACAAGTTTGTTAATTAATAACCTTGTGGGCATCTTTTATGTAGGGCCGTCGGTGCGGAGAGGCAATTAAAACGTGGTCCCGAAGCGCAATGCGAAACGCAGTAGCTTCGTGAATTAATTGGCTACTGAATTTCACGGGTAACACCAGCCGGTGGAAACTAGCTGCCGGCTGCAGGCAGTGCATGCACCTGCCACTTGTTACAATTTACTGACCGGAATCATGTCCGTCGGAATTTATTGTTCAACTTTGTAACTATCGTCACTGCCAATGGAGTTATTTTAATAATTGTCTCAAAAGACAACTTTAGTACACCTAGTTTATAGCGTGCCTCTGTTGGGGTAAGTAATTATATTTTCTCCTTCCTTGTAGGAAGAGTTTATGTTATAAGAACTACTATTTACTACTTAAATAAAGCTTTTAAGGAGGGTTCCTTCGAACAGCACACTCTAGTAAAAAGCTACCTTATAATAATAGTGGGTGCTTTTATTCTCATTTTGGCGACTAAAAGGCTTTGTAGTATTTTCGTAGTGGAGACTATAAACGACGAAGATCATTCAATATTACCTTAAGTTTAGCATGATCGTAACTGTAAAATAAATATGACTCGTAAATGAAGAGAAAAAAAATGTGCGCTTTCCCATCTTCGTAATATCTAGGTATAAAATTTCCCGATGGTCGCATATTGAGGTGCCCATCCATTTGCATACAATTTCAAGACGTAATATAACATGACATACTTTTGTTTATCCTAATGATATTTACGCATAACAGCTAGCGCATATTTTTTGCGTGTATATCATAATAATGTTTAAACATTATTATGATTAGACAAATTATACTTTACAACGTAACATTCTAAAGCATAAATTTATTTAAGTATAATGATATTAAAATGTATCTTTATAGGCATAACAAATTAACTAAAAAATCTTCTAAACCAGTCACAAGGCGATCATGAGGGGTACGTGAATATCTAAAACTAAAAGTTTAACTTACCTAACGGTTGACTTTATTGATTTTGTAAATTAACTTTTAGTGAAATGACAGGATACTAAAATAAATCTTTTGCATGAAAATTGAAAATAAATACATGAAAATAACTTAAAATTGTTTCCGTTATTCCTATTAATTTTTATGCCTTGATACTATTATGCTAATAGCCATTAGGCCTAGTAATATTATGCGAATTAAAATTATTCCAAAACAAATTAGCTTACAACATAATTATGCCAACAAACTATATGCCAAAAACAATTATGGCAAAGAATTATTATGCCAAAACAGTTATGCCAAAGTATATTAGGAAAAAAAAAACATTATGCGAAAAGAAGGGATCCCGTTTATTGATAACGTCATCTCAGAGGGGATAGGCAGGTGGTGGCGACAACAGAATAGAGTCACAAAAGGCTAAACCCGCTCATGCGATTAGGTTTTCCAATCTGTTTCTCTTGTGAATAGGTTTATTTAAAAATGTAATTTTATTGTTCCGCGGAATAACTCAACGCTAATTTTGAACTAACGTCGCGGAAAATATTTTTATTATTTCATAATACTATTTTGTAGTTATTTCTATGTTATACTCATGCAAGTCATTGCTGTCCATTATATCAACAATGCTTCCAATTTTAGTATTTGTCTGAACTGATAGCACAAGTTTAGATTACTTACATGAGTAATGAAGAGAAGCGTTTGACTGCAAGCGAGTCTAATCATCTTTTGTTGGTCGCGAACGCGGCACGCCCGGTTCAAATCTCCATATTATAGAGAAAGATCGAAGTGTTTTATTTGATTTCTCTCCGAAGAAAAACATCACGGTTAGATAGGTAAAAGTAAACAGGGTGGCTATTAACGAAGTCGAAAGTCCGGAACTGACTTAGATGGAGCGGCTCAGCGGCTCAGCGGCTGGGCGCTGGGGCCCGGCCTCCCTGTCGCCGCAGGGTGATCGCCCCACCGTCGCGTCGCCGCCTCTACAAATACACTATTAAGCCGGCACATAAGAAAACTTTGTCGAGTAAACAAACAACCAGAGTAAACTATTAAACGAGCTAAGCTGACTGCTTCGAACCAACGATTTCTTATCGAAATCGCATTTATAAAACGAAACGATTCTTTGGAAAGAGTTGTTAACGCCAAGTCACACTGAGTTTCAAAAATATCAAAAAGTACGTATTAGAGAAAGTGCGCGGTTGACATAGTCACACGTGTGCCTGTGGCTATCACGATGCGTCTCGCGAGACTCATTATGATGACATACATACATGCATCGCATGCTATGCAGTATTTATACTCGTACTATATGATCATCAAAATCCCGCGTAAGCCCGTATCCCATCGCGTTGAAGAAATATTTCTATTTTCAGGAGAAGCCTGTGTACTACTACATCAAGTTGTAAGCTGTGAGTACGGTAATCTTTTATACCAATTACAAGAAGCCTATCAATACGAAGCCAGTTCTATTATAATACTTAGAGAAATAAGTTGTGATGTTTATAGCGATAAAAATATCCAACATAAATCACAATATTACCGTAGAAAGCACTATAACTATAAATTATTCATACAAACGAGATTTAAGACCACGAACAGATGTCAGAATAACATAATTAAGTATACTCCGTTAGACTTGTTGTAGTTGAGCCACTTCTAGTGTATCTCCATCTCTGCAGTCTCCGACCGGCGCACTGCTGTAGTTTTATATTCTAACAATGTACATAATTACCATTTAATTAATTTATAAGTGGATGCTGTTTTAAAAACTCTACAATAAGGTATACCTCGTTCGTGCCGGTTGCTATACGTACGCTTGAGTCATTACAAGTGGGTCAACGTACGCGACGAGACAATTTTCTGTCACGCTTTACACACCGGCTATCGATAGAAAATTCTTGCTCATAAAAATCATGTGCTCAATAAATCTTACCATTTTGTGGAAAATCTTGATGTCCGGGAAAATAATCCTGTGATTGATAGAAGCTGATCGCACTTGGTTCTAGCACTGTCACTGTGTTTTTTCTTCTTTAATTTGTTTTATAAATCACCAATCAATTTCTTCTTTTATGGGTTTCATCCTAAGATCACAACAATGGGAACTATCTCACTTTCGGTGCCAGCAACCGGTTATTCACAGATCGACCAGTGCAGGTCCATGTCTGCGCGGTGGATGCGCGCGCGGCTGTCGTCGGCGTCGGACTGCTGGCCGGCGCTAGGCCCCCACCAGTGCTTCCTGACCTACACCTAGTGGCTGCTGCGGGCTGCCGCACCGGCTCCGGTAAACAAACGGTTCAGCGACCGATTGCACGCCGAGCATCTTAGACCCGCGGCCTCACCGTGCACCGGCGGCGTTCGCCTTCTGCCCGACACACAGCAACACATTTGTAATTCAATGTGATAACGGTTCCGAGAGCGTTCGCGCGTTTACTTCAGTTCCCGTTGATTCTGGGTCGTGGCACACAAATCGAGACTAAATCGTTCTGATTCCGTCGGGTAGCCGCAGGTGCGCTCGCCGGCGCTCCTAACAATATCGCAGCGAGAGAACAGGCCCTCGCACTTAAGTCAATTGTGCTGCGGTTGTGCTACACCAGAGGATTTGCATACACGAAAGAGAAAATACATGTTCCGTGTGTTACGCGAAAACATTCAATATCTCAAATGATTCATTCATATTTTGCTTTCTTTTTGAGGAAGAGAATTTATCTATTTAAAATTGTGTTTAAAATGAAAGTTGGAACATTTTGGCATAGCTATGTGTACGTGACACTCGTTGTTTAATGATGTAAAAAGACTATTTTATGAAGTATCATGTACGTATGAATGATTCTGCAAACTGGTAAAAACTTGATTAAGTGTCAGTATGCATATTGCATAGTGCTGTCACATCAAATCCTTATAGTAAGGCTAGCTTTATGATAAGGTAATAACATGATAACCTAGATTAATTAGATCGTGATAATCTCAAATCACTCAATCAATTCCGTTCGTTTGTTTTTCACCAACAATTTTGATTGCGATTGTAGAAGTGAAAAAAGCCGAAACCAACAGAGTTTCTTGATGTTTTATATTTCTAAGTATGTCAAAAAGTTTTTAATGATATATTTTATTAAAAACTTTTCCACAAGCTTGTATGCCATAGGTTCCGTCAACAAACACTCTTAACGAATCACAGCTTGAAGTCTGTCATAATAGCGTATTCATTTCAGTGGTAATAAAATAACGCTTATGAGAAACCCTTATTAGTAACACCGTAAAGCTTTGACCCGATATTGTTATCGACCATTGATGTCACTGCCAACAGTCGTTACTTACCTAAACGTTTTGTATTTTCCCAAATGAATTTAAGTATTGACTATATTCTTGATTGACAGGTCAATTTCGTTACTTAATGGGCTTAACATTCTATAGGTAAAGGTAAACAAATGAAACATACCTACCTTATTTTCACGTCGGGGTTCTCATTCAGAACGCTATGAGGTACTAGAGAGCTAATAATACAATTTCAAAAAAGTCATCGTGTGCTAAAAAGAGTTATCTGCAGAGGAATACAAAAGCATCTTACCAATAGATATGACGTTGTGCATCATATCTTAGAATTTGCTAGCATTACAATAGATGTATGTATATCAAAAGGTTTTGATTATTGAAACAGGCCAACATGGTAAATGGCAAGCGCCAATCAGCGTCTTTTAATTTCTCATCCAGGAGCGGAGGACGCCTATCGGCATTAAGAATATTTTGGTCATAACTTTGCTAAATATTATCTTTCAAAAATATACTAGAATGTAAAACAGGATTTAAGTGTTTTGCCCTTTCCAGATATAACGTTTTTGGAAAAATTGTCATATCTGAAATCGGCGTTTTCCATTGAAGCAAATAAACCTTTTAAAAGATAACCACTATTATTCACTGCTCTAATCACAAATAAATTTTTGGGAAAAAAAAGTTGCTTCGGGGATGTAATAGACTTACAATAACAATTTCTTTATTTATTCGTTTATCCTTTCACTGGAACGCCGCACATAGCAATTACACCAATTTATAATACTTTTCATTTTAAGATGCGACGGACGCGTTGACGTATAAAATGATCCTGCACCTGACTAGGAAGAGCCTGTCAAGTCGCGTGCGCCCGCTTGCCGTTTGGCCATGGCCTACAAGGCCACTATAGTGAGGGTGCCCGTTGTTGCGGGCACACCAATGACCCCGCGGGACAAGGACATAGTCCACAACCCGCCAGCCGCGCTCCCATACGGGGGCGTAGCGATATCCCTAGGCTAGGAAGAGCCATTTTTGTAACCGCAGTGAATGTGTTAATATTGTGTCGTTTCCTTGTCTACAGAGTTGCGGAAGGCGCACCAAACGCGCGCACTTGCTTACTCCATCAAAAGCTGCAACTCCTCAACTGTTGCATCAAGCGTGCTCTGGAAGGCATCAGCACTCTCACCGGCAACTCTTCGGATGATGAATTCTTTGATTGCTCTGAGGAAGAAAATGAAGAACAACTGCCTTGGGACAGACCAGTTGGCCGACTCAGTCGATTTGGTGATGCTATCATGAAGAATGGAGCGCCCCTGTATATTCCCCGGACACAGGTTTGTATATATATTTTTTATTTTTAGTGTGTCAGTAAATCCAAAACTGTATATTTTGCCAATGAGGTTATAAAATAGAAAGTTAACAAAACTAGTCGATATAACTGTTGATTGATATTTATTTACATTTTATTACTGCGAATCCATAATTAAATGTAATATTCATGACTGACTTTTGCATAATTTCTCTTTGGAATGTAGGATCCTGCACCAAAAACGGAAGACCAGTTAGAAGAGGACGCAGAACTAATGGTGCGACTCGGAGACGATGCTAAAGCGTCCGAGCTTCGAGCGAGAATGATGAGTGCTTCACTTCTGTCGGATATGGAGGCGTTCAAAGCGGCCAACCCTGGTGCGGAGTTGTGCGACTTTGTGCGCTGGTACTCGCCGCGGGACTGGAAGCCAGACGGTGGCGGTGCGTTAGGGGATCGCATGCTGTTACCAGGTAACGCTTGGGCAGAGGCGTGGAGCGTAGCGCGCCCGGTGCCGGCAGCCCGTCAGCGGAGACTGTTCGACGAGACTCGGGAAGCCGAGCAGGTGTTGCATTTTCTACGGTCACGAACCGTTAGTTCTGCCGCTGAACTTTTGCTGCCGGCTATTCTGCGAGCTGGAGCAGTTAAGGCGCACGAAGAGGGTGTACCTCACGGGAGTTCATCGCTTGGTGGTGTCGATATTCGAAGGACATTTGAAATAGCGGCTCGAGAGCTTCACGACGCAGAAAGAGAAGCCTGTAGGGCCCTGTGTGTTCGAACGGTTCTTGGGACTAGCGAGGAGGGTAAGTCGCTGGACGTGGCCGGGCGTTCGAGGATCCTGAGCGCGGCGGGCGGAGCGCTGCCGGCGCCGACGCGCCGCGAGTTCACGCTGCGGGTGCGCGACAGCGTGGCGCCGCAGGTGATGCGCGCCGCGCTCGCCGGCGACATGACCGTCATCGGCGCCTTCACCGAGCGCATCGTGTGCTTGTAGCAGTGTTCGTGAACGACGCCCGCACGGGGCATCGGAGAGGTCTGACTGTGCTAGTGTACATTATATCTTTGTGAAATATTTGTTGATGGCTTGTAAATGAATTGTTGAATTAGTTTGTAGGTAAATTAATTTAGGCCATGTTAAGGTTGAAGGTTGAAATACGTATGTAAGCATGTGATTTTAGACACCTAAATACTGTTAAAAAAATCTCTACATCAGTTATCTACTTATCTTAACATTCATCATACTTGCCTATATGATTAAAGCATTTCATCACACTACTCTCTCTCTATATTAACTTTAACTCTACATTGTAACTTCCGGAATTGTACAATTTTATGAAATACAGGCACTCCTTATGGTTACATGAAGTTTTTATTGTCTCAGACCTGACCTTCGTGAACCCCTTGATCGTAACCAATTAACTTTATGTGAGAAGTTGTATGTTATAGCAGCCTGGCAGGTGTGTTATCGCAAAACTTCAAGATGAAATTCTTCTTAAAAACGTAAGGCTAGCTACAAATGCACTACCATAGTACCAATTGCTACCATTATTGTCGCTGCGTAGAAACACACCCAGTCACCTATCCTCAACCATAGGGAGAAGAAGGAAGCTGCGATCAACGCCGCACTATCTATAAATGAAACATGGAACAGACAGGTTTGGGGTACAGCTCTGAACAGACTTATTTACAGGCATGGTCTGCTTAAATACGTATTCATAATTATGCAATGGTAAAGAGACACCGTTATGATGTCGAGGTTGCTGTCGGTATTCGTAACTCGACACTTGATCCGATCTATCAGTTACACTAGCCGCCTTATGCGTACGACATCGCATAGTGGTAATGACATTCAACAGAATACACGCGTTTGCATTGTGGTTGTCCAGTGCGAACTGGTGACGTCATATTTATGATTCTTGTCCTATCACTGACCACTTATTGCGATGCTTGGCGCGGCAGGCGAGTGCTCGTTGATAAGAGCGCGTACGCTGCTCATTGCTATGCGTGTGGAGCAGGTGCGTGGCGGCGCGGACAGCGCGCGCGTAGTGTACGGCGCGCGGCGAGGTGGTGGCGGAGCGCGCGGCGTGGGCGGCGCGGGGACGCATGCGCGCGCGGCCGCGGCCGGGAGCCTCGCGAGATGCCTCAGTGGCGCGGCGGGACGCCCGGTCGATTCCAGGGCGCGCGCAAACATGAGCGTTTGAACACCGTATCATCCGTAAATTTCACTAAAAATATAAATCGCAATTACTCAAAAACCTTGAATCAGTATCAGCACATTTTTTTTTAATTTCAAGTGCTTTTGATCCTGTTAATTGATTATGTCAGAGATACAATATTCGCTCGTTTACTTCGGCATCTTATAAAAAAATCATGGAACATATCTGCTTTCGTGTGATTAATAAGTACACCCACGGAATGTGTAATTGATGTGTAGATAAATGTTAAATGTTACTGGTGACAAGTTGTCATTCATAAATACTAAGTAGATACTAATCGAAGTGTTGTTGTTGTGTAATTATAGTTATGATAATATTTATTGAATGGATAATATGTAAATAGTGGATGTCTGTTATCACCTGTGTTATGCGCTAACAATTCGTTCATCGAAAAAAGGCAATAATGTTCGGCGGTTCAGTGTCTTCGGTACTACTACCTACGGTAAGTGGCTCGTTGTATGTTCCTAGGGTACTGCAGTTAAACTCTTCTATGTAAGGATACCAAATTTCTACATGGATAACCTGTTCATACTCACATGCGAATCGCATAGTTGTATTTTGATACAAGTCCGATGGCTGAAGTCGAAAGTGTCCAAGTTGATCGCTTGCGAGTCGTGAATCCGGCCTGCCTGAGTGCCCTGACACCGGCGCGGCATCGCCAGCCCCGATGAGAACCATTATCGAGTTAGACGCGAGAAATATTGGCAATTCAATAATAATAGCAGCTACACGTCATAATTGAAGGACACGGCCGATACGCACTGCTGATATTTACTTTTGTTTATATACAACAATATATAAATTAGAAAGATAACGTCATACAGCCATTGTCCATCCCAAACGCTAATTCCCTCAGGGATTGGGACTTAATAATTGGGGGGTTGGTTTTAGGGAAGCCCATGAGATATTAGGAGGCAAATAACTGAACGGAATTCCATTTCCCACTAAATTAACTACTAGGTCAAACGACGACCATCGCCGTAGTTATTTATAAAATTATGTATTCTACCTATAAGAATATTATAGAGAAAATACAGCGTGAGTTACAAAATTTAGCTCGAGTGATTGACGCTTGTTTATATTTTGATGAAACGCGAGGGAGAACGTTGTGCAAGTACTGACTGTTATTAATATAAGGTATGATTAGTTGTCGTCGCCCTCATTCAGCGTGTCTTGGCCCCAGCCCTGGTGACTGGTGACGTGAAGCATGCGCGTGTGTGAAATGGAGCGATGCTGGCGTCCTCCGTGTCCACTGAATGGCTGAGCCTCTGAAGCCATTATAAATAGGCAGGCAGGCAGGCCATTATACAATGTGCGCTCGACTGGACAATGAATACACTCACATAGCTACTTTGTCTTAGGGAAATAAGTTTCTAAAGGTGATGGAAATCAAGGGCGTAGCTCAGCTTGGTTGGTTAATGGTCGTTTCTCACAAACGAACAAACGACAGCTTTACATTTTGACGTTTTATTCGTTTCCAAATGATTTGTTATGTCAATGAATTCACCTTTTCTGTTGTTCCCAGGAAATTCAGATATTTTAACCTCTAACGATGAACCTACTTACCTAAATACTTAATTGCTTTAGGCAGAATTGCACATAGAAATACACGATGTGTAATTTGGACAGCAGGCCTCCGAACAGTCCGAACTGACTAATTTATTAGTAGGTATTCTGAATGGTTTCCTTGTAAGTAATCATCATACCGACCTCGCTTCACATGTAATTATTTCGCAGTTATCTTTGGTAACTCATCAGTTAGTGGAATGTCTATCTAAATTACCCGTTGTTTATTAAATAGTTATCTTTTATTCATTCAAATATTAGGTTAAAGATCAACAGTATGATTCTGATAGCTATTGTTACTTGCCTACTGACTGTTTTAATCGCCGTTTGTTTTTAAGAGACAATAGCATTATACGTCCGTGTTTAGGTATATAAATTGGACTGATTAAGCACATACAAACAGACATAAGTACATTCGTTAAAGTATACATATAAGTAAGCAAACCTTTTGTGATAAGTCCTTTGATGTAGGCGTGCATAAAAGATAAGTGCTTTCGTGAACTCCTGATATTTGTTTTTTAATACATGCATACCTTTTATCTTAATAGTTAGCAAACGCATCATTAAGTTATTAACTCGCTGTTTTATTATTAAACCTTGGGAAACCGGATATCAAATGAAAGCTCTTGGCAAGATACATCTATCATATGTCAGCAAACGACGCTAGCCAAAAATAACATCCTAATGGATCACAGAACTGAACTACAGTTTTAAAAACTATGTCATGACTCTGGCAGGGGGCATGATGGTGACGATACTCAGGGAACAAGGTCCAATAGTCAAGGTGCAGCGAAATGCATAAAATAAAAAAAGAAACGTCTTCTGGTCTAAGATAGTTGTCCTAGTTGACGATAGCTGCCGACTCTCCGCAGTAGATAATACTTCCCACTTCAAACGCGCGATATTTGTGGATATAATAAAGCAGTTACTCGCTCGATCAGCTTATCTGCATATCGGATATGCCATTTTCAATGACATACCGATACACACGCTTCCTTTGAAGTTTGCAATATGTTCATAATGTAAACGTAGCGCAGTTGTACGCTTGTGGCTAACGATCGAGCTAAATCCCGCGTTGTTCAGTTGTACACCACGAATAATTTACGATCGCATATAAAAATATCGGTTTACGTTGACCAGGTGGCCACATACGCGCAACAGTAATTCAAAGTTTTATTCTATTGTCTGTTCTATTTACGCTAAGGAGTATATTTGTTACATATTTCCTTCCTTTGTTTCTAAGTTGTTGGAACCAGGATGAGACTCAAAATCGTTATAGTCACATTGTAAACTTGGTCGATACTTACATACACACGATATTGTAGATACATTCAAAGTTCAAAAGCGTTGCTTTAGAGCCATGTTTGGCCTGAAAGTAACGGATAGTTGCGTCTTTAAATCTCATAAACTTTTAACTTTTCCATGTCTCTATATACTAGAATTAGCCATATTTGTCAAAACTAATAAATGTTTATTTCCTTCTTTGCACGACACTAGAAAAAGAAATGCGAGCATGAGATCTCAGCACCAAAACTTGCTGTATACTGGTGCATATAACTTATAAGACAGCACTGTTAAAAAAAGTGTTATTCGTATGGCGCCTACTGTGTATAACAAAATTTCGAGCGATATTAAAGAGCAACCATAAATGGTTGCTCTTTAATATCGCTGAATCGCTGAATATTTAAAAAGCGACTTACCACACTACTGTTTGATAAATGTTATTTTCTGTAAGACATTTTTTTGCCGATAAGGCACTTTAATTAAGAAATAATTTAGATTAAAAATTTTACTTAATTATAATTAGCTTTAGCCATGACTGCATGATGTACGAGTATTAAATATTAATCTGTTAGATTAAGCTTATTTTTGTTATTGTTTTTAATGATCATTTTAATTTTGCATGCCTTAAAGGTAGAATGTACAAGGACTCTGATCATTGTAACGCCTGAACTGTAAATTTACCCACATTCTATGCAAATAAAGCATTCTATTCTATTCTATACATGCATAAACTCACGACTCTTTCAGGCAGGCAGGTAGGCGGGAACAGAAACTACAGAACGCCACCTGCTCTTTGATTCGTACTTATTCAATGATTTTTTTCAACAAAGAATATCCATTTACTGATATTTAAGTTACTCAATTTGAATGCTAATGTTCCTGTCACTTTCATCTTTAAACCTATGGATTCTGCAGGAAAAACTGTACAAAACCCAGTTGCTATCGTGAGACGTGCGCATGCATAAACTATAATGTGTATATAAAATATGCCATTTAGCTTTCTTAAATCCGGCCTATCAGGTTTTGATTTAGGTACAAAGAGAAAATACAAAAGGTCTCAAAATACAAATTTTATAAGCGAAAAAACCACTTTCTCGTAATCTGTTGCTCTACTTCAATCAACTCTTCGCTTTTTTTTTACTTAATGTGTCGATAAGTAAGGCTCGCTAGCTGTAAGTTACTTGGACAGCTATACTATTTTTATTTTCCGACTTGTAGGCAGTAGTTATAGATTATGTGTCATGGTTCCATAAAGTCAGGCCATTGTGCTCGTTATTACAAAGTGAAACGTGATGTTCGTCGTGAATGAAAGTTTTGTCATCAACCTTGCCATCACCCTTCTCCTCTGTAATGAGCATGTAATGATAGCAGGCTTGTTTGTTTCCTTATTTTTGGTTCAACGAATATAAAATGTTCACAAAATGCTCTCAGCTTTCGTTTAGTTATTCATTGCACTGTTTGCGTATTCACAACTTCATTAAGAACAAACTTGCAATGTTCTGTAAATTGAAGAAAACTTTATTTTGCAGGATACTTGATACATACTAATTAGAAGAGCTGAACATTCAATTTGCTGGCCATGAATATCTACAAAAGCTGAAGGAATTTTAATTAATAATCATGACTATGTAATAACTTGTGTATGCGATATAATCATTGTTACCCTTGACAATCTTTTTGTTCCTACTAATTACTGCCGAGCAGATGCAAAGCCTTCTCACCATGTTTTGTCCTTTATCGTGCACAGTTCCGCTATTCTTCTGGCGTTCTATGAGGCTGTACGATAAATTAATTGTTGTGCTATAGGTACATCTGTTACCCGACAGGTTGATTGTTTACACGTCTTGAATACACAACTCCCCTTCAGTAGCCGCTGGGCACTAGCAGCTGGCAGCTGGCCAGGGATTGTTCTGCGATATAAATTATGTCCGCACGCCGATACTTTACTATCATCGGAACAATTAATGAGCTATCTTAGCATTACATTGGCATACAAATAATACTTACTGGACCTTTGAACTGACTGACCCTAATTCTATAATAAATTATATTGACTGTCGGTATTACTCAGGAGCTGGGATTGTTTTTATTGGCACTTTCTGTACATAATGCTACAAGGTAAGAGATTATTTGTTTAATGTTATTCGTATATTTTAACAGGAATGTACCTAAACCATAAATATTTTTCTCATTGTGTTGAACCAGCTTTTTGCGGGAATAATTTGGCTGGGGTCAGTGACTCAACACTTCTGGTTCCGTATTGTTCAGGCGAACGAGGCGACCGCTGAACAATGGGGGGGCACTTGAGTTTTTTAAGGAATTAACAAGACGCCCTCGATTTAAGTGGCCTGCGGTGCTTTCGAGCTCTTTCATAATGAGGTAGGAGGTAGGGGATGAGTGGTCTCATGGCTGAGGAAAGACGAACTTCATACTTAGATGATCGATCGTAGATTGGTCACAGCAACAAGATCAGTTTTATGGTAGTATTTAGACTTGGTTTTATTTTATCGAAGTGAACACAATTGGTTATTTATGTTTTTGGTGATACACAAACAAAACCCTTCTACAATAGTCAATCAATTGTTTAGTAGAAAACTGCTGTAAGCCCAAGGTACAATTTTGTACAAACGCAGCGCTACTGCGCACACACAATGTGCACAAGGTCCTGAAGTGTTAAATGGTACACAGGCGGCTATTGCCCGCAGCGTGCAGAGAACCCACTGTAGCTATGTAGATATTGTTTCACGCGTCTCCATTCCCGCTAAATTGATTCTACATCAGTAATTTGTATGCGTGTCGCGTGAACATCCATTTGCATGGAATTTAGTCCTATATTACACAAAAATCTCTATCATATATCGTATGAGTTAAAAGAATTTGCTATACAATACGCGTTTGGATTAACCAATATAATACACGTTTGGGATACCACCGCATACACATACATACATATTATATAGAGGTTTAATTATTCCCATTTAATTAATTCTCAGTTATAATAATACTTATATTATTTTATAAAGACACAACCAGAAAAGCTTCAGTAATACTGGTTATTTTGCAAAATAAAATGTCTTAAAGATCCCACAGTCACCTTAGGGACGGTGTTCGAGCGCCGAGAAAGATTGGAAATGCCACAAAATCACACAAGTGATCAAACAAGATCTTCGTGAATTCATTGCAAACCCCTTTTGTTTTACACTAACAGAGTAGGGTGGGGTGGACAGGTCATGTTATACTGGTTTAGTCAGCAGCCCAGGTAGGTACTCGAAGAAAGAAAGCTGTCTTACCGACAATAACGAATGAAGAGAGTATCGATCTTGGACTATAGAATATTCATAGTTACGTTATGTGAATATGCGTGGATGTGTCCAGATCCATAGGGTTGTTTCAGTATCAGTATCATAGTAACTACAAAAATGGAATGCGTTCGTTTATTGACGGTTAATTAAGTCTCATCGCATTATCCATCAGGAAATAAAATGTTTATAGGTAGTTACTTGGCACTAAGCTCGCCCCCGCCGGTGCGAAGTACCTATGTAAACCACATTTAGTACGACAATACCATCTAAAGCGGCATTCTTGCAGCTTGCCAGGAATGTCTAGCCTTGAGTTACGTGGCATTCCCGTTAAACCCTAGGAATTTAAACTACTTATCAAAGAAAAAAACTGAAGCGTCGATTATAAAAAACACGGTGCATTTTCTAAAATATTCTTTTTATTTTTAGAACATTGTTTTACTATTATTTCCTTATTGAGTTTTTACTCATATTCAATATCAAAATTGTAAAATATGTTCAGCTATATTTCTTACCTACCCCTCGGTTCGTTTCTGCCGGGACAAATGCGAATTCTCGATCGCGATAGGATGATTTCCGTATTTGCCACATTTCCTCCGTTTCCCGGGACAGGAGCGCTCGTTCTCGTAAAAGATGAGGCGGGATTTCTAAAGCCTTCTTCTCTCTTAGAATTGTTTATGGTTTTACTAGCTAAGTTTTTATAGATAAGTATGTTTCAGAGTATAGCTAGCGTCGGTATTTTCGTGGTTTAGGACCAAAGGATATAATTAATTCTGTGATGATTAAAATTCATAAATGTCAAATCCATTTCAGAAATGTTCAAACTAATCCAATTCAATGCCTAAGTGCCTGCTACTCGTTGTCTTTTTATCTCTTTCGGCACCGACTGTAAAATAGGGCATGGTTCATTTTTTATGATCTCACATAATATTCAACCTTAAAGATTTTTAAACTCTTTTCTGTCTATGTCATCTGTGTCGTCTTTCCCTTTCACAATAATTTCTATTTGCGCTTTTGAGAGCAAGTTTTTCTCCCGTGAGGGTAAGAAAAGTTACCGAACGCTACGAGCTACGACGACTGCTACGCAGGGCCTACGAATCCCTACGTACTCAATCATCTGATTATGATTACAACCCTTCGAATGTTTATTGTGATTATGGGTATTGTTACTTTAATTTAATATTCATGCAGGTATATCATTTTTTTTTCAATTTCAAAAAGTTTGGCCCCTCGAAACGTAAGTAATACTCAGCATTAAATATTTATAGCTAAATTCTTTAGTGTTGACAATGCTGCGATTATTTAGTTTTCTGGCCATTGTAGACGTCCAATGTTATTTAAGGGGAAAAACATCGAGATTATCAAAAACAAAGAAATCAATCCGAACGATATGAATTAATGTGGCGTTCGTCGGTCGTACGGTCCTAAGGGACCATTACCAAACTTCTTTATTAAGTTATTGCATGCAGCGGTTGCGTTATGTTCTACTGTTTGGCCAGTAGAGAACCTAATTTCCATAAAAATCCCTCTTCTCAGCAAACCCCTTTTCGTGATCGTGCCCCAGGGTCCTACAAGTGTTTATCTAAGTAACTAATTACTAGTCATAATTATTCGTTTAAACGTTTATTGAACGCGATCGATATTGAAGCCGTTGCTCCACATTTCAGTGTCCCTCGTGGACGGTCATGCCGGTATCGGCCTCGCAATCAAAGGCGATAGTCGGGCAATCGCGTGCGGATTATCTGCTTGTTCACGAACGCAGATTGTGTGGGGTGTGCGTGCGCGCCGGAACTTTGTTTGTTTTTTACAGACTGAAGTTGATAAAATAACTGAAAAATTATAAAGGAATAAAATAATGAGATATTAGAGTGGTTGGAATTCCCGATTTTCCTTTTCGCTAATAATCTAATGGAGATCAGAGCATGTCTGGTGCGCCTCTACCATAGCCAAATCTTTAAGGGCCAAATTAATTATTTTACCTATACTGAAAGTAGTTTTAACACTTGCCTTTGCGCTTGGCTTAAATAAACATCTGCCTCAAAAACATCGTCAGCAGTATTCTCGTGCCGAAAACACAAGATTTCAGTCGAGTAAGACTATGATCGACCGAGGTTCACAACCACACCGTAGGGCGTAGGCAACACAAATATTGGTTCCGTGTGAAAATAAAAAGCTGTGACTTATAGCGCAGATGCCAATCGCTCGCGCGTTGCGGCAATCTAGCTGTCAAACGTACATCGAACGACACGGCGCGGCGATTACGATCTTTGATAAAACGTCGCGATGTGATCAAAATGGATGATAGTACTACTTAGGTTTCTATTGCTTCCATTGATAAACGCCTTGGTTGGATGTTACTGACAAATGGCGTTACTGCTACTAAACATGTTGCTATAGAGACCCCGTCTTATTAACGCGGAATCTACGATCACACTTTTATCCTGAACATTTTCCTGCCAATTCAGCCGTTAACAAGTTTTCCTTTGTTAGAAAACTTTACTGATATGTTATTATTTACTCAGTGGCTCAACTGTGTCTCAAATAGGTCAGTTATGTATATTGTTAATTGGCTATGGAGTACACCCCAAACTCGCTTAATTACCTTTCCATTAAACCCATATCTTATCATGATGTAAACATTTCCCTATTTCGAGTATAGTAGATAAAAAAATGTTGGGAAAGGTTCAGGGTCTGTGTGATAAACGTATACTTAAATGATCACTGCGCCTATCTTGTGTCCTTGGTGGTTGGTATTGATAAAGCATTTTTTATTATTTTTCCTCGATTATGCATTTTGTGGCCGAAAATTAAAAGATTATTTGTTTTTTTTGAATAAGTACCTATGAATGTGTAGCGGCTATAATAGTTAGGTATACATAAACTGAATGACTAAAAGAGTCCGTGCAAAGACATCAAAATAATAAATTAGTTACAGTACGAGATAAAAGTTTGCACACTAGATCTTTTCTTTTTGGCACGAACAGAGCGATTGCAGAGAGTTAGAGTGAGCAGTTGTCAGGTTAAGTGGCTGAATTACAAACGTAGCGTATACAGCCGATCCTGGCAACCCTGGCTTGTTAACGTCTCTCCGCAGTTATCCTCTTCACACAACAGAGATAATCTTGTTTGCATAAGTGCTTCGCTCTTTTCGTAAAACTTTGCAGGTGGTGTGCCAGTCTCTTTCGCAATTTGCGGAATAGTTCGTTTTTGACGTAAACTACCGAAAAGCTAAAATAAGATATTTTAAAGTGGAACAACTTAAATACATTATACAAAATTAAAAAAAGGAAGACCTCATGGAAACCTAAAAAATTGTTCGCATTGCTGGCAAAGGCAAAATTGCCCGATTGATGCTTGATTGATTGTTTTGCAGCCTTGCCGGCAAAACTGTATCTTTGGCCTATTTATGTATGCAGTGTATGTCTTTATATAAAGAACGCTTCATATAAGGGAAAATACATAGGTAACCTCTACGGAATTAACATTGAGAAATCGCATTGTAAATTGAATCAAGCTGAATAGGCCTCTGCGAATTTTATTAAATTACCGACGGCCGTCAGCTTTGAAGTCACAATCACGTTAGAGGCCCTTTCTCGCAACATAAAATTTTATCCAACTACCCAAGTACGAGCGCAGTACCGGAAATAAGTTTTAAATAAAGGCAGGCTAGTTGTGGTACGTCATTAACTAGTCTATAAATATTTATACATAATTAAATGTTACGCATGATTGGTTTTCCTTCAATCAATAATTTATTGAGCCGCCCCTTAACTTATAGATTACGGTTCTCTTTGGGAAAAGCTACGGGGAAAACGTAAGAAAATTGAGCTATAACGAAACGAAAAGAAACGGTTTAGAGGTCAGCGATGTGATTTACTAATTAGGATGATGGTAGGGAACTGTAAGTCAAGGTACAAGTGTCCCCTCACCGTTTTTTACCACTGAGTTTGCATAACTGTCAAAATTACAATGTTTCCTTAGTAAGGTTGCTGATGAGTGACTTATGTTGCTGTCAGAAGTAAAAATAACAGTGTTTGGGGCAAAGCTATCATGCATTGTTTTTTGAGTTCCCTAGTTGTCTTGAAACCATCTTTTTAAGCATTATATCGACCATGTTAGAAAGGTATTTTCAGGAAAAACTTGTCAATGGAAAAGCTTATTTTGCACGTCACGTGTTTTCCTATTATCTAAAGTACCTACTTCTTTATATATTCATGAACGTAAGCGTTGAAGAAAACCGAAGCTAAACGCGAGAAGATACAGGTACAGTGAGTTATATTAGGAAAATTGTTTTTCAGTTAGCTTGTTTGTATAAAATGACTCTAAGTCAGTAAAGTTAAGCCAGTTTAGTAGCATTGCTGCGAGGCTCTTTTACATTTTCTACCATAAAGATGAAAAACACGATAAACAGCCCTCTTTACTTTGTTATAAATTCATACGAGATGTTAAGGGAACTCTACAACCACGGTGTGTAAAAAAAAAAATACCAGACGTCCATATTGTGTGCGTGCGCCCGTGTTTGTTTCGAACTATCCGTCTATCTAGTTTTAATTTAATAGGAACGTGGAACAAGTTTGAATTATGATTTGTGTTCTTACCTAATAAGTGCGTTACAGACTGGCCGTCTTATGTGTGTACTTATAATATTATGTCGTTAAGAAAAGATAGTTTTTATTCTTTTATTTTCGAGTGTCAATTGTGTTTTTCGCCTGTGTGCTGTTGTCAATTTGAAATAAAAGTTTGTAAGAAACGGATGTTGTTTTTGCTGCGACAAGTTCGGCCTGCCTAGTATTTTTTTTGTTAAAACAAAACATTGTAGTGACGTTGCAGGTGTTACAAAAAAAATAGCAAATCGTTAAAGGAACAAAGTTGGCAGTTAACCAAACTGTGAGTTCCTTCAAATACTTTATATACTCGTATACGAGTATATACCTACCAGTTTACATACGATTTATTTTCATTTGTTTATATATATTTACCCACGATCGTTCTATCGACGTCAATCGAGAGATGATCAATGTTTCACGTGATTCAATATTTTAGATATAGTAACAGGGTTTACAAAATTATTTCGGGGAAACAGTTTAGAATCTCATCTCATCTGTTGCACTCCACATTAAATAAAAAGAATTTGTGTGAAATTACCCACACAATTGAAATTAACCATGAGGTTACCCACCTGATCAGTAATAACATATAAACCTATATAGTGGGTAAGTGGGCGCTAGACAGGTATCATTACCTGTCTAGCGCCATCTTTTTCCCACTCTCGGAATAGTCCTAAAACATTCCTGCACTAACAGATCATTGTAACCCCCCAGATATAAGTTTTTAAACTGTCATGTCAATCATCAACACTAAAAACAGGAC
This sequence comes from Standfussiana lucernea, assembly GCA_964057025.1. NCBI lineage: Eukaryota > Metazoa > Arthropoda > Insecta > Lepidoptera > Noctuidae > Standfussiana > Standfussiana lucernea. The sequence continues at coordinate 5,121,841 of OZ059787.1, read as the reverse complement.
ATTTACCATGTTTACTATTTATTTTGAGTTCTCGATATTCCAACATTGTTGCTAGCACCAGTTTATCCGTGATCATGCCGTTTTTAGTGTGAATGATAGTATTACTTATCAGGTTCACCGTAGGCTTAACTTTACACAAATGTTTTGGTTTATTTAAATTTTATCAAGATTATGTACCTACTTAGTTTGTTTTGACTGTTCATCAGAAATTGCAAAACGCGATAAGATTGCTTTTGTTTGTTTGCCGGTTGATTTTGTGATTAAAAAGAAAAAATACTCGAGTACCTAAGTTGTTACAAACTGTTCTTTTATGAAGTGTATGGGTCGATCTCCAGAGGCATTTTTTTTCGTGTCGGGCTGGATAAACCCATTTTAAAATCGAAAAACGTTTGCAAAATATTTTTTTATAGACAGTTCGGTGTCTAATCTACGTGATACAAGGCTAACATTATGAATAAGTTTAATATAAATATTTAAAAAAAAATCTTAAACCCTAAAATCCTGATCGCTCTGGGTTGACCCAACTCCCGATTGAATGAAAAAATATTCTTTAACTTTTTTAATGACAACGATCATATGAAACAACTTATTTAGATTACATAACAAATAGTTAATCTTCATAGTAATAAAGTATTTTTAGTTATATTAACAATACTTTTGCCACAATTTGAATTTAAAATCGTGACCGGGCATTTTATCTCATCGCTCTGCGCTGAGGTAAAACATCGCGCTCATCCCTAGTTACGCGTTATAGACACTCTATTCCCCTCCCGCGGGGCAACGCCACTAGTGGTCTAACCGCCGAGGAGGATACCTGTGTGCCACGTGCCCGCGTTCCAACATTACGAAGGTAAGTTTATGATTGCTCTGGATTTGGTTCTCGAATTTTATGATTGCTATGGCACTTTATTTAAATTCAATAGTAAGCTTTTGAATGTGTTTGTTATGTGAATTAAGTGATCGTTATGATGTTGTTTATGAGACGTAATCACAACTTTCTACTGCTTTTAAATTCGGCTATATTTATGATTTTGTGACTTTTTCTGATCGCTATGGCTCTGATTGCTCTGTCCAAAAAGACCAGAGCGATGATATTTTGCATTAATTGTACGTTATAATTCTATTTTAAATAGCAGTACCGGACTGTAACAATGACAAACGATGAACTATGCATATAACCTTTAATTTATAGCCTTTCCTGGGTTTCTTCGGATAACCTAAACCCATAAACAGATTTTGACGTATTTTACCTTGATGATAGGTACCTTGCATTTAGCTACCACAACTGTAACCCTTTCTTCTCTAAAATTTAATGGCAAATATTGTTGCAGATTGAAATCATGCCTCGAAATAAAATATCTATTGACGAAAAACGTCTTAGGAAGAAATTGGCTGAGCGTCGTAGAATGGCCAAGATAAAAAATGATCCAGATCTATACGCACCATGGCTTGTAAAGTCAAGAGAGAATTACCAAAGGAAAAAAGCTCAGGGCACAGTACAGTTAGCATTAAGATTACAAATAGTTAAGTTTATAATTGTTTATTTTTAAGAATTGTATCATGTTCTTTATAAACGTTAGTTTTCTTCAATTACTTTTTAAAAACTAATATTTAATGAGTCTAAGTCATTTTATAACTATAAGAGACTGTATTAATAGTTGATTTCAAACGGTTTTTAATTTTGTCTCATTTACCTAGAAGTGATTTAATTAAGTCCAAAGAAATGAAACTAAGCCAAAAGTTGATTTTTATAATTTTGTTAATTAATTATTTTAGCGATTATTTTACATAAAAGATTCCGTATTTTTGATATGTATGACTGATAATATGCCTTGACCTTTTTCTAAAATAATACATTTCTCTTAGATATAATTATATAATCTTGTACACGTACATTGAATATGATTGAAAACAGCTAAATAAATAATATTTTTATCAATATTAGTTTTTTTGTTTCACTGCTTTCACCATTTATGATCGCTCTGGCACCAATTATGACTGCTCTGGTCACGAAATTTTTTGAACTTAAATATTTCCATAACTGTTTGTGTAAATTGAAGGCCAATTGTATAAATATACCATTTGAATATCATTCTTTTTAATGAGATACATAAATATCATTAAATATCAATATCTGAAAAGCACCAGAGCGATCACACGAATACGCCCGTTTTGGAGATTAACCCGTATGTTTTCTGCCTACTTACTAACCATCAATATCCATCAATCAATCTATGAGGGTGTTCTCACGTTTTCATTCATGAAGCCTAAGTAATGAATTTCTAATTGGAATAATGATGGGTGCTTATGTTTTGATTTCAAAAAATGTTTGATTACTTTGTTCTCTGAACAGAAGTCAGCAGAGCATGAATTTCCACAAAATTCTAGAATAATGGGTATTGAATAAGTACACGATTGCCTAGTCCCATTATTACTTAAGGCTATTCCAGAAGAGGATTCAAACGATAAGTATAGATTATGGCAAGGATTTATTTTATAAATATGTGTATGCTATCGTATGTCATGTGCTAATGTCCTTCGTCGATGGTCATGAGGGTGGTGTCGGGCTCATAGTGCCAGTCGAGCGCGCGCGTGCGCAGCATCTGCTTGTACACGAAGGCAGACTTACGAGGCGTGCGCGTGCGCTCCGCGCTCTCGTAGTCCACCTCGTACAGCCCGAACCTCTCACTGGAACGAATAAATCACGTTCGAATTGATACACAATTTGGTGGGATCAATACATTAAATCAAAATTGTCATGTGTCTGTACTTATCTCTAAAGGCTTGACACAAATTTTCACTCAATAGATAGAGACGCATTCACGGATGGACAATGATTGGAGGGTTAAATCATTGGGGGTGATGGTCAAATTCAGCACAAAAACTCACGTATATCCTCGCATCCACTCAAAGTTGTCCATAAGACTCCAGACAGTGTAAGCTCTCACGTCAGAACCCTCATCTATAACATCAAGAATGGCGCCCAGGTATTTTCGAATGTATGAGATTCGGTCATCGTCATCCAATCCACCATAGTTCGAGTAGCCGTTCTCAGTTATGAACACCGTAGGGTTGTTGTAATCCTCCCTGACCTTCGTCAACAGTTTGTAGAATCCCCATGGAATAACCTGAAGTAGGTAAAATACGACTGTTGAGTAATTCAAAGTCTTATTACGAACGTTTCTTTATTCAACAATTTAAAATAAAGTACCTTTAGAAAACTAGACGCGCCATGTTCCCAGTCACCAGGTTGATAGTGCACGTTTCCCAGGTCGTCGTAGAACGATGGTATGTCGTATCGGCCCACTGCTGACTCATTTCTATATACCAAATAAGTCGAATAGTGATTAAGACCATAAAAATCAGAAGTCCCCTTTACATATTCTACTTCTTCCGGTGTGAATTCCGGCAATCGTGATCTAAAGAGACCTTGTTCTGCACTCTTAGCTGCTACTTTTTCTTTCACGATTGGTGGGAAGTCTCCGGTGTCGGAAAATATTGGGTGAGAATAAACGCCCCACTGGAACAGACAGAAACATAGATTTGGTTATAGGTAGTTTGGTAGCTAGACTCTTAAATAGGTAATCTAAATAAATCTAAAAGTTTGGATGTAGGGGGTTATCTTCGGAATTTTTGATCTGATTTAGAAATTTATTTCCCTAATGGGAAGCTACATAATGGTATCGGGTAACGCAAGTGAAGCCGCGGGCAAAAGCTATTAATAAACCAGAGTGGGTTGCATACCTCAAACGCATTTGCTTCATCGGCAGCCAAGATTTCTTTTTCGGTTTCTGGTTCAAAAAATTGAGCACTTAGAGATATGAAGATAGAACCGTTATATTTCGGTCTAAATTCTTGGTCATAAATATGGTAAGCCTTAGCGTGAGCCATTAGAAGGTTTTTGGCACACAAGTACTCGCCAACACCTTTGATATTCAGTGCAGGTGCTTTAGTATTCGCTCCGTAACCTTGGTAGCAGACCTCCCTGGGTTCGTTCATTGTAACCCAATACTTTACTTTATCTCCGTACAATCCGAAAGCAATGCGCGCATAATCCGCAAACCAGTCGACTACGTGTGGATTGGTCCACCCTCCTAACTCCTGGAGTTTTTGTGGCAAGTCCCAGTGATACAGCGTCACCATCGGCTCAATGTTGTATTTCAGCATTTCGTCAATTAAGTTACTGTAATATTGAGCTCCAGCTTCATTAATATGATCAGGAAAACTGGTTGGTAGAATACGAGACCATGATAAAGAAAATCTGTAGAAATCGAGTCCTAATTCCCTCATCATTTCGACGTCTCTTTTGTATTTGTTATATGAGTCACAAGCAACGTCACCATTTGAACAGTCGTCTATCAAACAAGGATCAGTGTGAGTCATATGATCCCAAATGTTTTTTGATTTACCTGGAAACAATTTCATTGTAGTTAATTATTGCAGATAATTATGTAATTGTTCTGAAAATAATTACAATTTATTCGTACACTTACCGTCTGCATCCCAGCCTCCCTCGATTTGGTATGCCGCAGTTGATGTTCCAAACAGAAAACCCTCAGGGAATTTTCTAACATTATGACGCTCATTTTGAGTTGTCTTGCATTCTGAAAACGTAAATATTAATAATCTGAAAAAAAAAAGATTTTTTTTTTTAGAAAATACGAATACAAATAACAATATTGAAGTTAGCCCTTTACTTACATAAAGCTTGCAGACTTAAGCGACATCCTGCTTTCGCGTAAGAGACTGACTAACAACAAAATAGCAATCGATAAACATTTATTGAAGATCTTTATCTAGGTGGGGTGATATATTTGGACATTGGATGTAGATAATAAACAGGTGCTATGCAAACATTGCAGATTTTGATCACTATTTCAAGTAGAGATTATTGCTGTCGAGCTTGTGAAAGTGCGCGTTCGAGGAAATCCTATCATAATTATCTGCCCCTAAATGTTTCTCTGAAGTAACATTGTCCATGGCGATGGCATAAAAGTGAATATTTCATCATCCTAACTTTTTAAAGACTTTAAGTTAACGAAGGTATATAGACATATAAAAATTTGCAGCTGATTATTTGTCGAAGGACCTGCCAGAAAAACATAACCAGCAAGTTTTTAACCAAACGTTTGTTGCATAAGTTCACTAAACTAAATCCCGAACAAAGGTCAAGATTAGGATAAAGAATCTATGATTAGGTCTATCTCTTGCGTAACTTACTTTATCATCTCTTTGGTGGATTGCTTATTTGCTGTTTATCACGATTATCTTCGTTTGATAGTTCATCACGTAACGTAAATAGAGTACCAGATGAGCAGGTAGCAACAGTTTTTAATGGTACCTTAGTAACATAGTAAAAACATGTCACGATTGTGTATTGCTTCTGCCGCCCTTATGCAGTTGCTCTAATCAATGTTATCAAACTGATGAGTTACTGTTAACCGTTATGTTGCGTCAAGTCAGTCAGTGTAGGTACTATTCAACAAAGTTTGCGTAATACGCAAACACAAATTTAACAAATTATTGAAAAAAAAAATGTAGGTTGAATATTTATAATTTAATTTAGTAATAAAATAAAATAAAAATCATTTATTTCAGGTCATTGACCCATATTAGGTACAGAAAAAAAATCAATTTTGTCAATTTTACGTCACTATTCGTGCAATAAATAAATAAGTAATTACTAATCGATGAGGTAAGAATATGGGGAAAAAAAAATGTCAGACCAAATCAAAATTAATGTCAAAGACACAAAGCAAAATAAAATAAAATTGAATATCACAATTAATTAATTGGATAAAAAATAATGGTTGATTGTTTGCATAGTCGGCCATTTTGTAGCGTATGATGAGGGTGGTTTATTGTAAGTTTGCATTTTTTTTGTGTTTTTTCTTTTTTGTAACTTTTGTGACTCTGAGTACAACGTCACGTCATAATTTAATTCCGGGAGCGATTGCATAAATATGTGGGTATGTTGGAAGCTGAGCGCTGTTTACGCAATATTGCTGAAGCTGTTAACACGCAAACAAGCGTAATTTGCAAATTATGAGCATGCTGGAGGTCTTTAGAAGATGTCGCCAAACATCACCGAGGAAGAAACAGGATAACTGACACAAGACCTTTTTGCAAAATACTACGAAAACGCTGCCCAAAATCTCAGAACAATTTCAATCTCAAAACTTTCATAGGTGATTGTTATATAATTAGTATAACAAGCCGATGTAGAACTGTCGTTAGTGCTTTGGGAAATCCAACTGGTTGTTAAAAAACTGCCAGAAACGTTTATTTTCTAATAAATTTTTAAGCTAAGTCATTTTTCGCTTAGACTAATTAGTTAAAATTATGCTTTTATAGGTATATAGCATCTAAGACACTTTTTTTTTTGTTAGCCTCTCATGTGTCCCTCTGCTGGGCAAAGGCCTCCCCTTTCTCCTTCCAAACCTCTCTGTCTTGTGCGATACCTGGTCATGTTCGCCCCGCAAACAAGATCAGATCGTCACACCACCTTCGCCGCGGTCTACCTCGACGGCGATTTCCTCCGTCTGGCGTCCAGTGAGTAACGATCTTCGCTCACCTCTCCGGGTGCGTTCGCGCTACGTGGCCAGCCCACTCCCACTTTTACAAAAATTATTAAATATTAGTATGAATAAATATTAGTGTATTAGTAATTTTTCTTATAAAAATATACATCGGTCACAATTAGACCAAGTTATATTTGTTTGTGTTTTATTAGTGTTCTTTGGTAATCTCAGCAAGTTAGGACAGCTGCGAATGATTGGACTTCTCAGGAGTCAGAGGGCCTACACAAATGGTAAAGCGTTTCGTATTCCTACAATGAGTTCCAACAGGATTGAAATAAACTTTTCGGTATCCATCATTGTTATCATCAATAGAAGGTCAGTTTGTGTAGGTCCTCAGCACGATGGACTAGAACATAAAACGATACATCACGATATGGTCACGGTCTAGTTTTGAATCAAATGAGAAGCTGTCAAGACTACTGTAAACATTTATTTTAAAAAGTATGAGTATTCTAGCGTATGTCATGTGCTAGTGTCCTTCGTCGATGGTCATGAGAGTGGTGTCGGGCTCATAGTGCCAGTCGAGCGTGCGCGTGCGCAGCATCTGCTTGTACACGAAGGCAGACTTGCGCGGCGTGCGCGTGCGCTCCGCGCTCTCGTAGTCCACCTCGTAAAGCCCGAACCGCTCACTGGAACAAATACGACAGGAACATATTTCAAATGGAATCATATGAAATTGCCATTGTTTACAAAAATAAAGATTATGACTCTCTGAGCAAATGGACAACCTGTTATTCGAGACAATCGTCATTTAGTAATACTTCACCAGAACTTGACACAGGACTAACTGATGGTCGTGTAATTTAATAATGTATCTACTGCACGTAGGTAATTTAAGTTTTTATTATATTTAAAAACTCACGTATATCCTTGCATCCACTCGAAGTTATCCATCAGACTCCAGATAGAGTAAGCTCTGACGTCAGACCCCTCATCTATCGCGTCGAGCATGGCGTTGAGGTATCGTCTATGGTAAGAGATCCGGTCGTCGTCATCTAGACCGCCATAGTTTGAAAAGCCATTTTCGGTAATATACACAGTAGGATTGTTGTAATCCTCCCTGATTTTGGTCAAAAGTTTGTGGAAACCCCATGGAACAACCTGAAGTAGAAAATAGCGAATAGTTTTTAAGAAACAGGTTCACATGAGACCTCTTAGATTTTTAAAGAATATCACAAAAAAGTACCTTAAGGAAACTTGACGCAGAACGTTCCCAGTCATCAGGTTGATAGTGTACATTTCCCAGGTCGTCGTAGAATGAAGGAATTTCATATAGCCCAATAACTGATTCATTTCTATACACCAAATTAGTCGAATAGTGATTTAGACCAAAGAAATCAGAGGTCCCCCTGACATATTCTACTTCTTCTGGTGTAAATTCGGGCAAGCGTGACCTGAAGAAACCTTGTTCTGCACTCTTGGCTGCTACTTTCTCTTTCACGACTGGTGGGAAGTCTCCGGTGTCGGAAAATATCGGATGAACATAAATGCCCCACTGGAATAAACAACATCGGTATTTTGATTATTGCTTTGGATGGTACATAACCTACCATTCACTTATGTGACTAACCATTTAGTTAGCCTTACTAATATGTTCATACCTCAAACTGATTACCATCTTCGGCAGCCTCAATTTCTTTTTCAGTTTCTGGTACAAAGAGTTCTGCGCTCAAAGCTATAAAAATGGATCCATTATATTTTGGTCTGAATTCTTGATCATAAACATGGTAAGCCTTGGCGTGTGCCATCACAATGTGTTTAGCGCACATATACTCTGCGATACCTTTAATGTTCACTCTGGGTGCTTTAGTATTCGCTCCGTAACCTTGATAGCAGATCTCTCTTGGTTCATTTATTGTAATCCAATATTTAACTCTATCACTATACAGTCCATAGACTATACGCGAATAATCCGCGAACCAGTCGGCTATCTGCGGGTTGGCCCACCCTCCTAAGTCTTGTAGCCTTTGCGGTAAGTCCCAGTGATACAGCGTCACCATCGGCTCAATGTTGTATTTCAGCATTTCGTCAATTAAGTTGCTGTAATATTCAGCTCCAGCTTCGTTTATATAATCGGGAAAGCTGGTAGGCAGAATACGAGACCATGATATAGAGAATCTATAAAAATCTAATCCTAATTCCCTCATCATCTCAACGTCTCTTTTGTAATTGTGATACGAGTCGCCGGCGACATCTCCGTTCGAGCCGTCGTCTATCAAACAAGGATCATTGTGAGTCATGTGATCCCAGATGTTATCAGATTTACCTAGAAACAGTTGTATTATGGTTAATTACAAGATAAATTTACTTTAAACATAATTAACATAATTCACATGATATCCTTACCGTCTGCATCCCAGCCTCCCTCGATTTGGTATGACGCAGTAGATGTTCCAAACAGAAAACCCTCAGGGAATTTTCTAACATCATATCGCTCATTTTGCGCTGTCTTGGTTTCCGACAACGTAAATAAGAATAATCTGAAAACAAATACCTTATAATTATTTCAAAGGAAAGAAGGCTTAAGTATAACAGAATATAAGTTAACATTTTACTTACATAAAGCCTGCAGATTTTAGTAACATCCTCCGTTCGTTTAACCGACTGACTAACAACAAAATAGCAATCGTTAAACATTTATTGAAGATATTCTTATCTTCATCTAAGTGTCGGGTGCCAAATATAGATTTTGGTTTTAGATAATAATCAGCCAATATAGCGTTGTTTGCACGTAACTTTTCTAAATTTTATTCGTCGATAAAGTAAAGAGTTCCCTGTATTTGCCACTTGTAACTTTAAATTGTTTTTTCTTCGAGTGGAATGGAACATCATCTGTATGACTATGAACCTTTAATAAAATTATACAGCTAATTAAACCAGCTTTGTTATACCTGTAGTGATGGGCTAGGCTTTTCAGCTTTGTGAGCCTTTAGGTAGGTAACACATATCTTTTCATTCGGAAATAATATCCGTTATTTCGATTAAAAGACGTGTGACATCCTCACGCTTGGTGGATTAGAGCCTAATAATTCTCGTAGAGGGGAGGCTTTTGTCCCGGAAAAGGGGACATTAGGGGCCAAATATTATTTAAGCGAAAAAAAAAGTAATATTAAGCCAGTTTAGTTGTGCATTGCCGCACGACTTATTTTGATATACATCATAAAGATTAAGAATATGATAAACGCCTCTCTACTGCTTACATTTATCAATTCACACGAGGGTTTTACAGATTATTCGGAAGACAGTTAATAGTGAGCAACAATGTGAATAAAAATAGTTTCTGCTCTGGATGTTGCGGATATCAATAAATTCACTTGCGATTGTTTTGTTTGGTTATATTTATCCAAGATCGTTGTTTCGGCTACTTTCTTCAGATGAAACGTGACGTGACTCTTTTTTAGTTGCCTAATCAGTTTTCAACTGGCCCACTGCTGGGACATTGGCCTTCTTTCGGTACTCAAAAAAAATTACCTATGTAACTTTTTGTCTTGTGGAACTTCACATATTTTTCTGTCTAAAGATAATATACTGCTCGCGTACTGGATGTTGGTATCATATTTCATATTAACATAGTATACTGAACAACGCAGTGCAGGGGTGGTCCTTGATTTCTCATCGTTTACTTTCAGTGAATGGATAGATTTCAGGTCATGGAACTTTTGACAACAAGTTAGGCCAGAAACTCTCCATTTTCACTCCTTAGTGTGAGTTCGAAATCATAGGTCAAATCAATAACGTCTAGACATCTCTCTTAACGAAGCCATAAACCTGTGTACATGACAGCAATTTTACAAACATCTTGTACGTGTGTGAGCAAAGCTTTGGTCAATTAGGTCTACTAGGGAGGGGTGTTTAGCTATAAGTACCGCTTCAAAGGTTTAGATCGTGAATAGAATTTTCGTCTACTTGTGAAACTGTGCAGTTCGTTAATTTAACAAGAGACGCGCTAGGCGAAACAGTTCGACCACTTAAGGCCTAAAACCAATGAGGCTTACGGATCTGCAAATCTGCATATCTCATAGATTATGTAGCAATGCTAAATAAAGTATGGATGAACGAAGGAGCAAAGGAAAAAAATATTAATTGAAACAAATTCAATTAATTTATTTTCACACGACACTCGGTCAATCACAACAGAAAGTATTCGTTCGAAAGACATTAATTTCATATCTGTATTTGATCAGATCGTGATTTTGAACTAGTGTCCTTCGTCGATGGTCATGAGGGTGGTGTTGGGCTCGTAGTGCCAATCGAGCGCGCGCGTGCGCAGCATCTGCTTGTACACGAAGGCAGACTTGCGCGGCGTGCGCGTGCGCTCCGTGCTCTCATAGTCCACCTCGTACAGCCCGAACCGCTCACTGGAACAATATTAAGTGACCTTAAATATTGGTTTTTAATCAGATGAAAGCAGCGTTATTGCTAAAACTTGTCCCAGGTTTCAGGTTTTCTAAAATCACTAACTTTGAACCACTTCTTCTTGGATTTAAAAACTCACGTATATCCTTGCATCCACTCGAAGTTGTCCATAAGACTCCAGACTGAGTAGCCTATGATGTTAGAACCTTCGTCAATCGCATCGAGCATGGCGCTTTGGTATCTTCTTTGGTAAGAGATCCGGTCATCGTCATCTAGACCACCGTGGTTCGAGAAGCCGTTCTCGGTGATGATCACAGCGGGATTGTTGAAATCCTTTTTAATCTTAGTCAACAGCTTGTAGAAGCCCCATGGAACAACCTGTGTTAAAAAAGGACTCTGTAATTAAGTGACAGGATCTTTGAACAATTTAAAAATTGGATTTAGGAAAGTACCTTAAGGAAACCCGACGCGCCATGTTCCCAGTGATCAGGTTGAGAGTGCATATTTCCCAGGTCGTCGTTGAATGACGGTATATCAAATCGGCCTACTTCCCTCTCATTTCTATATACCAAATAAGTCGAATAGTGATTTAAGCCGAAAAAATCTGAGGTTCCCCTGACATATTCCACCTCTTCCGGTGTGAATTCGGGCAATCGTGATCTAAAGAAACCTTGCTCTGCACTTTTAGATGCAATTTTTTCTTTAAAGCGTTTTGGGAAGTCTCCGGTTTCAGAAAATATCGGATGTGCCCAAGCGCCCCACTGAAATAGACAAATCATAAATGCACATTACAATATAAGGACAAACCTGATAAAAAAAATACCTATTTCGATAACTGAATATAGTTTTAAAGGTGCAACAAACTGAGAAAATGTGTCACCGTCTGTTATATGAAACTCGGTAGTCATCGAATGCACTATACGTATGATACACCTAAGTTTGTATAAGTACCTCAAACTCATTAGATAAATCAGCAGCTCCAATGTCCTTGTCAGTTTCGGGTTCGTAAAATTGAGCACTCAGTGATATGAAGATGGAACCATTATATTTTGGTCTAAATTCTTGATCGTAAATGTGGTAAGCATTGGCGTGAGCCAACATAAGGTTCTTCGCACACATATACTCAGCCACTCCTTTGATATTCAGTCTTGGTGCTTTAGTATCAGAGCCGTAGCCTTGGTGGCAGACTGCCTTTGGTTCGTTTACTGTTATCCAATACTTTACTCTATCTCCGTACAATCCAAAGACGATGCGCGCATAGTCAGCAAACCAGTCGGCTATCTGCGCGTTGGCCCACCCTCCTAAGTCTTGTAGCCTTTGCGGTAAGTCCCAGTGATACAGCGTCACCATCGGCTCAATGTTGTATTTCAGCATTTCATCAATAAAGTTGCTATAATGTTGAGCTCCAGCTTCGTTTATATAATCGGGAAAGCCGGTGGGCAGAATACGAGACCATGATATAGAGAACCTATAGAAATCTATTCCTAATTTCCTCATCATCTCAACGTCTCTTTTGTAATTGTGATACGAGTCGCCAGCGACATCTCCGTTCGAGCAGTCGACTGTTGCACAAGGATCAGAATGGGTCATGTGATCCCAGATGTTTTCGGATTTACCTGGAATGGATATCATCCAGAAATTTGTTGATGCCATTATTTTTTTATTACAACTACAAATAATATAAATGACATCCCTACCGTCTGCATCCCAGCCTCCTTCGATTTGGTATGACGCAGTAGATGTTCCAAACAGAAAACCCTCAGGGAATTTTCTTACTGTATGCCGATTACATTGTGGTTTCTTGCATTCAGACAAAGTTACTAAAAATATGCTAAAAAAACATAAAGAACTTTAATAGCAACAAAGGAAATTATTTAAAATGATCACAATATAGTATAAGTAGTTTGTGTTTTACTTACATAAAACCAGCTGATTTTAACAACATCTTACGTTCACTAAGAGTACCGAATAACAAACCATACAATCTTTATTGAAGATCCGATCAACCTTTATTTAAGATCTTATCTTCGACTGCATCTAGGTGTCGGGTGAAAAAATATGGATTGGAGTTTGATAGCCGGAAACGTCACCAATTTCAATGTTCCATTAAAGTACCTTAGAGTATTTGTAATTGATTACCTATCATGTATATTTGTTCCGGGAAATACTGCAGGAGGTATCACCGTTTCTATCTCCAAAGAAGCGTGTCATGTGTTGGTCAGTATCTTAAGACGGCCGTATAGAGTATCAATAATATTAAGATACAGTCCAATCTTTGCTTTTAAAAAATTGGTAATGAGTCTGTCACCAGGACGATTAATTAAATCGTTTGTTTTTCGGAATGACTTCTCCTCTAACAGAAATATAAATGTTTCCAGGGTTCGTGGTTAGCCAGGTGAAGGATGCAGGTGCGGTGGGCGGCGTGGGCGCTGGCGTGGTGCGCGTGCGTAGCGGCCGCGCCGGCCGAGCCGCGCGCGCCGCTACCCACCGCCACCGCCGCCGCCGCCGCCCCGCCGCCCGCGCAGCCCGCGCCCGCCTGCGAACCCCTCGTGCTAAGAAACTCACCGCCTATGCCATCAGTACGTACCGAAAATCCTTTTCAAGTTTTACGTTTTTGCAATTTGCAAGCTTTATTTATTCTATACTATTAAATAAGCAATATACACTGCAGGCCAAAAGTTTAAGACCGCACTTAAACAGTATAATTATCTATCAATTGTAATAAAGTCCCATAAGATAAATAAAGAAATGCACACCTGCATATTCTATTGTTAATGTAGAATATTCAAAGAAGTCATTCTTTTGTTTACTTTCAAGTTATTGGACACTAAACATCTATTGTTTTCAATCACCGACAAACGCTGCGCTAGAGCCAGGTGGTAGAGTCCTAATAATATGTTTATTGTGTGCTCATTACTTATTACTTTGCTTTTGTTTGGCATTGGTCAATATTAAGGATTATTTAGCTTCTGAAAACACGTAGTTTCAATTTATTCGCGCGAAATTAGCAGTGAAGTGCGTTCTGCCATCGTTGTTTTGCATAATGAAGGCAAATCAGAATGTGAGATTGCTTCACAACTGAAGTTATCGAAGACTTGTGTTCATAGCACAATAACTCGATACAGGGAGACAGGCAGTTTTCATGATCGTCCACGCTCGGGAAGGCCGAGAGCTACCACGTCTAGTGAAGATAATTTCATTGTTGTTACCAGCAAGCGAAATAGACGCTTAACAGCACCAGAAATCCGCGTTGAAGTAAACAAAACCCGAGTTAAACCTTTATCATTGACTACAGTAAAACGTCGACTGAGAGATGCAAAGTTGCGCTTGGTCGCGTCGCCGTCCGAAAACCTCTGCTAAGGCCACAAAACAAGAAAAAGCGGATGCAGTGGGCTCTTGCCCATCGAGATTGGACTGAAGAAGATTTTAAAAAACTTCTTTGGACCGATGAATCCAAGTTTGAACTATTCGGTTCAAAACGAAGAATTTACGTGAGACGCAATGCTCAAGAAAAGATGGTGAAGGACTGTGTAGTCCCAACAGTCAAGCATGGCGGTGGCTCAATTATGGTCTGGGGTTGCTTCTCTAGCCAAGGAACTGGCGATTTGGTCAAAATTTAAGGAATTATGAAAAAGGAACAGTACAAAAACATTTTAGAACAAAATGCCGTTCCTTCCGGGTAGCGATTAATTGGAGACGCATTCATATTCCAACAAGATAATGATCCAAAGCATAGCTTCAAATTATGCAGAGGATATTTAGAAGAGAAAGAGGCGCAAGGGGTGTTAAAAAACATGGTTTGGCCTCCTCAGAGCCCGGATCTCAATCCAATTGAACTTTTGTGGGAAGAGCTTGACAGGAACGTCCGTAATCGTAGCCCATCCTCGCAAGAAGAAATGTGGAATGCTTTATGCGAAAGTTGGAGCAATATATCACAAGACACCATCAACAAATTGATTGCTCGTATGCCGAGACTTGTGAAAAAAGTCTTACAATGTAAAGGAGGATTTTTTGATGAAACATCAGTTTAGTTAACTATAGCCTTTTTTCGCGTGGACTGTTAATATTTCCTTATTTTTTTAAATTACAATTTGTCAATAAACACTAATTAGTGACTAATTGATTAGATAGTTAAACTGGTTAATTAAACATTTAATATTTTATTGGTGTTTTACTTTATTTTCCTACTTCAATTAAGGTGGTCTTAAACTTTTGGCCTGCAGTGTATGTATACAAGGTGTTGCTTTTCATCCTCGTCAAATTCAAGGAGGTAACTATGCTAATGATTCTCGACCCGAATCAATAATAAAATGGGTAGGTAATTTTTTGATATTTTTTCTTAATATCGGAAATCGATAAGTGTACACCACCCGTATTAAAACGCGGCCCATCTAATACTAGCCCTATAACCGCGCTTTCATACACACAAACAAACGCAGACGTTTATTCGATAAACGGATGATTCTCCTCTTTTGAAAAGGGCTTCATTCTTAAATAGTGTCAAATTAAAACAACTAAAAAAAGCAGCGTTTATTATTATTGACCACTTACCGTAATTTATATTGATTATTTACGTCTTCTATGACAACCTTCTGAATTTTGACGAGGATGCAAAACTACACCTTGTATACATACACACATCAAAAGTATCTAGGGATCAACATATATTTTTGCAATAACTTTTCTCCTGATTGATATTAATTAAAATTTTCTTTAAGGATTCATCAAATAAAGTGTTTTCGTTTGTCACAGTAACGATAAACCAAGTCACCTTTGCATTAATAAAGAAATTTGCCATTTTCCTAATAAAGGGATTTTTGACATTTGAACCACTAACATTAAAGTTCGAAAAAAAGACTGAAATAACAGTTTTCTTTAAAATTTTATTGGGTAACTTAAACAATTAATAATCCGTGTTTCTACCGCGAACACTAACAACACAAGAACATCGGTTTGGCATACTCAAAATGAGTTCATCCAAATCACGCTGTGGAATGGCCGCCCATGTTCGTTGCAACAACAAAAAAAGGTCTTCTTGCGACTGGATACCCTCCATATTCGGCAGAGCTCTTCTCTGTAGCATATCCCATGCATGCTCAATCGGGTTCAAGTCTGGCGACTGAGCAGGCCAGGGCAGGACATTGATGTTAGCTGCGGCGAGAGTCTGTCTTACAACTCTTGCGGTGTGCGGTCGTGCATTATCATGCATTAACTGAAATAAGGGACCGATTTGCACTTGTAGAGGAACGATGACGTCTGATACAATCGTCTCAGCATAAATTTGAGCGTTGAGGTTGCCTCTGATCCAAATCAACTCAGTTCTTCCGCCGATCCAAATACCCGCCCATACCATGATGGTTCCACCACTATAAGGATGGACTTCCTGGCAGGATTTTAATCGCTGTTGGCGTCCAGGGGTTCTCCAGTGTCGTATACGTCTTGTATCCGGTCTCATACCAAAACGAGACTCATCAGAAAAGCACACGAAACGCCATTGTTCTTCTGCCCAATTTCTGTGTTCAAGAGCCCATTGATATCGAATCCTACGATTGTGCATTGCTATAGGTGGTACCCGTAGCGGTCTTCGGGAATGAAGGTTCACTTCATGCAAGCGGTTTCTGACTGTTTGGTCGCTAATTAAGTTCCCTGAAGAGTGATGAAGCCTCACGGCTAACATCATGGCGGTTATTGTTGGAGCTCTTCGAGTTAAGATTTGAATGTATCGGTCTTGTCTCCGTGTGGTGCAGCGATACCGTCCTCCATGGCGCTCAGCCACGGTACCAGTGCTTCGGTAACGTGTCCAAAGTCGACTGATAACACTCTGACTTGTATTCAGAGCTAAAGCCACAGTACGTTGCCGGGAACCAGCTTCTATCATTCCCACGGCTCTGAGCATTTCTTCCCTGCTTAAATGACGTCGCCGCTCCATAATAACGTTGGTTTTAATCAGTAGTAGGGAAACAGTAGCACTAATAATGTCTTCAATGCGTTGTATGTTTTTATAGGGAAAATATTGACAGCTTATTTTCATCTTTTACTCGAATTT
This sequence comes from Standfussiana lucernea, assembly GCA_964057025.1. Taxonomy (NCBI): domain Eukaryota; kingdom Metazoa; phylum Arthropoda; class Insecta; order Lepidoptera; family Noctuidae; genus Standfussiana; species Standfussiana lucernea. The sequence continues at coordinate 5,104,858 of OZ059787.1, read as the reverse complement.
GATTGAGAGTTCCTGATTCAAATTATGAAATGCACCAAAAAGGATCCATATAAATTTATAAAATCATAAATTTATTACAAAGCCACATCTCAATCTCAAGAAATCCGCATAAAAATGCTTGATCCCTAGACACTTTTGATGTGTGTATATGTATATGTATAAGTATTTGTAATCACGTTCACGAAAACGGCTCTAACGATTTCGATGAAAGCTACAATGTAGCTTTTTACGCCCTGCACGCCTAGCATGACCACCGTAAATGACAGATTGTAGAAAGATTCCTATTGTCAATCTGTCAATTCTTCCGTCGACAAAACCCGTTTCTACGGTGGTCGTGCAGGTACTAAAGATTAGATAAAGTAAGATTTATGTCCTACAAACTACACATTATGTTTAAATCTGTCATGCGAATATTGCAGAACGCTCGTGAGCACGAGGCGGCAGCCATGCACACGGCGCGCGCGCTGGTGGAGCTGGTGGCGCAGGGCGTGGCAGACGAGGAGCGCGCCGCCGCGCTGGCCCGCGCCGCCACGCGCGCGCCGCTCTCACCGCCGCCCGCCGCCGTCGCGCTTGGCGCGCCGCAGCTGCACCTCGGCGTGTTATACATAGCGGAACCGCCCCGCCTCGTCGTCTTCCAACAAAACAATTCTATCATACTACGTCAGTTTTGGAGGACGTTGGCATCAGCATGGAATGCGACTACAGCGGTGTGGTCAAACGCCTGGTTCTCTTGCGATAAGGATGGCGAGGGCTGGTGGGGTGGGGTGGCTGCAGCCCGTGGGTCAGGACCGGCCAGATCTGCCGCTGCTCTATTCCGACGGTGGCCTGCCCTGCCTTGTGAAGAGGCTATGCACGATTGGCTCGGCGGGGCTCCCCTATGCGACGCAGCTACAACAGATTGTGAAGCTACTCCATCGTTTGGATCTTCAGATCGGAGGATAGAGGTGATTAATGAATATCTATAAAATATTGTGTTATCCTTATTGCCAATGTGGTGTTTCTCAAGTAAACCTTTAATCTTTTTGTAGTATCGATGCAAGTGCCAGGCAGATCATTGGAACCCTGGCGGCAGCGGGTGGCTGAGTGGCGCCACGATAGCGGCCGACGACTCGGGTGCGCTGACGTGCACGCCATGCGGCATGGGCAGCGACTCCACGGCGTGCCTGACGGACTCGCACCGCGTGGCCGTGCTCGCAAGCAACGTCGGCGGCATGCTGCTCTGTCTCGTTACCGCCGTCATTATATTCCGGAAAAGAAAATGTAAAGTAAGTAATGATGCGACGTCGAACAATGCAGTCGAAATGAGTCGTTAGTGTCGGAGTACTAAAGCCGTATTTATTTCATGTTTGCAGGCAGTAGCGGTAGGAATGTGGACAGTGCTGGAGGTTGTACTTCTGGGCGCATTCTTGATATATGCTTCCGTAAGTATGCCTCCGATCGAATTTTTGTCCTTGTCCTTGGCGAAGAAAACATTAGAGATGTCTTAAAAAGAGTTTGCATTCCAACAAATCAATAAATAGCACAGTAGACAATTTAGAATCATATTTTTTCAGATAATGTTAATCTTATCCAAGATCTTCCGTTTTTCAAGTACATCCCAAATGCATAAAAATATTCCGTTATGTATTTGCACTCATTTCTATGCACTATCATTATCATCTGCCATGGATGGCTTTATCTTGCGAACAAAAACAAACAATACTTATTGGGATTATTCGTTATCGTAATCGGTACAGAGACAGTAATGCCACCCCCGCGTAAACTAATCGGTGACTCTAACACCCATATCTATGTATAGCCAAGTTAAAGTAATTACTTGAGCTTAAGTAATTACTTGTGTAATTTTTTTATGCAATAGACAAGAATTTAAATGAAGTAAGAACCGTCAAAGAATGCAAAGGTATAAATATTACGTCAAAATGATGTACAATTTCGGAGATATCGGGGCTTGTTTCGTAGTCTTTTCGGTCAATAATTGAATAAGGTCCAATTTTGTTTTCTTTACAATAAAGGCATATAACGAAAATATATTCAATCATTATTGAAGTTGGGGATATTTGTAAGATGAAAAAATATATTTTGTTGGTCTTTATTCAATAGAATCTACAAATTAGAGCTCCCAAATCACGTCTCCATAAGCTTTTGTCTAAACATGCATCGGGAGAATGATTATTACTGAATAAATTAATAATTTATCTAAAATTCGCTTTATTATCATTGTAGTAGAGAAAACGAACTATTTTTAACAAGTAATTGTTATTTCAAACAACGGATAACATACAATTTCAACGAGGAAACCTTGCAATTTTGCGTTTTTTTTTGTAATACGCCTCTTAAGCAAATACTAAACTACATAATAATAATCGTATGGTGAATATTGGTCGTTTCATTGACTTTTTTGCCACCCAATTCCGAAAGTAAAGTTATTTTCCACGTTTCCAAGTCAGTTTTTTTTTTGCAAAAAAGTTTTTATGTAACCCTTTTTATTTAGCTATCTTATCACACACAAATCCTTGTCAAGTATCAATTTCGCAATTTCTTTTACTTGGATGACTTTTTTCCAGCTATTTTGATTTAAAAACCAAACTACTGAACCGATTTTGAAACGGTTCACAAATGACGAAGATATGAGTTAATAAACACTTAAAAAAAATTGAAAACCTCCTGCTTTTTTTGAAGTCCGTTAAAAATGACATTTACTTTAGTAAACACTTGTTTATAGATACGGGAGTGTATCCTAACTAGTGGAGGTTTTGAAAATAAACTTGGCATGTAAGTTACTGGGTCGACCAACCGTCCACTGCTGAGTAGGACGCCCACAAATTAACCACGCTAACGTAACTGCGCAGTTTATTTTTTTACCAGCCACCGTTTTTGCCACCTGTGCCTAGCGTGGCCGTGTGTTGGCCTGTAGAGTGGCCGCTTGTCATTGTCTAATGGATAAAAAGTTCCCTCTGTGACAACCAGCTATTCTAGTTCTAAAATGCAAATTATAAGTTAAAGGAGAACAATTAAGTATTGCTTTATGCTGTCAGTTTTAATCGCCTGGCCTTTCAGGAAAGTACCTCATTATGAAATGTAATATATGACTAGCTTTTGCCCGCGGCTTCGGGAATTATCTCAATGGAAAATCAAAGAAAATCATATGTCCTAACCCAGGTCAAAATGTCCCTATGTTAAAGGAGTAAAGTATGGATAATGGATAACTTTTAAGTACTGGAAATCGCGCGGCGGTGGAAAATGTTAGCTACGTTGTGATTCAATGACCGTGATTGTCTTTGTAGGCTGCATCCCAGTTCTTATCGATGGCGAAGTGGCGCTGCATAGCGGGCGCGTGGCTGCGCGAGCTCGGCTTCGTGACGTGCTACGGTTCGGTGGTGCTGCGTCTGTGGGTGCTGCTCGCTGAGTTCCGCACCAGGAAGGCACATCGGTGGACGCCGAGGGATTCAGAGGTAGGAGTTCTATACAATGTTTTGGAGTTAAGGATGACCATTTGGCTTATGTTCGTTGTCGGAACATTGATAGATTCTTCACATAAAACGATTCGTGAAAACAGTCTTATACCTCTTCAATTTAACTGCAGAATCTGAGTTAAGTACTTACACAGTGTCTAAGTATAAATTTTAAAAACCCATCAAACGACCACATAATATGTTTATTCTTGAGATGAGAGCATGATACTGCAGATATAATAATATAATATCTTTATTTATACAAAAAACAGATTGTAGATATACCTCATAAATGCGTAATTTGCGCTAAATTCATTATCTACAATATTAATGTTTTTTATTTGAATTGGCTAAGTTTGGTTGTAGGAAAGATACTTTACAATTCTGTCGGGAATATAAGCGCAGTGTGATTACGTCCAGGTATAATATGTTTGTCAATTTCTGTGTGCAGGTGTTGCGCGTGGTGGGCGCGATGGTTCTGGGTGCAACGTGTTACCTTGCGGCGTTCACGGCGACGGCGGCTTGCGACGAAGAAGCCGGCGGCGGCTGCGCGCGCACTGCCTGGCACCACGTCACAGCCGGCGCAGAGATTCTGCTGCTCGCGGCCGGCCTGCGCATCGCGCATGCTTCCAGGAACGCTAGTGTACCTTTCCAGGTATTTGTTTCTACTTGGCTAGCGATTTAAACACCAACAAGCAATGAGAGAAAACCCATATCTTATTCATCAACTGTCTAGCCTTTTCTCAAATATGTTGACTTCGGTTTTCAGTTTAACCAAATGTACATTGAGTGACTATCCGATGTGCTTTCCACTTTTTAGTAAATGGGTTACCCCTTGTTTAAACTGATTATCAATCTTTAGGGATTGTCCATGATATGTACCCACATAATATCTGTTGTAGGAGCGCGGCTGGCTGGCGGCGGCGCTGAGCACGGAGATCGTGTGCGGCGTGTGGTGGCGGCTGGTGGCGCTGGGCGAGCCAGGCGCGGCGCCGGAGCGCTGGCCGTTGTCGGCCGCGCTACGCGCGCACCTGTCGGCCGGCGCCGCGCTGGCCTGCGTGCTGGCACCACGGCTGTGGCACGGCTACCGCGCCCGCTCGCTCGCGCAAGAGGTAACAACCGAACACATTTAAAATCGTGCGAAATTATCGGCAGTTTGACCCAAACAGTTTTTTATGAAAAACGCCTGACGTCATGTTTCCCGCCCGCATCCAACGGATTCCTTTGACCATCACCAGGTCCAGTTATTATTTCAGTTATAAGTGCAATGTCGCAAAACATTGTGTTTGAGAACAATACTACCATTTTTCGTGAAAATAATTGAGAGATAATAATTGGTCTTGTCACACCACAGATTAAGTAACAAATGGAATGCTAATGCGAATACCTATTTCTAATATATTAAAAATTAATTATAATTATATGCGAAAGCTTAAATTAATTAAAAGCATAATTTTTAATTAAATCTTTCGCATTCGTGTCTAGGTTATATTATTTTGTGAATTCAATTCCAGTGATCAAAATATAAGTCATGTAACTCTCTCGTGTAACAACATCCCAAGGTGTCACGTCGCGGCCCTGCGGAAGGATTCGGCGCGGAGGGTGAGGAGGAGCCCACCTCGGAGGAAGTCCGCGCCGAACTGAAGAGATTGTACGTCCAGCTGGAGATCTTGCGCAACAAGACGCTGCGGAGAGACAACCCGCACATCAGCAAGCGGCGCGGTGGCAGGAAACCGCCGCATCGCCGGTTCTCACTACAGGTATACAACAACATAACTTTCAAACTCAGATTTTATAATTTAACGTTTTCCTCTTACATTACTAACCAAATAAAGTTGAAATGACTATAGTAGCTTTCACAATAATCACAGTCACCAAATCCAACAAATTACTCGTAGTAGAGATAAAAATTATACGTAACACAGTTTCCTAGTATGGTGTGTTTAATGATATGGTTTTTTGTCCCCACCTTTAGTTGACGTGTGGTCCTTTACTTCATTATAACCGAGTCTGTCACCTACATTATACCTTTTTAACAATACCCAACGAGAATAATTCAATATTTAGTATTTAGATTCAAATTATATAGTCCCGTAGCCCTAGACTTTTGTATGGGACCCATAATTTAGCAAAAATGATGACCCGAAGTGTTAGTAATGTGACTAGTGTTCAGGTATTTTCAGCCCTCGTATATCGGTGTTCTATCTCCACTGTCATTAATTGAATGTTTCATCTTCCATCCTACACCGACTTTAGAAAAAGGGCAGTCGCGAAAAGGTAAGGAGGCGTACAGTACATACCTACCTACTACGTATATAATTATCGCATGCGCACTCACGTGGAGCACCCGCATGACCCCTGTGGATGTCGCCTGTAGCGCCCTTGCGCCCTCGCGCCCCCGCGCCCCTTGGCTCTGCGCCCCCGCGCTTCCTGCACCCCCCAGCCACACTACCCGACTGTCGCAATGTTTAAGATATTCGCTTTCTCTGTGCTCCCGGTGCCGAACTAAACTACTAATTGGCAGGATCGACACCATCAAATTTTTTTTCAAGTGGCACTCTTTTCCTCACGGTCTGACTTACTCAGGCCGGGGGCTGTATGTGTTTTTTATATTTTATGTCTGTTATTTCAAGTGCGGCTTCAATCCCGATTATAATTAGATTTTGTTTCTAAATAGCGACGCTAAGACCTGAAATCGGTTGATTTTCTTTGAACACCCACATACTATCAATTTTAAACGATATATTTTGTCTTCACTAAGTGCATTGCATTGTTCCTGAGACTTTCACAACACTTCACAAATGAAGATTAAGTTCATATTGCTTGTACACATGGGGGAGTATACACTCCCTTTTGTTACACTTATAAATTCAACTCAGGATTATTCTTAGATCATCCATTATTTTGGAATGTCCATGTTAAAATATGGATAATGGAATGTTCCATGAAATAATAGATGACTGGGTGCGATTTTAGGTGTTAATAAATCTAGTATAGACCTGTGTTCAAGCAAGCTCAACAATTACTACTTTACTCAGAAATCAACTCATTTCATGACTACCGTCAGGCATAGATATCAGGTCGTGTCATGATGTCCCGTGTGTGATAGGCGCTGCAGGCGAGGCGTGGCGGCAAGGGCAAGGCGGGTGGCAGCGCCAGCGCCGTGGAGGCCAGCGAAGCGGGCGACGCGTCGCGCACGCCCGAGGACTCCGTGTGCTCGGCCGAGGGACCCAGTCACTACACCGACGCCGACACCCAGGCGTGATCGCACCCGCATCCCCGTCCCACACTACTCACGTCGTCATCGCTTCGTGTGACACTCTCTCTTGAATTGCGTGGAATTGTTGACCACGGAGTAGCAATCTTGTTAAATCTTCATGGTGGAACAACGTGCAATCGTGATCGATGGTTATACGCGCATTAATACTCCATTTATTTACTACTCCGTGGTAATCTAGGACCGACACCATATCTTACTGTTTGGTATCGGTTCCGTGGGCGCGTCTACTTGCACGGTAGGTATTCGTGCAACTATAAAATGTCTCAGTAAGAATTGGTTGAATTTTAGTAGTATGTTAGAGCGATTGTTACGGATGTAAAGTTATATTTTTAATGCGAGAGTGGGTCGATTAGTCTTAAATTATTAAGTCACCAATGTCTGCCCTACTGTGGAATAATTTATGAAAACTCGTACATAACTACTATTTATAATAATATTTACTGGCAGGATGATGCCTGATGATACTGGTGGTTTAATTTTAATTATTAAAACCGATTGGTGAGAACGAATGGTCCATTAAGCAATAGTGATCTAACAAATATGTAAATCTGGAATTGTTATCTGTAATGTATCATCATTAATTAGGTGTTGAGAAAATCAATATTTTTACAGGAAATTATTTAAATCTCAATTAAATTTTATAATAATAATATCTATATGTGATGTACAAAAGGGAAGTAGAAATATATTTAATACTCAAACATTACTCAAACCAGAAGATTTGAAAAAAAAAACTACAAAATGAAACTGTACAATATAAAATACTAATCAAGGAACTCCTGAAGTTTTGAATAGAGTTAACATAGTTTTACAATAATTTTATTAGAACCTATATTTTATACAAGGTGTAGTTTTGCATCGTCGTCAAAATTCAAGAGGTTGTCATAGTAGACGTAAATAATCAGTATAAATTTACGGTACCTGGTCAATAGTAGTAAACGTTGCTTTTTTTAGTTGTTTTAATTTGACACTATTTCAGAATGAAGCCCTTCTCAAAAGCGGAGAATCACCCGTTCATCGAATAGACGTCTGCGTTTGTTTGTGTGTGTGTGAAAGCGCAGTTATAGGGCTAGTATTAGACGGGCCGCGATTTAATACGGGTGTTGTACACTTACCGATTACCGATATTTAGAAAAAAATATAAAAAAATACCTACTCATTTTATAAATGATTCGGGTCGAGAATCATTAGCATAGTTACCTCCTTGAATTTGACGATGATGCAAAACTACACCGTGTATACAAGCGGTATGGTCATATTATTTGTTTATCGTTTTAGTTTATATTTTTCAGGCTTCAGATGGCGCTAGTTTTGAGCAGATAGTATGGTAGTACCGCGGGTATAATGGGTGTAAAAATGCCCTTACTGAAGCCGAAAGCACTTGTTCTCCCCATCATTGCGATATGTTTTTTTTGTTCTAGAATCTAGACCATTCTTGGAGCCTTCCTTCTAGTTACGAAGAAATTGGGGGTCAAATTTCCAACTAAGTTTTTCACAAGTATTTTTTTTTATAACTTTTTATGTTATAACTTTACTTGAAAAATCTCCACGACCCCGTACTATTCAATGCATCCATGCACAATGTGTTTAGTGCGTTTCATTGAATCTTACCGTAAAATTTGATTTTTCACCCCAAAAAAAAGTCGTATCCCAGCAGAACATTTTTGCATAGTTACTAAGTTTGATGCACAGAATGCTTGGTTGACGGCTTCGTGAAGGGTCCGCTTACACCTACATAATTATATCATTACGAGTAATATTAGTAGAAAGTGTAAACCTGGGTCTGCGAAAAAACTCAAGAATCCTGGGTTAATACACCTAGATAGACCTAACACTGTAAGTTTCCACGGTTTGTAACTAAACTTTCACTGTCGCTTACGGGTTATCTTCCGTGATGAGAGTTTATTTTGAGCGAATATCGGAAGCTCAAATAAACTCTATTCACGGAAAATATCCCGTAAGTGACAGTGAAAGTCTAGATAGACCTACATAGCTATTCACAAACAATCGAATCGAAACCGAATCGATCATAGACACTTGTTTGAATATCTGAATTTCTAATCGAATGACTGGCAAAACGCTATTCACAGATCCGAACGGCATGCTAGTGTGACTGTTCCTAAATTGCCTTAGGCTGATAAAATTTTCGTTTTTCCAAAATCGTGGTAATATTACTATGAACGTCGGTTTCCCTGAGGGGGAAAGAGCCGCGCTCCTCCATCCGCGCGCCCCCGTGAGGTTCGTCCTAGACTAGTCGCCTTTCCACCGTCATAAGAGGGCTGAATTCCCAATTTGGGGCTGCCCTGTCCCTACTTTGAAAGCTAGGGGACAGGGGGGGATACAAGGTGAAGTTAATATTGGGAAGTCACTGTTATGACATATACATGAATAATATCAAATCATATGAGACAAAACAATAATAAAATGTGATTCTAATAAGACGAGAGGACGCAAAATATGATATAGTTTTTGTACTATATCATATTTTGGTAGTAATGGAACGTTGCGCTTGTGCTTTAGAAATTATTTATTTGTTCTTTACGTTTCTTTATTTGATTCTAATGTACTAGATGCCGCTTCGCAAACGCAAACAGTTCCATGTCACAACAGCAAACGTTGTAAAATGGCTCCACATTTTACAACGTTTGCTCGGCGTACGTGTACTGTTAGACCTAAGTGCATAGTCCTACTAAGGACGCTGCTACGAGCTCTAACAGACCACGCACTCTAAGCACTACTCGCATGTCTTTCCCAATCCTAAGGCAGTGGGTTGTTAGGCCACTGCTGCTGCTGATAAAATATTAATCGCTCTCTTACAACAGTCCACTGGGACATGTGCATCTTGGTACCAAGACTACGCTAATTTCCCTTGCCTAACGTAGGACGTCCTAGCACTTCGTGGTCTCAACCAAGTTTCCCTGAGTTAACTCGACTAGCTTAACGGCGGGTTCTTTTATTGCCAGTTTTGTGCGATGGTTTCAATTGTTATAAAGGATCATTTGGGTATAACCCAACATGCGGGAACCACTACCATTCAAGATCGCTCTCAGTAAACGGATGTTTTATCGTTTCTAAAAAAATTGTTGAAATATTAGTTTTGGCCTGTCATCCGGCTTTTATGCCTAGTTCGCTTCCCATTAAATAAAGAATTTATGCGTTTGGAAGTGGTCCAATATTGTTTTACAATTCTAAGAAGGGATGGTACGTTTTGTTATTAATTACGGTAACTTATCAGGTTGTCAAGCCATAAAATAGAGGTTTAATGTGTTTGTAAGTGTCCCGATACCGTGTGATGAGCTTGAAATAATTATCGACTAAGATATTTGCTTAATAATTAGGAGTACGTGACAGACAGTCACACTAGAAAATGAACATTTGTGGCAGAAAATGTAATGTGGAATATAAATTATCTTTAATGAGTATTTCTATGAGTTTTACTGCAGATTATACTGAATATCCGTCGAGTAACTATAAATGTTTAAAAAACAATTAACAATGATATGATTAATAAACAGATTCGCAACGACTCTTGTTTATGGTAAAGTACAAGATGGCGTAATAGTTCCGACTTTGGCCACGCGCTATAATATCCACGGAGTAGTATTTGTTGAAGACACCTTCTTCCCAAATAATTTTAATCAAAGACTAATTGTTACATATACCACGAAAAATCGTGTAAATATTAATGCAGCGGTCAGAACAATAGTAAAAGTTTACATGCAATACGTATACGTACTTCAGACAAAGCCTAAATTAGTTAACAGCACTTTTATCTTTGGTTCGATTGCACTTCCGACAGCAAATAGCTGTCGGCAGGGTTAATGTCTTCATATCGAATCATAATCGAATCGAATACTCGATTTCGATTTTGTGAATAGCGATTAAAAGACTTTTTCGATAGGACTGTCGATCGATTGGATATGACAGCCAATCGAGTGGTTGTGAATAGCTATGCTAGTCTAAAACTAAACCACACAAGCACGCTATTCTTGATATTCAACTTTAACCACGAAAAAACTACCAAAAATAATATTTTAACTGTATTAAAATCTTTGTACTTACGTGAAATTTTCAATCATCCTACCCTTTACATAAACCTCGCATTATACCCTCATATCTACTGTTTACCTAAAGGTCTCCAACCCAGGCTCACTCTCTCTGCTTGCATTACCCGTAACATGTTCATAGTACATAGGAGTGATTTTATATCTTTACTTACCTAGAATTTGTGTACTGTGTATAACTGTGAATGTACCAGGTTTCATGTGTCGCTGTTCAAATAGCTTCCTGTACCTCGTGTGACTCCTTGTGTGTGTCAGCAGATGTCTTACTGTAAATGTTCTTTACAGTATCGAATATATTTGGAAAATCTTCAGATCTCAGTGTTCTCTACTCTTTATAAAGTATGTCATTGTTTGCATGGAATTCATATGTTCACTCTAAACACTACTAGTCTACGGATAAAGGAACTTCTTCATCTCTTCATTAAATTTTGCGACTTTAGGCATTCCATTGATTAATTTTGTCGCTGTACTAACTTTGAAGATTGACTTTTTATTTAGTTAAACGGGAGAGTAAATAAGTACCTAAATATGGAATACCTACAATCAATGAAGGAGTTATGAGAGACTATTTATAAAAAAAGGAATTGTTAATACTTCTAAAGTTTTTAATAGATATTACCATTCGAATGTTTCTAAAACTTGCTCGAATATTGTTAATGTTACACAGATTTTTTTATCCAAAGTTTTGTCATCCTTGTTAAAATGATTTTTCGCGCACAAGCAAACCGTCTATCTTCCATTTCCAGTCTTATTTCTTAACTGCACAAATTCACCATTTATGTTTTTATTCTATTCTGAAAATGGGTGTATTCCCGTTGTCCCCACCGCCCGTGTCCGCACTGGCGGGGACAACGGGAACAATAAAAAATGCCGTTTCGTTGTCCCCGCTACCACCACTACCAGGGGGAACATAGCAGTGGGGACAGCGGGAATACACCTGAAATTGTTACCGGTTTTAGGGATCAATATTTTAGTTTTACACGTATTTTATTTGAATTAGCACGGGTACTAGTTTGTATGGATAATGATCGCAAAATATATTTTAGATCATTTTTACGCGCAAAATGTTTTAGGTTATTTATATTTTATGTGATTGTTATTTGTGTATAGTTATAACTGGAATGATAGAAAAAAAATGTAAATATTAATGCTAAAGATTTTATAGTATCATACGCATGATTTGTTTCAGTATTTATTCAACGTTGAGCTTTGTTCAATGTTTGTGGTGCGTGAGGCGTTTTGATGCCAAAAATAATATTATTAATGTAACAACATATTATTTATTGAATAAATGACAATATTCATAATGCCTTGTTTTATTGACAAAGCTTTTAAGAAGAGGAAAATAATTATATTAAATTATCACTAGCTACGGCGAAGTGTTCGCAGCAATCTTCGGCGGAAGAAGCTTCAGTGGTGTTATTAAATTCACACTTATCTTGCAGTTTATTGTAAAAAAAAATACATTTTTGTTTCGAAATACTTGACTTAAAAAAGCTATAATACCAATTTGGGTGCGATTCTAAATCGCACCTCACGTTCGGCGCCTGGCCTTTATGGTGCTAAAGTCCTTATGAAACACAAAAAGGGATGATACCACCCTTTTAAATTCAAGTACTACTCGTATAGCGTAGAGCTTCAAGCGTAGAGGTGCTACGAGGCTACGCCGTAGCAATCTTTTTCTTTGAACTCTCTCTGAAGATTCTGTAAGTTTGTATATACATACATATGTACATACCCACGTAACCTTCCCTAACCTAAATGATCGACATCAATTTAGTTCATCGTGCTTATAGGAAGACAGACGCCACAGTAACCTAGCAACGGTATCCAGCTACGCCAATATTAAGTACGCATTGGAGTGAAATAATTTTTATTTTTTGTTATTATTATGACGAAAATGTCGCATCGCGACGTATCGTGGCAACCAGGCGCTCTGCAGGACACAAAGGAAGATGGAATCCTGCGGTAACAGCGATGTGAGGAAGATATCACTGACCGTGCAGCTCCTTGAGGAAATTACCGGCTTTAATTGTATTAATTGCATTGTGATGGTGACTTAGTTGAAAATGTCAGGTAAGAATTACGATATTAAATACTTAACTCATTCAGTATAAGATAGGCATTGTGATACTTTCATAATTTGTTGAACTAGAATAAACATTGAAGTATTCTTATGAATGAATATGTTACTTATCCAGATTATATGCAGATTAGATTACATAGATTAGTTTAGTAGGTCATGTTAATATATATTTACATTGTTCCATCAAGTAACGATAAGTAAGTAGTACCAACGTTTGTGCTGCAAGTAGTGACGCGTATGACTCCGTAGTCATAGCAAATACACGTGATCACATTCATTACATGCATGACTGATGTTCGTACACAAGCTTTGTTGTACACAACACATTGCTTGGACACATGTAAACACAACTTGTAACATATATGTTATACCAAACACTCTAGTGGAAAATACATGCATCATTTTTATAAAGAACTAGCTTTGCCCGCAACGTCGTTCACGTGGACGAAGTTTCATACAATCTTTCAACCCCTATTTTAACCCCTGAATTACCAAAAATCTCTTCTTAGTGCACATTTACGTCATTTAAGGGACATTTGTGCAAAATTTTATGCTTCTAGACCCAACGGTTTCAGCAGTGCGTTGATCGATCAGTCAGTGAATCAGTCAGCCAGTCAGTTTCTTACTTTATATATGTATACTTATAGAAGATAGAAGAAGAAGATAGATCGATTTCATTTTGAAAAATAAGTTTTGTATTTTTCATGTCGTGAGGAAACTTGTGAGTATGAATGTGGATGGGTATAAGGGAAGAAGAAGACCAAAGATACGATGAAGGGACTGTGTGAAGGGTGATATGGCATGAAGGGAGGTGTCTGATGAGATGACGAGTAATAGATAAGTATAGAAGAAGAAGACATGCTGCGCCGACCCCAAATAAATTGGGATGAGGGCAGGAGAATGATGATGAGGACTTGTCTCCTAGAATTATGTTGGTTCTCGTTTAGGAACGTGTAGCCGGGAGAACGAGCTCTATTAAAGTCGTTAACCCCTTTGCTTACAACATTGCATGCGAGAGTAAGCCAATTGATGTAAGCCATAGGGAATGTAAATATGTGCTTATATGCACCGACGTAAATGGCGTGTTGAAGCTAATGGGCTTTAAGTTTAAAGCTCGGCACGGCCAAAGTGAACGTGCCTATATTGCATCCAGACTGTTAGACTGGGCCAGGTAAATTGCCACGACCCTGTCGAAATATATGATAAAAGTTTGTTTGTTATTGCATCTTCAAAAGCTCCTCTTAAAGGCATTTTAGAGGGGGTGTTAAAGTTTCTATGGCAGAATCTAAACGCGCGGTCCGATTAAGTCCGTTATTAGCACTTTGAGTAGTTTAATTTATGGATTATTTTCTAAAATCTAAAAACTAAACTAGAAGTACTCATAAAATAAGGCTTTGTAGCTGGAGGAGAACATCAAAATCAACTCTATTAGGTATGTGAAATACAAAAACCGAGAAACTACTCTCCAGAGCACCGATGTTGCTATCTGTACGGTCTCAACGACACTTACAAAATTCACCTACTAGGTATACAACTGTACAATACGTCAATTGCTTAAAACTGATAAGTACTAATTTACTCTCCAAAACCACCCCTAATCACACTAATTACATATTTCAGTAAAAGCTCTAACGCTACGCTGCTACGCCGTAGCGCGTGTGCTACGCTTACGCTACGACACCACCAACAGTTTTAAACCCACGGACTACATTCCTCAATTGTAATTAAAAGTCCTGAAAAGTCGGCAACTACAACTAAATATGATAACAGAATATTTTTGAACTTTTTCCTCATAAATATTAACACACAACGGGACATTTACCATGTATTAATATTGAGTTCCCGATATTTCGGCGCTGTTGCAAACACCATGATCCCGGATAAACTGAATTTATTGCGGGTGGGTGTTTATGAGCAGACAAATCAGTCTACCCTCCTTATTTTCTTTGTTATTCTTTCTTTTTTCCTCATAATTACCGACCTCATCAAACAAGATCAAATCTCTGAATGTCCAGCCTACAAAATATGAAGCCTCAGCAACACATTTAAGAACAGAGTTATTCTGCACACAAAGCATAAAGTCTATACTTCATCGTTATGTAGTTTGTCGATCGATGAGCATGAGTAGACGGATCCAGTGCCAGCATAACACGATAAAGCGCTCTCGAGTGAGTGCCAGAGCCAAGTCTGTAACCGATGAGTGGCATTAAGTGCCACTTATCAGTTCATTCCGTCGCTGGACTAGTTTTACAAGTGATAATGATGTTGAATGATACAATTAAGTTTTAAAAAGGTACCGTGCTACGGTTTAGTGCCTACCAATCTATGCCCTTTACAGGACAAATTCCACAAAAGTCTGCTCATCTTATAACTGTAATGCGATGGCGTATCACATGTAGTAAACTGTTTTCATGATTGTAAATTGACAAGGAAATATGCACTGAACTCTCAAGAAACTATCTCTATCGGTATCGTAGTTCACATGATCACATACTTACAGTAAACAAGCTTTGGAAGGAATTTGTTGTACTTTTCCTCAAACACAAGGTACATTTAAAAGTTTTCAAAAGAAATACTTACCGATAGTTTCGACGTAACATTCGCGAGGTATCAAACAAACAATCAGGTTCCTGCCATTTAAATTTCAATCGACTGAAGAAAAAAACTTTCAATATAGGTTGGCGTGTCTCGCTAAACTGTTTTCCTTACATATTCGTGCACTTATCGCCTAGGCATTGCCGTCAATCTTGTAGCCAATCTGTTCACCTACATTGTTAAAGTTAGTTGAGTAAGGCGGTGGGTCGGGAACTCTAGCAGTGTAGCGATGGCTGCGTACACCGACGCTCTGGATCACACCTCCATATATCAACGCCCTGCTTGTGGTATTTAAAACTTAGGATTTTGGAAGTTCTCACGTTGTCGTGTCTTGTTTAAAAGGATGATAATAGTTCGAAATTGAAAAAAAAAACTCGGGCAATAGACCAAGATGATTGTGTTCGTGTACAAAATCTATCAGTCAGTCATGTTTCTTCTGATTGAACAATGCCACCACATGGAGGTTTTCCGAATTCTATTAGTGTATGTAAATCTTACGGGGTTCATTCAATACAATTGGCATTTCGAAGTCGTTGCATTTGGATAGGAGGCGTCAGTTGAGCTACAAATGTAGTTGTGAAACCATTTCAAGCTATGTGTCCGAATTAATAATGATTTTAGGGTTTTCAAGAGCGTGTAGGTGTAGAATGAAATCAATTTTGTGTGCTTTTAACGTAGCGGATAATTCAATGGCGGGGCATAGGTATCCAATAATATTGATTCCAAAACGATTTACACCATGCATTGATAGGCTATACTTTCCTATTACAGATAGTGAAGAAAGTGACGGAGAGGGAGGTTTAGGCAATTTGAGTCGATTGATCGTTCGTCCTCCTGGACAAAGTGGGAAGGCGAAGCGAGGGCAGCTGTGTTTCGACGCGGCGTTCGAGTGCGGCAACCTGGGAAGAGCCGACCACATCACCGATCTGGAGTACGATCTATACGTCAGACCAGACACCTGCAGGCCGAGAGCTAGGTTCTGGTTCAATTTCACCATCGAAAATGTTAAGCTGGATCAGGTGAATTTTGAATCGGTGATGATTTTGAGGCGCATAGCGTGAATGTTGTAATCTTCTAGTGTTGCGGTCTCGATATACTAGGCTCAATAGAATTCTATGTTTTCTTACAGAGAGTGATACTAAATATTGTTAATTTGGCCAAAGAAACAACTTTATTTGATGGAGATATGACTCCACTAATTCGTTCCACCTCACGCCCGAAATGGTAAGCTGTTACTGTGTTTTTAGTTAGCTATCCACAAAGTAAAATTAAATGTATTTACACCTCGCAAACACCAACAAGTTGCAAACTGAACGCAACGCAAACTTAATATGTTAACTAATTCAGACAGTCGTGTCGCACGACGTCGCATGCAAATATGTTAGAGATACTCAGGTACTATATCTTCTCAGATATTCTTGTTTGAAACTTCTAGGCAACGAATACCTAGACGTCTGATATTCTACCACCGGTCGTCAGTGCACGGAGGGCGAAAGATCCTGAGCATCGCGTTTGCTTTCGATCGAGAAGAGGATGTGTACCAGTTTTCGGCAGGAGCATCGTATTCCTACTCTCGACTTCAGAAGCACCTGGCTACGTGGGAAAAGAGGGCTCAGGCCTTTGCCACCAGGCAGTCTATTGCTCAGACTACCGTGAGTTTAAGAGCATCGTATTAAGGATTTTTGTCCCGAAGCTTCATACTGACAAAATAGGTAGAAATATCCCCCGTCCCCGCACATTGCATATAGTTTTTTAAATGCTGTCTAATTGTTTGCCTCAATAGCTTTGTTTACTGGAAATAAGACCTTACCTCAAGCAGAAAACCGAATAAAAACATTTCCTTCTCAGCTTTATCAATCCTTATCTCAGGCTAACCAGAGATCGCACGGTTCTCATGCATCATTATTTCAGCAAAAACGTCGCATTGACCTCGTGACAATTGGAGACTATAATTTGAAAGAAAAAACAGAAGAGGTTAAAGAGGAACCTGTGAACCCTGTGATACTTACTAAAATAAAACCAGCCGAGCCAAAGAAACGGGTCGTTCTCATCATAGCGAGGACACACGGTGGGGAACCACCTTCGTCATTTGTATGTCAAGGTAGGTACTGATTAATTAGAGTTTATTTTACTGGATGTAAAACTTCACATATTTATCGCCATAATGACTTCATTTGAGCAGGCTTACTGGACTTCTTGCTGAGCTCAACGGAAAAGGCAGTGGCTTTGAGAAACAACATTGTGTTAGAGGTAAGCAGAATTACCATAAATGATAACACACTTGTGACCTGCAATATTCATGCATGTTTATTAGTTCACAGTTCACGTAGGTAACAAATAAACATACCTAAGTTCCTTAACTTAAATGTAGTTTATGCAGGTACTTTACACATATTATGCCTTCATAATATGTGTAAAGTACCTGCATATTTTACAAACCGCATAAACAAAGAAGCTTTCAATAATTAGGCCTAATAATTAATCATTATCTTTATGATCCGAACACATATCGACGGCGAAGTGCCAATAACACCTAAATGACAAAGTGAAAATTTTACACAAACTGAAAAAAACTCTTAATTTCTTGAGAAGTTAAAAATTTGTTAGTTTATTTATTTATTTTGAATAATATTATAATTATGTTGGATTTATATATTATGCTGAATTCGTATATTTTATTATAGTGTAGTAGGTATTCGGTTAGATAGGAGGTTTTAATTTTGTACTTATTCTTTTTATGTGATAATGTTGTGATTTTTAGAAGATTATGGATTTAACAAAACACCAATGAACCTAGGAGATTTCACTAAAACATGCGAATAACACCTTTAAATTCAAAACGATAAAAAAGTGAATTTCTCGAAAAATGTCAGTTAGGAGGTATTGGCACTTCGCCGTCGATATATTACCCTACATAAACTACATTTAAGTACATTATTAGCTATATTATGTATTCTGTGTTATTAGGTCATACCGATGCTGAATCCAGACGGAGTGTTCCTCGGCAACCAGCGGTCGGACCTGCTCGGCGGCGACCTCAACCGAAGTTGGAACCGAGCCACCAGCTACGCGCATCCCGCTCTAGTGGCCGTTAACGATCTCCTCAAGAAACTAGCCTCCGAGAAGGTACCTCCGTACATATACTTGAAAATCTACATCGAACCTAGTACGTCAAAGATCGCACATTGATGTGTGACTTACTTGTTCGGCGAACTGTCCAGAATCTATGCTAGAGGCCCAAATATTTTTACATTCAAATCTCTATACAATTTAAAAAATCCTGATTTTGTTTCCTGTTGCCTTTTTCTGTTGCTTAAGAACCTACCGCGCAACCAATGTTATTATTATAGGCTATGTACCTCCCTATTTACTAAAAGTACTCCTACGAATTCTCCGCTTTCAGACCGTCCAGTTGGATTTCATCATTGACATTCACGCAGACATAAGCCATGAGGGTGTATTTGTTCGAGGGAACTCGTACGACGATGTTTACAGGTGGGTAACCGGTGTAGTTTAACTTATTGCGGTAATATAATTTGATTCAATTTCTTTCTTAACTAAAAAAAAACTATTAAGATAAAATAATATTTATTTGCTAAAACATGTGTCATACATACAAGAAAAGACATGCATGCAAGATGGTAACAACATTGGGTTAGAAGCGTTATGACTACCTCTCGATAAGACTAAATATATTAGGTACAGACATGTTTGCCACATGATGTGACGTGCAAATGTCAAGAAATACAATAAATTCAGTAATTAAATAATAGTCATTTTAAAGTAACAAAAAATCAAACAGAACATCAAAAACAAAAATAAGATATTAAGACTTTTATACAATCCACATATACTCGTAGTTCAACTATGTCATTTAAATTAATTAAATTAACAAAAACAATAATCAAATCCAATATGCTACTATGTCAATACAAATCTTTCCTCTAGGAACTCGTTAATGTTGTAGTATGCTCTATCTGCTAAGTATGTCTTAAGTTTTCTTTGTGTTCTGGTTTAGTTGGACACGTATTGTGAAACAACTAATTACATACATAAAGCCAGTTTTTTTTTCATATAGGGGATTAACAGATACTACTGAACATCAAACATTCTGCTATACCTACAATACGCTTCCTCTACTCATTTTACTTCGTTTTTTTTAATTGTTATAATAGCACTAAATACGTTTGGTGAAGTGGTGTGTGGTTATAATTAGATAACTATATGTAGGTAGGTACACGGGGTAGGTATTAAGTATGCATTGATATTTTCAGAGATGTTTCCAATGGTCTTTACCTAAGTAGGTTCCTACTATCTCTGCCTGCATAATGGTTACTCGCTTGTTTTCACCTAAGTAGGACCTATTTGAAAATCAAATGCATTCAAATTCAGCAAACCAGATAACGCAAGTAGTGGGTACTTACGTCATCTGGTTTGTACGGAACAGTAATATTGCACAAGCATAAAGTGATTTGTGAAAAGCCACGTGAGCACCAAGCAACAAGTCTGTAAGTTGTGCAGTTATCGAAAACTTTTTGTATTTGTTCCCGGCGAGCGACTGTGCGTCATACCTATATAATGAATGCCTTACAATAACTTCAGGCCAGAATTGTAAATATAAGGTAGATACCTATTGCTGAAAGGCGTTTCTTTATGCCATTATACATACGTACCTTTAAAGAAGTTTACTTAGATAAGCACTAATGACTAATCACTAAGCAACTACTGTCCCTATAAATATAACCGTAATGTGTAGTGTAGGTACTATTGATTGTCTTCATTTAGAGATCATCATCTCTACCTAGCCTTATCCCATCTATGTTGGGGTCGGCTTCCAGGCTAACCAGATGCAGCTGAATACCAGTTATTACATGGATGACTGCCTATCTGACTTCCACAACCCAGTAAGTACTTACTAGGTGGGTAGTACCCTACCTACCTCTCGGTAAGACTGGTTGTTAGACTTTCGGGCCACTGACTACCTGTGACGACTGTCAAAGATGTACTAGAGATTTTTTTCATTTGGAGTTGTATTGCTAACTAGATGTGCCCCGCGGGTTCGATTCCGTGGAATATCGGGATAAAAAGTAACAGCTATAGGCAACAGCTATGTATGTACCTATAAAGTGTCATCGCAATCGGTTCATTAGTTTTTGCGTGAAGAAGTAACAAGCATATTATGTACATACTTACTACCATAAACTTTCACAATTCGAGTAGGATTTGATCAATGGAGACACAGTAACAATTTAAAATCTTTCACAGTTATTTATTATTTCATTTACTTATACATATTGAATGGAGGAAACAAAAAAAAACGGGGATGTGCGAGTCGAATTCACAAACACAGTGTTCGTAATAACAATATTTATAGCGCTCTTTCAAATGTAAATTTACACTCAATAGCAAAACTAAATTTGTTTTTCATAATAAGTTAATGAAAAACAAAGTTACTGCTGCAGTTTGGAGAAAAAGTCCCATATCTCAAAAACTGAATATCAAATCTTGTTCAAACCAATTTTCGTTGAAAGTTTTTTTTTTAATACTCTACATTCCCATTTTTTTTCTGAATTTTCCTGCTCTTACTTTAGAAATTAGAGGGGAGAGGGACACAAGTTTTACGGCTTTGGAAGCAAATATTTGATCAACCATTGAGTTGAGAAAAAAAGAGTTTTAGGAACCTTGATATAATTTTTATGAGCTGTCGATAATATGACCCCACACAGTTATAAACATTGAATTTTTTTTTTCAACCCTCATTTACATGTATGGAGACCCCTATTTTTATTTTTTTCATAACTTTACATCATTTTTGTGTAGCGGTTTATAGAAGACACCTACCCTCCAAATTTCAACTGTATCGTGCATATAGTCTCGGAATCAAATGGCTGTGACATACGGATGGACAGACAGACGGACAGACCGAATCTAAGGCTTCCGTTTTTGCCATTTATTTTATCAAAAACAAAAACAGCTGCTCCATACATTTTGACCGTGTATTGCACTTTTGTAGGAAACAGCTGTTTTTTAACCGACTTCTAAAAAAGGAGGAGGTTCTCAATTCGGTTGTATGTTTTTTTTTTTTTTTTTTTTTTTTTTTGTGTTTGTTACCTCATATCTCCGTCATTTATGAACCGATTTGAAAAATTCTTCTTTTATCTGAATGGATCTACTTCCCGATTGGTCCCATAGAAATTTCATCAAAATCGGTTCAGCAGTTTGGTTTTGAAATGAAAATAGCTGGAAATTTTTGTGTTTGTTACCTCATATCTTCGTCATTTATGAACCGATTTGAAAAATTCTTCTTTTATCTGAATGGATCTACTTCCCGATTGGTCCCATAGAAATTTCATCGAAATCGGTTCAGTAGTTTGGTTTTGAAATCAAAATAGCTGGAAACAATATGTCATCCAAGTAAAAGAAATTGCGAAATTGATACTTGACAAGGATTTGTGTGTGATGCGATAACTAAAAAGGGTAAAATAAAAACTTTTTTGCAAAAAAAAACCGACTTCCAAAGAAAACACTAAAAAAGTGGAAAATAACTTTACTTTCGGAAGTCGGTGGCAAAAAAGTCAATGAAACAAACAATAGTCACCGACTTCCGAAAGTAAAGTTATTTTCCACTTTTTTAGTGTTTTCTTTGGAAGTCGGTTTTTTTTTGCAAAAAAGTTTTTTCTTAAATACCGATGAAATAATTCTCTGTGGGTTCAGAATGATGTACTGAGTATGTGGTTAAATGTTATGTAAAATATTTAGTTTTAATTCCACTAAAGATCCATAAAATGCACATGCAGGAAAAGCAATAATAATTAGCATGCCATACACCCAAACTTATACTCGACAAGTGTTTCGCCCCTACACGGGGCATCCTCAGGAGATGTTTTGACTCGACGACCGCTCGGGCGCGAATGAGCCGGTTGACGTGACCTTTGTGTCCTTCTACCCACAATCATGCGTAATAAAGGAGAAGGAATTGTCATCCAACAGTGTTTCTATTTTGTGTTTTAAAATCTCTAATTGTTCCAACACACACAACCGGAAACCTTTATCACATATGTACATCATCATCATATTTTACATAACATTTAATGTCACGGATTTCTGCAAAAAAACGTCTGATTCTTTAACTTATCTTGAGTATGTCATATGTGGTTACCGTTTTCGAGTCAGTCACTTCTATTGGTTGAAGCTAAAAAAAAAGATTTTCCAGAGATCCCACGCGACACAGGCTAACGTAAACATAGTTGCCCATGGGAGTAGAACTCTTTTCTTAGGTCGATGTCAGCCAGTGAAAATGTATGTCCCTAGGACTTATTAATAGGCGATCGTCATTTTTACTGAAGACTCTCCAAAACGACGTATTTCGGCTGCCCTCGCCTTGGACATTGTTAAGAAAGTTGTGATCTTCCTCTTTTAGGCATACTTTACTGTCTCAAAATAAATGTATCTAAGTAAAAATAATTTTATACTGCTTTAGGGGTAAAGCAGTATAAAATTTACGTTACTTGTTTTAAACTAAAGGTCCGATTCAATTAATTTAAAGTGTAATTTACATGTACATATTCAACCTTAATTATCAAACCATTTAAATGGATAAGGAAAAATAATAATATGGATAATCGTTAATGTTACGATTCCAATTTCACCACTACTCGATTCCACCCGTGTTTAGATTAAATAATTTGAACAAAAAGCGGTAGGCATATAGATACCCTCGCAGTCTTTTTTATAATGAGTACTTTTATCAAGTAGTACATGATTTTTATGTATCATCAATAGATTTCCCAGCGCACGCCAAATAATAAATTTTGTAGGCAAAATTTTGCTACTTTGGGTTACATTTCATAAGGATTTCTAATATTTTTGAAAATTAATTATAGCCTATGATACTTCCTGATAAAAATCGGTCCAGTAGTTTCGGAGCCTATTCGGTATTCGGTACAAACAAATAAACAAAAAAATATTTCCTCCGTATAATATTAGTATAGATTAATCTATCTACTACCCAGGTTTGAACGTCAGGCAGTGCTTCCGAAGTTTTTGGGGACCCGCATAGAGGCCTGGCGACCTGAAGCGTGCTTCTTCAACGCAGACTCCTTGCTAGCCGGCACAGCTCGCAGGGCTTTGCCCACGGGGTCCATTGATGCCTACACGCTTCTGGTCTCCTTGGGAGGGCGAAGATTATCCCCCAGGGGGCCTTATATTCATTATACAGAAGACGCATGTATCCTTTTAATTAATAATTTCCAAACTGATATTCAAATTGTAAAAGGTACCGCATGATATATTAAGAATAAATTGTGAACAAAACATAACATCACACCTTTAATACCCACAGGATTAGGCAGAGGTGGACCTTATTTATAGTTCACCCACATTTCGCCACCTTTTTCTATTTTTTTACTGTTTCATTTAGAATTAATGCATGTTTTTAGTTGACTGCGGGTATAGAATAGGCACTTACTGGTGACTTTAATAAAAAATTCGCTTAACAAGGCAATCAGATACGAAAATAGGAAAATCTCTAGCAAAATCTCTGTGCGACTACTATCGACATATTGGGGTCATTCCCCCGCGGGTAGGACGAAGTAAGAAGAAAGATCAAAGGGGCAGACGGCGGCGGAGACGACCTGTTATTGAACGCGACAGGTCAGAACTATTCAAACAAGGTCATACAAATTTCGCAGACTCTGAGCAGGGTACTCATTATTGGTATTTCAGGAAGCAAAACCTATACTTTTTTTATCAGCCTGCTCTGTCCCACTCCTGGGCAAAGGCCTCCCTCCACTCTTTCCACTTCTCGTGAACACGCGCGTCCTCTTTCCAGTTCGGACGGAACCTGTCCACTTCGTCCCGCCATCTCCTTCGTGGCCTGTCTCGACCCCGCCTCACTGTGTCAGGGCACCAGTTTTCTGTTATTTTGGCCCACAGTTTGTCCGGCATGCGGCAGACATGTCCTGCCTTGTCCCATTTGAGTTTGGCAGCCTTTTGAGCCACGTCAGATATTTTTGTTTTGAAGCGCAGTATTGTGTTTCGAACACGATCCGTTAATTTAACACCTAGTATACTGCGCTCCATTGCTCGTTGGCAAACCTTGAGTTTGGACTTCTGGACGTTAGTCAAAGACCAAGTCTGTGCACCATAGGTTAAGACGGGGAGAACACACATGTCCATGAGATTGCGTTTCAGCGCCATAGGCAACTCATCCTTAAATAGTTCCTTCATGGACCAGTTGCTCTTCCAGGCGTTTCCTGTATCTACGTCTTGCAACTTCTTTGTCTTGCCTCACCTGGAAATAGACTACTTGGCCCAAGTAAAGATATTCCTAGACATGTTGTATTGTCTCCCCGTCTACTTTTATTATTTAAGGTGTTTCATTGCACATAACTTTGGTCTTCGACATATTCATCTTCAGTCCAACCTCAAGGCTTGCATCGCTTAGATCTTGGAGGATTAGCTGGAGTTCTGTGGCTGACGATGCAAAGAGAACAATGAGGTCGATGAAACGTAGATTTGACAGTCTCGTTTCGCCGAGAACAATGCCTCTTTCCCTCCAATCGGCTGCCAACTTCTTGAAGAATTCTTCGACGGTGCTGGTGAACAGTTTAGGAGATAGCGGGTCGCCCTGTTTGACTCCTTTCTCTATTTTAAGGTACATACACCTATCTACCTATGCGCCTGAAGTCTCACATGAACTTGTAGCGTTTTCTATAGAATAACTTCAGGCAGAACAAGTTGTGAAATTTTCCATCTTGCAAAATATAAAAGTTTAACCTTTATGAAGGAAAACATACAAAGAACTTTATAAAAGCGAAGCCGTAAAAGTAAACAGTTCGAGGAAATTACAGAAACAATGAGCTTTGTTTGTAACTTTGACTCTTGGAACATTTATGGGACTTCAATGAATAGGTGTTTGCATTGTCGCAATACCTAAACGTGTAGGTATAGCCTCCCTCTCAAATCTACAACAGCACAATGCACATGAGTCCGCTATTTGTTTTCTATTTAGGTCACCTAGTTCATCCCCTGAGCGGCGCGTGCTAGCCGGGCGAGTATTGTCGCCATCTCTGCCGAAGGTATCTCCACCACCTCTGCAAGCTCTACCTGCGAGACTTTCGCGTCGCCGTATACTGAAGTCTCGGCCAAAGACCGTACCGGATATGAACCACATATTGCCAATAATTACAGGTAGGTAACAAGGCCTTTAGTTGGTGTTTTGCCTATTAGGTAGGGACCTAGTTTAATTTACAAATCAGAATTTCACGAACTAAATTATTACTTGAAAGATTTTTCGTGCGATGCCTGTTTGTTTCGACAATCGTTTAGATAAATGTAAAAGCGCTCCCTCACCGGAACATTGCCTGCATTGCTTTCGCCAGTAATGTAAAAAATCAAAGATTCGATTTTGAGAATTACCTATGTTACAAATAGACGCTCGCGGTAAAAGAGCATTCGCCTATAATGTTACAATCCAGGATTCGATATTGGACACAAACAAGTGATTGTTACAAATTGTGTTGCTGCAGGTTGCGCACTGTAATGCCCGGCTCTCCTCACTCACTGATTTAAAGCTGGAATCTGAATTAAATCAGTTAGTATTACAGGCGAAAGCTTCCGTTAACATGTTATATAGTGAATCTCTGACACTGTCTCCGTGTCTCGAGTTTCGTATTGATCGAAACTTGAAATAGTATAGGACTGTGTCATTCTGCCAAGTCGTGAATATTTAATGTGTTCCTAGAACAGTACACCTTTGTAACCTTCGATTCTACTTTTATGCGGAATGCAGACTGTTAAGCTGATTTAATATGACTTACCTTTCTGATCTAGAATCTAGACATCCATATGCGCAAAATTTTAAATACGAAGCTTAACTAGCACTTCGTTTGCAATCGGGTGTGATGGGGAAATTCACCCAAAATCCTTTCTAGTGCAGCGTCTTGTACTCATAACAAACATATGCTGCGGAAATTCAATGACTTTTCCACTAACGCTTGGCGATACTGAATGCCTAACAGCGTAATAGAGATATTCGTGTGACTGACACTGGCTTGGCCACCATCAGGGATTTTAATTTTGATAACACAAATAATTTGTCGGTAATTAGTCGAAATTTGTCGCCCAATATCAGAATTTGTCGGTCACTGGTTCAAAAGTTATAAGGGTTTATAGGTGGCCGATCTGTAGAGACTCTCCCCAGCTTGGCCACATTTATATGTCAAAAACTAGGGCATCTAGCGTAGATCTGTTTTCTCCCAGATTTAGTCGGCAATTTGTCGGAATTTCTCGCCAAGCCACAGATTTAGTTGGTCACTGGTTCAAAAGCTATAAGGGTGTATTGGTGGCCGATCTGTAGAGACTCTCCCCAGCTTGGCCACATTTATATCTCAAAAACTAGTGCACCTAGCGAAGATCTGTTTTCTTCCAGATTTAGTCGGCAATTTGTCGGAATTTCTCGCCAAGCCACAGATTTAGTCGGTGTGTAATTAAAAAGATATTAAAGAATTCGATTTCTCCATACATTTGTACAATCAAGTACAAAATATTTGAAGTAGTTTCTAGACAGTATCTATGATTTCATATTATGGTGGAATTTTTGTTTCGAAATATATAAATATAAAGTTATTCTATAATTTGAACCCACCAAAGGAAAACTGTATTCATTACTTTTAAACAGATCTACAATAAATATATACATATATGTAATTATTTATCGAACAAAATGTGCACTTAGTCGCTGGCAGATAAATCACTACGCTCCGTTTCATTTAAGGTGAGAGGAAAGTGATAGATGCGAGTCAGTTTACAGTGGAGCTCATTATAAACAGTTTTTTTTTTTTTAAATTAGATAAGATAAAAACAAAGTTTGTATTAATTTGTGTGCGTTTTTATGTATAACGCACACAAATTATTATAAACTTTTTTTGTTGTCCTACTTCATTATCAATATGTAATAAATTACCGAATATTCCGATTGAATAAAGTTTATATAGCTTATTTGTATGCGGGTAGCATTATAGGTAATAGCGTCGTATCGGGTCGCGGTCGGGTCGGTGACGAAATGAAGAATTTCGATGACGTGTTGTCGAGTAGGTATCAATCGGCATCAGTGTTGGTTTCAGCCATTGTTATTTTTATTGAGAGATAATATTATATACTTAATAGGTATCTAGGTACCTACCCACATCTTTGATTATATAGTCTTAGATATTCCCTAATCCAACCTACATGGTCCGAGTAGAAAAAAAGACATGGCGCGATGTGATAGCTTTTTGAACAGGCGGATTGACAAAGAATAGAATACTGATGGCTTGGCTTGGTTTTCAGATGCAACGGATTCGGTATTCTAAGGACGTTATAATGTTGATTAGGATCGTGTTATATAATTCTGATGTACTTATTAATTACCTATGTGCTTGTTGCTGATTAAAAACAATTTGTATGAAATATAACTTTCTAGGTTATTTAGTGATTTGTTCTATAATAGTTTTCGCTTCTGGTCTCTAAGAATAGGTATTTTTAAAATTTTACTGTGAGTAGGTAGGTACAATCATTTTAAAGTAATATTTTTTTTTTTTATATTTCAACAACAGAAATTATTATTCTAAAGTAAGATTAACTTTATAATTTGGTAACACAGTTGCATGCGACTGTACATCTTGACACCAATAATTCACCAAATAGACCAAGAGCAAGATTTAATGTTTTCAAAGAAGTTTAAGACACTCTAATCTAGTAATTTAAAACATAAAAACATGAATCTAATTGAGAATTTACCTCTTCCTGACATTTCTAAGGACTTAAGACCGATAAACTAGAAGTATATTACACATATTACTAGAAATATTTTTTCTCTTGCCAACGTTTCGTAAACTCTTCGATCTAGCTCTTGGACTATACCTTAATAAAATTAAGTCATTATATCTTTTAAACTAAGACCCGACTAAATCTGTGGCTTGGCGACAAATTCCGACAAATTGCCGACTAAATCTGGGAGAAAACAGATCTTCGCTAGGTGCACTAGTTTTTGAGATATAAAATGTGGCCAAGCTGGGGAGAGTCTCTACAGATCGGCCACCAATACACCCTTATAACTTTTGAACCAGTGATCAACTAAATCTGTGGCTTGACGAGAAATTCCGACAAATTGCCGACTAAATCTGGGAGAAAACTGGTCTACGCTAGATGCCCTAGTTTTTGAGATATAAATGTGGCCAAGCTGGGGAGAGTCTCTACAGATCGGCCACCTATAAACCCTTATAACTTTTGAACCAGTGACCGACAAATTCTGATATTGGGCGACAAATTTCGACTAATTACCGACAAATTATTTGTGTTATCAAAATTAAAATCCCTGATGGTGGCCAAGCCAGTGTCAGTCACACGAGATATTCAGCTCTCGTCGCGCGTCGCATCGCAGTTGCAACAATGTAATTATATTTAGGCATTCTTTAGGTATCGCTTAGTGCTGAAAACGGGCATTACACGTCATTGTGTTGAAAATAGTTTATTTTATAGGAACAGCGGTCAAAACCCCTCGGCTGGCTGTTGTGGATATGAGCGCATACATTCGGACACCAAAAGGCTGTATACATCAGCGAATCGATAAATCGCAATTAAAGCTCAGCCGACCTCCCCGGCCTTCCCAGCCCAGGTTCACGAGTGACGAGTACGATACCCATGAGTCTGATTCATAGGCAGTGTGGTTGTGTTATACTTATTAATAACATTTTTTGGATATTAAAGTTATATAAAATGAAACAAACATATTTTTTATTGAAACGTATAATGTCGAAGCTTCCATATTTACAATCACTAACTTCTATCGTTCAGTCATCTCATTCTTAGAACAAATCTTATTGAACACTATTATCACTACAAATTCTACAATCATAACGGCAAATGAAAAACGAGACTGAGTATCGCTATCGAGATTTATTTGAACATTTTTTTTTTATTTTATGACAATTTTGGTTTCAACGTAAACGATTCGACTTCATCTACGCATACTAAAGAGGTCACAGGTCATCACAAAAACGATACAATCGTACATACGAAGGGTAAAGAAGCGCGGGCGCTTCGCAGAACGTTCAGCCGAGCGGCCGCGGCCGCGCGCAGGCCGGACCGGGCGCGAAGCACCTCCCCTAATAAATATCTTTGGCATGAACCGAACAGCTCGCCGACGAGTCACACGCGATCGCACTAACAACCGACAGTTATTGCTTCGATGCCAATATAGAGTTCGTTTCGTTCCCGCACGTCGCGTCGGGAGCTTCAGTGGGCGGCGGAGGCGCGCGCGGCCCCACCGCGTCATTCCCAGGCGTCGTTGTCGTCGTCCGACAGCGTCACCAGGTGCATGCGCGCGTCGTCGGGCGGCGGCGCGGGCGCGGGCGCGGGCACGCCGGCGCGGGCCGCGCGCTTCTGCCGCAGCAGCTCCTCGTCCGCCGGCGTCAGCGGCTTGCGGAACTCGTACACCAGCGGGAAGATGCGCTCCACCGCAGACTGCACATCGTTCACGCTCCGGGCTGCCGACAACCGTTTCAATTATTACAATGTAGTTTTTGATGTTTTGAATTGTTATACTAAACGCCCACACAACGCCCGGCTAATCTTCGTAACGGCTGGGTCGATTTTGACGGTGCTCTTCTGACATGTTATATTGGAGTAACTTAGGCTACATTTGTTTAGGATATATAAGGATTAACCTTTTGAGCGCCATTGTCACATATACGTGACAAGCAAGCGAATTCCCTGTACGCCAACGACACAAATATGTGACCAAAAATGTGAAGCACTATCACACGAAATGAACAATTAAATCATTAATTTTGTATGTTTTTATTTGTATACCTTAAATATTTAATCTCTAGTCTTGTCTCTTTAATAATATTGTATATTGATAAAGTTTTGGAATCCGTGTTCATTTTGTAGGTATTTTTTTTGTATGCGGTGAAATTGTGGCTTGGCGTGGAGGGCACGCGCGTGCGTTTATGCTCTGGCGTTCAAAAGGTTAAAGATCCGTCCAAAAAAATTAAAACCCTTGAAATTGTTAACAAAATCCGGTTCAAAAAGGAAAGTAATATTTTTATAATAATTTCACGCTGACGAAGGTCGCAACAGCTAGCTAGACACTCAAATTCAACCCTACGAAACAAGTCCTGCCGTGGGATCTTCGTTAGTGTAATATGATCTGCTGTTTTGTTATCGTAATGTTTATTAATATTAATGGTTTTCCGGCGTTCTTATCCTATTACATTTTATCCAAGTTGAAATATGGGCAAATACTAAAACCAGTGATAGATATTACATAACTTTATAGCTACTCTAAGGCCTTTCAAATTTATCGAATTTGTCAATTTTAATGAATTCACTTTATAATAAACGTCGTCGCCGAGGGAGGCCTAGAAAACACTGACGTAACGACTTAGACGCGTTTGCAAGAGATTGGCCGGAGAAAACCGCACGGAGAGAAGACTGGAAGGCTATGGGAGACGCCTTTGCCCAGCAGTGGGACAATATAGGCTAAGGAAAAAAAAACGTTTTGCAAAGGAATGTTAAAAGAAACCAATTCAACAGTATTGGCTATAGGGCAGGAGACAATTAACAAATATGAATAACATTTACATGGGCTCGTTTATGTAATCCGTATTGTTTTTTTTTCTAAAACTAATGTAACATGATGTAAATTGTATCCCATGAGTAATTAAACTAAAATAACCCTGTATCGTAGTTAACTTATGAGTCACGTCATCTGAAGTTGCTGGCACATTTGGTCTTTATTTCCTACAAATGAATATTCAACACAAATTATAGAGCTCATGACTAAATGTCTACCTGTAGGGCTTGATGAGATATAAGTGTCCCACAAAATTGTCTTTAAAAGGATGTCAATAACCTCAATGTATTTAGATAAATAGAAAAAGGTTTTTGTCAATTATACCTTATTATTACCTGTTTAGTTAATTTGATAGGTATTTGGACTTATTCAATTAGGTATAACAAATATTTCAATTAAATAAATTATAGCATGTAACTTTATCTAAAATAACATTTGTTATTTCCTCTACAGAAATTGGTTTAGGTGGATCGAAAATAAAATGTGTGTACCTGTGATGGTCACACCTCCAGTGGAGAATATCTTGAGTGTGGCTTTAGGGTTGTATAACTTATAAGTGACTCCTGGGTGAAGCTCTGGTTCATAACTGAAAGTAAGGAAAACAATATGTTTGAACAGTTCCTCATTTCTTTGATCCAGTTACATAACAGTATTTTATAGATGTAAACCTATCCAAATACATCTCTCACAGCTGGAACATATTTTTTTATTGAAAGTTAAATTTTGCTTCAACAAAGCCAAACAGGGCTGTTTGTAGGGTCAATCATTTACAGCTAAAGCAGCTCCCTGCACCAGTTATAATTATTTGGGGTATGAACTGACAAGACTAATTTAAAATTATAGATTTACACCATAGTAAGGCATAGTATTTAGTATTCTGGCTTTCATACCATAGTATAGTCATTTGAAAGGTATGAATAAATCATCTTCATACAAATACAGAAGTATACCATAAATATGCATTTAAATGACTGTTTTCTAAAAAGTTTTATCAATGCCTATCTCATTAAAGTTTAAGAATTCATTAAGTTGAACCACCTCAAAACTCATGCAAAATTTTTCATATATATTATCAACAACATGTTGTAAGTGAACTTATCCAAAGAGGGACCAAAATAAAACAATTTCATCTGAACCCTGACTCTACAGTTTGCATTGGTTGATAAGGTAGTTACGCTTTCTACACTTTTAATATTTGCAATTAGTAGGAAATTATGCAAATCCTTTTTTCCAATTCCATTATAGGCAATTATAATTTCCTTCAGTGCCAAGAATGGATAAAATTGGTATGTGCCCATTATGTGATGTTTGTTGATAAACTACAGAAAAATGTCATTGTGTAGATGTTAGGCAAGTCTTAGTCAAACATCCACTTGATCAACACTAATGAAAACAAAGGATCTTTTCATTTGACATTTGAGACTGAATGAACCGAAAAGATTATTTATAGAAACAAGCCCTAAAGTGAAACTAAGTGGGAAAGTTTGGTAGTTTTAAATAAAAATACTTACTCTGCTTCCTTGTATTTCTTGGAAAAAGATATGATCCTTATACCAAAGGGCATCCGGCAGGTGCCTAATACATTGACTACACGGAAATTACGAAAGCGCACTTGGAAGCCTAGCTTCTGCAGAGCACGCGCATACCGGCGTGCCGCCACTTTGGCCTGGTCCTCGCTAGTGGCGCCCGTGCACGTCACGCGCCCCGACGACCAGATCGACGCGGTGGTGTATGGGCGCCGTAACTTCATGGTTACCATGCCATTCTCGCGGCGGAACTCGACGTTAACACCGTTTAATGCTATCTGTCTAAGGTTCAGGTGACACTTAACACTAAAACTGCACACAACATTGTTTATCATAATATCTATTTCAGGCGTTTCCTCCTCCTCTTCGACGGGCACTGGCGGAGCCACCGGCTCACTTGTATCGGCGCACTGCATCTGCATCTGCTGCGCGCTGGTCGAGCCAGCTTCGCAATACTCATGGTCAGGTACCATGTGATTTGTAACATTATGTGTGGATATGCTACGGTTTGGCACAACGGTGTGTGTGCCTTTGCTCAGCCCTTTAATACCATTCTCTTGGATGAGCGTCGCCATGACCACCACAGCACACTGAAATAAAAGTAATGTCTATGATTTTGTACACTTGACCAAAAGAAAATATATCAGTATAAATAAAAAGCAAGACAGCTATTTGAAAGACTTCATATTGTAAGGTTCTTTTTCATTTATATGTAAACATACATTATCAGCAACACTAAGTTCCAATGAAATGTAATTCTAAATGAACCTTACATGTAAACTATGAAAGGCTTTATGTATACCAATTGTGTACATTGCTATTAATAGTCTCTTCAGTATGAAATTAGATATGTGACCCTCAAACAACTCACACCATAATATTGTCGAGTTGCATTGCAGTGTCTACATGTCATAACCAATTCCAGAAAACAAGTGTAATTATGTCAAAATGATGTTCATATAAAAATTAAAGTTCATCATCATCATTCCCCTGCTTCTTTTTGTCAGCCTACTCTGTCCCACTGCTGGGAAAAGGCCTTCCCCATGGCCACCCTCATCCTGCACTTATCTCAATTTATTTGGGGTTGGCGCAGCATGTCTTCTTCCACCTCTTTTTTTGCCATCGTTTCTTTGGTCTTCCTCTACTCTTATACCCATCCACATTCATACTCAAAACTTTCCTCACAAGATTTGCCTCATTCCTCTGCATCACACGCCCATACCAAAAAGTTAAAGTTATTGGAAGTTATTGAAAATAAAATTCTTTTTTTATTACAGGATATGAATCAACCATTGTAATGAAACGCTGATTAAGTTTGTACATTGAGAGCAAGAAAAGTGTGATTATAGCTGTTATCGTCAGCATTCAGCGGTAAACCATAAAGAGGACTTTATTGAAAATTGTTGATTACACAACAATGGCAAACACACGAAACAATGAAAACATTTGCAAAAAGCACTCTTTTAGCTAAAATTATGCAAGTTGAGTTTTGCACTCAACGAACTTGAGTTATATTGTAGGTACCTTACCTAGGACTTGAACAATCACTTTCTCAAATTGGGGAATTAGGCACTATAAATTGAGAGTATTGTTTTAAAGTAATTGAAGAAACATTATTAGTTTAGTAGTTAAGATGTCAGTTCTGAAATCACTGGTCTACACTATTATATGAAAGTATCTCTATAGCATGCTTAATCTAGACCATTGACAGTACTCCGTTAGATTTCAACAGATAAGATACACATACAAAGATATTTTATTTTCAGGGTTGAAGTTTAAAATATCAAAGATATTCAGATGCACCACAAACTTGTTTGCCACAAAGGAATAGTTTTATATTATCTTAATGTTGTTACTGATTTCACTGCATATGCCATATACTTTTATATTTTTTACCATACAAGAGTTTTGAAAGTGAGCTTCTAACAATAACAGAATCAAATTTCAAGATTAAAAGGAGGGGCACAATTTAGGACACTTCCCACGGCTGGGTATGGCGCGACGCGACAACATGACACTTTGCACAGCTGACTGTCGGACGGACCCCCGCCCCGCGCTACCCCCGGCCCCCACCTTCCCCAGCGCCCTGTCTACGTCCTGCGCCCTAAGCCGTTTGCAATGCACATGCATTATGCCGATTAATACATCGATCACCCTCAGGTGCAAATTGCGCACAAGAGTGCTTTATTGGACGTAAATTTACACACCTGAGCTTAATTTGTTAGTTTAAGCTAAGCTCATCATAGAAGATAATATGCTCGACAAATTGGTTAATTTATTAATTATTTACATTCCCCGTTAAGCGATTAAAACGAAAATAATTCGTAGTCAGCAGTTATTGACCCCATAACGACCTGAACCACACGTGATTGTGGACCACAAAGAAAAGTTATCTTAATGAAAACTTATCCTGGATAATATTTCTTAATTCTGATTCGTTTTCATGAAAACCAAGAAGGTAAGTATTAAAGGATTTCAATAAAATATAAAACTAAAGATGAACAAAATAACACGAGAATGAACTTGAACCAAAATGGGGCAGGCTCGTAACTTTTTAGTGACTGATTGTGGCATGATACTTTGGAATAAAGGATCTCAGGTTAAACTGTATTTACTAAACATGTAAGAGAATTACTTAAAACAACAATTTACCTGAGGTACGTGATATATTTGTCACAATTATTTTTACACTACCAACGAATAATAATTTTCATTGCAGAACTAAGAAAGTCCAGACAGGAGGTTCCGGTGACGATTTAGCTTTTGCACGACAACAAATATTACAACACACGAAATATGACTGAAATTACTTAGAAAGCTAACTGATACAAGCAACTCGTTAATAAATGCAAAAATCAAAAACTTATGCACATCCTGCCTAGCACCGCCATGTTCCATTCGATGAACAAAATTGAATGAATGAAATAGAACACGCACGAATGACTGATTATCCTTTGCAGAATCATCGCCTACTTTTGTTGTCTATGCTATCAATGGATTTTTCACTTAGCTGCTTACTAAAAACATAATAATTAAAAATAAATTAGAATTATTTTAGATAAAATTACATATTTTTTTCCAGCGTGGTTTCTAACGACTGTTTTTATCCGATTGCAGTAATAGAACACAGCCGTCGCGTCGTTAGCTTTTTAAATGCATTTGCAAAAAATTAAAGGTTAAATTTATTCTGCTTGCACTCTATCATGTCCATCATTGCACTCAAAGAACTCTGTGGTTGCACTGCATGCTGCTGTTGCTTTCACGTTTTTTTTAAAAGGGCTATTGTTATTTTTTCATGAAATAGCTGTTATTCAATGGGGTTAAATGAACTTAGAAGGTTGTATTAATGATTTTAATTATTATAACTCAATAAAGCCATATTTGTTATGATCGCGAATTATATTTTAATCAACATACAACGTAAAACTGACCTGCAAATTCCAAAAAACGTAAGAAAATAAAAATTTCGCGGGCTCCCTGGCGCTTTCACTATAATGTGGCCCTGGATGACCGAGCTTGCAGCAAGCTGCACTTCCCATTCTTGTATAAGTTTTCCAGCCTTCCTCTCCTCGGTCTACGGTACCGAATAAATAACCAGGAACATTCTGTCTTCCGCATTGGCTGATTTTGAGGTACCGTTTTTACCGATACTTTGAATGCTTGGAAAATGACTTGCCCCAATACGGATTTGCCCAACAATCTGTCCTCCCAGAGACGGTGGGACGTGCCGCTCTGCAGTATTGTACGGAATATCCTTTTAAATGCGGCTATGAAGCGTACTGGCCGTAAGGGCATGGGAGTCGGGCTTGTTGCTTCATCCACTCCCGTCATCCACCGTTGGAACTATGATGGATGACGCATCCCCATTGCATACCCTGACAGCCAGGGCAGGTGGTCACTCTCAGGGCCACAGGTCAGGTCGTACGTGCTGCTGCAAAGTGCGACCGTGATTGTGACAAACAAATATTGTCGTCAGGCTCCAGCTCGTTCCATATTTCAACGAATACGTAATGCCAAAAACTATTAACTAAAACATATTTTTTTCACGTTACTAAGACGATTTAATAAAAATTTTTAGTAACATACTATTTGTTTTTGAGTGTAGTGTATCAGTAGCTTAGGTCATTTACGAAACGCCATTGCAAACTTCTCCTAAAATTTTGTATCTAACTTCACTTTATTGTTCGATCATCCATCGTTCATCAATCAAGCGGTCGAATAATTCGTAATTTTACTTATTTTTTTCATATTTGTGCCAATTGTTACGTTAATTTAGTGTTATTATTTAGTTGGAAGTCCGTGGATATTTATAAATGTAAATAATCATCCTGTTGTGTTTGCAAACGTGCATATGCTTTGTTGTGAGAACCACCACCTTTATCTGCTGTCATTCTGAGCTGTAGCAACTGAATTTTTCGATAATGAAACATAAGTTATCCTTTAA
The DNA here is from genome assembly GCA_964057025.1 of Standfussiana lucernea. NCBI lineage: Eukaryota > Metazoa > Arthropoda > Insecta > Lepidoptera > Noctuidae > Standfussiana > Standfussiana lucernea. Next base: position 5,067,792 of record OZ059787.1, on the reverse strand, counting down.
ATGGTAGGTTATCGACTGAACTACAGTACAAGAATAACAAATCAGTATCCAGTTGTTGATGTGTCGTGATGAGAGTGGTGTTCTTACACGGAGAAGTCATCGGGAGAATGTGCGGTGGCGTTTAGCCATAGTGGCAGAGGACGTCAGAAATAGGATCCAGCATGGAATCGGTGAAGGACGAAGAACGTTTGCGGCGGCTGCGCGCCCTGGAGGAGCGGCTGTGTGACCCTCGCTCCACCGGCAACGTGGACTGCCTGCTGGACACCGTGACGGCGCTCGTGTCGGACTGCGACCACCCGGCTATCCGTCGCATGAAGAACGTCGAAGCATACACCAGCAGATGTAAGTACTCCATGCTAAACCATTATCAGATATATGATTTAGTTAAACAACAATGTTCCATTCTAAATCTATGTGAGACAAAAACAAAACCGTAGGAACTGTATTCGTAAAATTTGGTTCAGATTGTTATTAAGGCTATGATGGCATTCAGAAGGATAATGCAACCAGTAGGTACCTGCACTGGTGAATATTAATCAGGAAATAGTGAAACATGAAAACAAAAATTGGATGTTGACAACTTAGATGACTGAATTGGTCAATATCTGTTACTTCATTAGTATATATCCAGCCATACATTTAGATATTGGTTAATTTCTGATTCATTGGCACTGTAGAACAATATCACATTCCTATTGCTTCTAAGTAGTATTTGGGAAAACATGTCTTGTTCATTTTCAGTTACAATCAGTCAAATCTTTTACTAATTGTAACCCTTTATTGCAAGCAAATAGCTACTGAATTGCTTATAAATTCTTGTAAGATTTGAAATTCTGTCATTTTGCTGATTTTGTTACTATTGGTATGACCCAGAGTGATAGATTCATATAATTTTATTAAACAAAAGAAATCTATATTAATTCAAGTACAGAAATGTTTTGTTTAATTTAACATCAAAAGCAAGTGTGTACTGATTCTAATGCTGTATAAATATCAGCCCATAATTCTTATCTATTATTTATATACATACATTTGGCTAGAAATAACTACTAGGTTTGCTATTTTTAAAGGTTTTATTGCAATGGTAAAGATATTATACTTCTGGACAGCACTAAGCGCAGTACTTCTAATAAGCAATGCAGTTTAATTAATAAGTTTGTTTTGATTACAGTACAAGTAGTACCTAATCAATTAAGGAATGATAACATGGTACTTATATTTATGATAGATTGTTGATTACACATAGCAGTGTTTGAAATAGGGGTCATCCTTTCTTTAGGTCATATTAACTCCCCCATAGTTACGGCTTTGTTTTTTTTTGTGAATCAAAAATTTTTTCCAATAAAAACATAAAATATTTACCTAAACCCGGAACATGTAGTTCGGGGCAGTGCAAATTTTTTTTTGTCTTTTCAAGCACATACAACATCCTCCTTTGTAGACCAAGTAACACCATTATCAAGCGGTGGTGAAGTCGTGATTCATTCAAGGCAGCAGTACACCATTTAAAAATGCTTATAAATCGTAAAGTGTAACATTGTATGGTCCTCAGTTGTTGTTGCTTGAATAACATTCAGATTGAACTATGACAATAGACTATTGATATTAATTAGTTTGTGTCGGATTAATTGAATAGGATTTATTCAATTGGGAATGGTATTGGATCTAAACATAACTGGGGAAATATGGGTGTAGAGCTCTGCCGAACCCTTCCAGGGTTACAGGAATGGTAGAAGATGGATTACACATGTCCACATAATTGCCATAAATGATGTTTAATTCAATTATAAAGTGGGGTAATGTGTATTTCTGTGCCCCATACAGAAAGTTTTATCCTGCAGTGCCCTAAATAAGGTATTTCTATGTAGGCATAAATACACTGTTTATGAGCATTTCATATGTGCATATCTTCTGATTCATGGAATACAGATGATTCAGTGAACCATCCGGGTACTTACAACTAATTATGGTTCTCAAATAAAGCAAATATATAACAAAAGTATTGTAAGTATTTGAAATCCACCCTTCATTGTTGTAATCGGCATAATCACCCTTTTTACAACTGACCATGTGCCTAATTATGTTTTATTCTGAGGGTTGCAAACAGTTCCATTTTCTGAGATATCAATAAACCCCTGCCCAGTAAACAGCTCAAGATTAACACCACCAAAATGTTTTAGATCATAAGAGTTAGAACTATTAAATATGCACTAATAATTTGCTTTATTTTTGTTGTAGATGAGACTTTTGCTTCAGACATAATAGACCTGCGTATGAAAGCAGCAGATTTTGATTTGATAAAGGTGATTGGCCGAGGGGCATTTGGTGAAGTGCAACTAGTCAGACACAAGTCTACACGTCATGTATATGCTATGAAGCTTCTCAGTAAGGTTGAAATGATCAAGAGATCTGACTCCACATTCTTTTGGGAGGAACGGCACATAATGGCGCATGCTAACTCTGAGTGGATATTAAAGCTACACTTTGCTTTTCAAGACCACAAATATCTATACATGGTCATGGACTACATGCCTGGTGGTGACCTCGTTAGTCTGATGTCGAACTACGACATACCTGAGAAGTGGGCTAAGTTCTATACAATGGAAATTGTCCTTGCATTAGACGTAATTCATGGTATGGGTTTTGTACACCGAGATGTAAAACCAGATAATATGTTAATTGACAAATATGGACATCTTAAGCTGGCTGATTTTGGGACATGCATGAGAATGGGACCTGATGGTCTTGTGCGCGCCAGCAATGCAGTGGGCACCCCTGATTACATCTCACCTGAAGTGTTGCAGTCACAGAATGGTGAGGGAGTGTATGGTCGTGAATGTGACTGGTGGGCTGTGGGAATATTTTTGTATGAAATGCTCATTGGAGATCCTCCTTTCTACGCAGATAGTTTAGTAGGTACATACGGTAAGATCATGGACCATAGGAACTCACTCCAGTTTCCTGACGATGTAGAAATTTCAAAGGATGCTAAATCTTTAATTAGAGGTCTTCTAACAGACAGGATTAAAAGATTAGGAAAAAATAGTGTTAACGAAATTAAGCAGCATCCATTCTTTATCAATGATCAATGGAGTTTTGAAAATTTGAGAGATTCTGTACCGCCGGTTGTGCCTGAATTATCTAGTGATGACGATACAAGGAATTTTGATGACATGGAAAAGTCTGATGCTTTGGATGAATCCTTTCCTGTGCCTAAAGCTTTTGTGGGAAACCATTTGCCGTTCGTGGGCTTTACATACAATGGTGACTATCAATTATGCGCCCGAGGACTAAAGGCAGCCGATGTAGTAGATACTATTTCTAATAATCATATTAATAATGTTGGATCTGAAGCTATACTGCAGCTAGAGAAACTCCTCGAAAGAGAAAGAGATGGGAGGCGGAAGTTGGAAGACACGCAAGTTAGTTTATGTGCTCAGCTAGAAGAATTGTCACAGAGAGAATCTAGAAATAAGAAAATAATAGCCGACACAGACAAAGAATTAGCATTACTTCGACACGATCTGAAAGAGATACAAAGGAAGGCTGACATAGAAACTGAGACAAGAAGAAAAGCAGAATTTAATTTTAATGAAGCAAAGCGGCGACTTGACGAAGAACAAAGCAAACGAGCGAAAGAAATAAACAATTTACAGACCTACAACGACAAAATAAATGCTTTAGAAATGCAATTGACGGAGTTACGTGAGAAGTTAAAGCAAGAAGCTGAGTCTGCTGCGAAGTCAAGGAAGCAAGCGGCAGAGCTGACAGCTGCGCAGGCCGCCGCCGCTGCAGTCAACGACGGCACCGTCGCGAGCTTGCGTGCCCAGCGCGACACGCTGGAGAGGGAACGAAGCACTCTCTCTGAAGAACTTGCTGCTGTAAAGGCTTCTAAACAACGTTCGGATGCGGCTGTCGCGGAAGCCACTAGCAGATTGAATGCTGCCCACGGAGAGCTCGAGCGGGCGTCGGCCAGGTTGAACCAGATCATGGCGGACAACAGGCAGCTGTCAGAGCGCGTGTCTTCGCTGGAGAAGGAGTGCGCGTCGCTGGCGCACGAGCTACGCGCGGCGCAGCACCTGTACCAACAGGAGCTGCGCGCGCACCAGGACACGCAGCGCTCACAGTTGCTCTCTAAACAAGAAGCCAATCTGGAGTTAGTCAAGGGTGAGTGTTAGTATTCCAAGACGATTGACTATCTGCCATTTAGCCCACGCTACAATCCTGTCGTGTTCAACTGAGCTAAAAACTGTATAAGCTCCCAAAAATATATTTCATACCTTCACTTTTTGCATGCCTCAGGAACATTGGATATAATATTTAAAGGTATTGTTCAGTTTGCTAATATACCTCCTAATCTTTGTAGGTCCAAAGTAGACTCACTTTTTAGTACTAATAAATATTATGGCTTGGAACCTATTTCTTCTTCATATTAATCAATCTTCTTTTTGATCTACTTTCTGTAAATGATTTTAACTGGATAGTTATTAAATTTTGTATTTCTAATTCCTACTCAAAAATCTACAATTATTTAATTACAAATGCTGTTTTTTGAATCACATTTATTTATGGAGTGTTCGCAATGTGATACGACAGCTCTGCAATCGAAACTAAACGAGGAGAAGACCGCGCGGCAACGCTCGGAGTCGGCGTGCCAGGAGAAGGACCGCCAGATGTCCATGCTCAGCGTCGATTACCGCCAGATGCAGCAGCGCCTGCAGAAGCTCGAGGGCGAACATAGACAGGAAACGGAAAAGGTCATTACAAGTCATCGAATCTATCAAACAAGAACATTATGAATTTGTTTGGTCAGCAACGAAAGTCGAATAACACTGCTATTTTTACATATGACTTGATTTTCGGTTCTCAAATTTCTAATCAACACGGGACTTCAACTGGCTTTCTTTGCTGACTGTGCTAATCCAATATCATCTGGATGCGATCTAATTGAACGGTATTTCCAGGCGATGGGTCTGGCAGCTTCCTTGGAGCAGGAGCGCGCGGCGCGCATGGCGGCGAGCGGCGATGTAGCGGCGGCCGAGGCGGCGGCGCGCGGCGCGCAGGCCGAGCGCGACGCGCGCGCGCGCGACCTGCACGCCGTGCGCGCCGCGCTGCACGACACCTCCGAGAAGCTCGCCGCCGCCTCCGCCGAGCGCGACATGCACTGCGCTAGGGTGAGTGCACACACGCAATGCTATAAGTCTTCTCTTTCAATGTTCCAGGACTTCCAGGTGAGGTACGCAAAGGAGTCTGCGCATGCAATTTACTTTCCAAACATGTGCTTTTTGAAAACAACTTCAGTGGTTTAGTGGAACCCACACATAAAGTTTCGTTTGCGCGACAACTTCAATCATTTTTTGACTTTCAATCACTTTTGAATTCTGAAATCAGCTTAATTCACACTAGTATAAATTTGAAATCCTACGTGCAAACTTACTAACTTACAAAGTGGAACATGAATTGGAAGTAAAGTTTTAAGTATAGGCCTCCTACGGTCTCCAGAGCCTGACCATAACCAGGGCAGTTGCAAAGCAGGACCAGTCAAGTCAAGTTGCTCATATGTGGTCAAAATGACATGACACTTCTCTTTGTCAAACATTGAGTTCTAGTAATCCCTAAGACATAAACATAATTTGCATGCAGTGCATTTTATCATTACTCAATATGACTCAGAGCAACTGGCTCACCTTATGCTAGTGCCGTAAACTGCAGGAGTGCCACCGTAGCGAGAGACTGCCTCTGCGGTCACTTACTTGCTTACTCATAGGGCTGGTTTCGAAATTTGAAAAGTCCGGTCATTTATTTTTATATTGATCGATTTTCTTTTCATTTTGGACCTCGTCTAGTTTATTCCGTCAATTTTGTCACACCTTCGGTTGCCATAGGCCGATTTAAATTCAGTAATGGACGGCAACACGCAGAGTAGAAAGTGATAAACCTTATACCGTCGAAGTTATCATCAATTTTTGCAACTTAGTCATCGCATATAAATACTTTATGACAAAAAATATTTAATAACGGCAGCAGTAATCGGTACCTATTAAACCATTTTCAGGAGTTTGAAAAACATACATGACAATATTGACTACGTTTATTCCAAGTATGTGGTGGTCATAAGTAGGTCACTATCACGCTAATACCTGTGAGACTCAAACAACGTAAAAGAAGTAGTGGAAGTAGCCTCAACGTATTTCAACGTAGTTCGTATCGATCGACAAACTTAACGAACTCTTTGAGTATTTCTTGTGAATTAATCATAATCTCATCGCGCCGAAATAGACTGTCCTCCAGCATTACAACATAGTGACTCATTGTCGACGGCAAACATACACACACACAGTTTTTGCCTTATTCGACATAAACCTGCGCGTGCGCGTCTCCAAATAAATAAACACATGATTACGTAGACAGCGGTTTTTCTAGAGTTGAATGCCTTACTCATTGATTATGATGTGATTTGCCAATTAATAGAACATTTGTTCATTAAAGTTCACGGAATGTAATTGTTGACAATTTAATATTAATAGTCGACGTTGTGCTGATGAAAATAAATCATTCCTCAGTTAGGAACTCGATTCGGCTATTGTTGTAAAATTAGCTCACAAAGCCGAGGAGATTAATTAATTTCACAACAGAGTGACCGTTGAGAACTACATTAATACTTTATCAAATTGTAACAGTACTCGTATCTATTTCAAACTACTCTCGCATAGCTGAATGTACACAGTTTGGTAGATACTATTGTGTATTTCGTTTCGAGATAGAATATGAATAAAATATTTTACTGCAGTCTCATACCGCTCTAGTCGCACGAATTACCCGAGTATGAAAAGTAGGTATTCTTCTTTGACCTTGATATTTATGACACAAACATTTAAGATTGGCTTTGCAGATTAAAACTTTGTATTTTAAGTGTGTATGTTACTAATGCCTTGTTAAAGGAGAAAACCTCGCTTTCTACATTTCTTGAATAAATAATAACGGGACTAATGGGGAGAGTCATGTCAGGCTGAATTATTTATCTAAAGGCCAAGGGCTTCCTGGAAATAAAATGTACACCTAGTACCTAGAGGAGATGTTTGCTCAATGAGTTGCATAACTGTTCTCAGAATAGAACAGAATTCCACATTGTGTGTCGGATTTTGTCCGCATCTAAAACATAAACAATGTCTACGACAATCTTAACTTTAAAATAGAATTATAAGAACACACGTAGGAGTGAAAAATGAGTGTATTACTACATTCAAAATAATATATAATGTAGCTGTGGGTGAATCAGTGTGAAGTTATGAATTTGTTGAACACAAGTGCTGAACAAACAGAGCCTTGGCAATGAAGACATGCCTATAAAACACTTCCATTATGATGATGACACGCATTAATATACAGGAATGTGTTATTGTCGTGTTAATTTCCTGGTCATCTTCAACTGGGACTTGTATCGTTGTACAATAAATTGTACTTAATGTTTTCTTGTGAATGCTACCGCTAAATACGTACTATGTATGTAGATTCATAACGATACGAAAACATCTACTTATAAATAACAAACTTGAAATACCTACTTAAACAGGCCGCTAATTAACATTACACTGTGCGTTGCCAAATGTACAATAAAAACAAAGCCTTGATGTATGTGATGGCTTACCTGCATGTATTAGGATAGGTAGTAGTTTTTCGTAGTATCATGATTTCTCGTCTATATTATTATGTAAATTTTCGAAATATCCGACTTTTCAATAGAAGTGTAATAATATGTTATTTAATTTTTTAAATGAGTCATATCAAACTGAAAAGCAAGTTTATCGATATAATATAACAGGAGCTTTATGTCCCTTGTAGCAGCACGATTATGTCAGTCTTACAATAAAAATAGTGACTCATATGGCGTAATCAATTCTAGAGAGAACACGCTATGTTCTATAGCTTTATTACAAGTATGGCTTATCTACTAGAGAACACAGCTACTTTCAAATCAGATGCATACTCAGTTTTAAGTAGAGTAAAATAAGTCTTTTAAAATATTTTTGTTGTATTAGGAAACTAGCCTTTGCCCGCGACTTCGTACGTGTGGTACATAGAATAAAAAAAGACCATTTCTGTGGTAAAATGTAGCCTATATTTTAAGTTAGGCATCTAGCAGTAGAGCGTACAAACATACAAACAGAAAGACAGACAAACATTCTAAAAACTGTTGTTTTGGTTTCTGTTGCTCCAATAAAGACCCCAAATATTCTTTTTTTTTTCAATATCTTCAATGTACAGAGTTACAGACATCGGCCTGTTACAATTTGATTTTATGTACAGATTCATTTTCAATGATTAATTAATGAAAGAGGCTCTGCTCCTTTGGTATTTTCCTTTTAGGCTTATAAATACATACTATTTCATGTTTTAAATAGTAACAGTTTTGTATTAATTTTACATTATAATAACTAGCTAATAGGTAAGGCTGTCAGATGACGTCAGCCTGTCGGTGACTGTACGGTGCAGTAAATTGCAAATCTTAATGACCAAGAAATTGTATTTTATCTCAAGTTTGAATTGTAACGCAACTGCCTCCCTCCTCTTTGGTGGTGAACTTGACCATAATATTCAGTCATTGAGCTCAATCCTTTCTACATATTGGTCGTGTGTAATTTTTGTCCAATTCATACTAGAATTTAAACAGTTTCTTTTAATTTAGTACAAGTTTTCTGTGATTTTAATAAGTTGTGGTTGGCCACTGAGTGGGAACAACAGTCGGAATGGAAGAAAGAGACTGGGATGTGGTTATTTTGAAGCCATTAATCGATGTATTCCTTGTCGATCAGAGCGAGGAGCTTCGCCAGCAGTTGGAGACGGAGCAGCACTACTGCTTCGTGTACAAGAGCCAGGCCAACGACATGCGCCTGATGCTGGAGGAGAACACGCGGGCGGCGCGCGACTCGGAACAGGAGCGCTCCAGCTTGCTGCATCAGCTGCAGCTCGCCATCGCACGCGCAGACTCCGAGGCTATCGCCAGGTCAGTGCTACATTCACATTTCTCTTTTTTTTATGATACCATGTGACCTAGTTCTACCAGTTAGCAGAAGCCTAGCGTTGCTGGTGAATGATAGAAGAGCATGGATGCCGGTGTAACCGTACCAACATATAACACATTTTTGCTCTCGTCTTTAATAAAGCGTGTCATATCTGCTATCCATTTTCGAGCATGTACCAAAAACCTAGAGAAAAAAGTGCAGAAAAAGCTAGTTCAGTAATCAGTATAGGATTTTTATCTGTAATCTGGTTTGTTGCCATCAGACAGTAGCAAATAATGCAATGTTATCATAATTATCGTCAAGTAGTCTTACATAGGCACTTTAAATATATGCCTTTTCTTTTTAGTTATATCTTAGTGCTATCATATTCATTGATTGGTTAGATCATACAAATAATTAATGCAGTGGTTTTGAGCTGGCTGTTGAGTGGTGACCAGTGTTCTCTTATCAATCTTTTATTTAATAAACGGGAAAGATGTTGCGGAAACAAAACAGCGAAAAGATCCGCAAAAGAGTTTCGTTTTCATATCCAGCTGGGAGAAAATTGTAAATTGTTTAACTTTATTTACTATTCATTAGTTGCTAATTCTGTTCACATACATGTGTAAAACCTGCAGTGGTTGACTATATAAATATAGAATAATATTTGTAATTGTTTGATGATATTACATAAACTAACGTTTGTTTTCCCATGGGAGAAGTGCAGAATATATCGCCAAGTATTCGCCATTATTCATAATCAATTTCATTATTACATACAGTTTATAATCTTCTCGCTATCCACGTTCATAAATCTGATTAACAAGTGCTATTATTCTTTTAAGACTGTCCACGTATGGCATTACTTAAATGTACGTCGGGCAGCTTTGCTACCACATTGTTTGCTGACTGTCATATATTTTCAACACGGCATATTATAAGTTAATCTTATAAAGTTAATGTCATTACGAGAGAAGTATGCACGCCTCTTACGAGTACTACAGTAATGATTTCTCATTGAATTATTCCAGGTCGATAGCCGAAGAGACGGTGGGCGAGCTAGAAAAGGAGAAGACGATGAAGGAGCTAGAGATGCGAGACGCCATGTCGCAGCATCGCAGCGAGCTGGCGTCGCGGGATGCGCTCGTGCAGGGCCTGCGCGACCGCGACCACGAGAACAGAGCCACCATCGACCTGCAGCGGAAGGTAACGCACTCTTTGTTAATTATAAGTAAACTTACACTGTCACGGGATATCTTCCGTGATTTTCAACTATTGTGAGCTCTCGATATACGCCTTATATCTTTTCACGGAAGATACCCTGTAAGTGACAGTGTTAATTTAGCTATAAACCGTGAAACCTTTAAACAGTGCTTAATTTTCCAATAGTGACTTTGGTGCCGAAAAATTCTAGATATAAATAGTAGGCCGGTGTATAAGAGCGGGTCCTTATCAAAGCAATCATGGCGCGAATATGTGGCAGTTGCGTTCATTTTGTTCGCAAACCTTAACCGTGGTCGTGGCGATAGAATGCCGAATGAGTGAAGTGATCTTATATTGGCGCGGCCGATGGCTTTCTATGGTTTAATACGGACTCACTCTATCAGAAATGGGTGGCTAGAGGAATGGTCATCCCTCACCCCTGGCGTCACAAGTGTATAACCATGAATGTTCTTTAGGCTTATTTACAGTTCTGTGTAGTGTCTCCGTTCGTTGAGTAGATCTGTTTGTGATTCGCAGGAGGTAGACGAGCTGCGGCGCAGCGGCACGGCGCTGGCGGAGCGCGTGGCGACGCTGCAGCGTCTGCAGGAGGAAGTGGACCGACTCAACAAGAAGCTCAACTCCGAGATCATGCTCAAGCAGCAAGCTGTCAACAAACTTGCTGAGATTATGAACAGGTAATACGATTTGTTGTGATAGTTATTCAAGCAGTCCAACTCTTTACCCGAAAATGGGATGTCGTATGTACGTAGGAGTTCACGCCGCGCTATCCAGATTTTACGGTAAAAAAGTCGGATCACACATCAATATTCCACTGTTTTGTTTTTAAGGTATGATCTCAATATTATGCAGTAAAATATCGTGCTGGTCAACGTATTGTGAACGGGGGATTAGGATCCTGGTATAGCCCATTTGGAGTAATTGAGGTTGAGAAATAAGATGTATATCCCGTCATCTGTCAGTACCATAGTTATTTGAGAAGAGGAAACTATGAGGCCTGTTATGGTAAAGTTAACATCTGTGTATGTTCTGCAAAACTAAAAAGCAAACATTCTCTTTTTACAGAAAAGACATGAACCCAGCGACGACAAAGAACAAGAGCAAGATGTCGGTCCGCAAAGACAAGGACTACCGCAAACTCCAGCAAGAGTTGACGAGAGAGAAGGAGAAGTTCGACCAGCATATCTCCAAGCTGCAGCGCGACCTGCAGGACTGCCAGCAACAGCTGCTGGACGAGCAGTCCACCAGGCTGCGACTCGCCATGGAGGTAACGGAACCATGTCATTGTAATTTGAACCTTATGTCAATGCTGGAACGTCGTATGTGCTTGGAGACTTGTTGGAGATTTGTAAAGAGCTATCCGAAAGATCAAGTATTCAAGTCTCTGAAGCCTAAAAAGATCGCTTTATCAGAATCGGTGGTGGATGTAGTAAATTTCATGTTGTCTGTTGTGATCTAATGACTTAAAATACGACACTCCACCATTTTCACCATTTTCGGCGTTACGTTACTCTTTCTTTCTGAACCGGTACTTATGTTACCCTTTTAGTGGTTCAAACTATGCTTCACCTCCTACCCTGCTCTCTTAGCACAAAAACATGCAAACGTAGTGACTTTCGCGCTGCCACCGATGACACGGTGGAAGTGGCGAAGTTATGGTCTAACAAAATATAAAAAATTGTCGTGCCAGCGACACGAAGAATAAGAAGTGGTTCAATCACAAACAATCAAGTATCTATAAATATCAAATATTTAACTACTAAGTATCTCTTTTCTAGGTCGACAGCAAAGACGTGGAAATTGAACAGCTAAAAGAGAAACTGGCTGCCCTAACAAGCGAGACGGCATCCCAATCGTCCGCGGACGCAGAAGACGGCGAAACGGAACAGACGCTAGAAGGCTGGCTGTCGGTGCCCTTCAAACAGAACATACGTCGCCATGGATGGAAGAAGCAGTATGTTGTCGTGTCGTCCAAGAAGATCATCTTCTATAACACCGAGAACGATAAGATGAACACCACAGATCCGGTCATGATTTTGGATTTGAGGTTAGTAAACATCACTCAATATGATGCTTCATCATCTGCCTAGCTAGCCTTTTCCCAAATATGTTGGGGTCGGCTTCTATTATAATCGGATGCAGATGAATATCTCATCTGACCTCGACAACCCAGTTAGTACTAGGTTATCCCTTGGTTGTCAAAATCTGAAATAATTCAAATGGGTAGTAACAACCAAGTACGAAATTATGTTATCGAGGTTTTTGACATCCCTATGCTTTGAAATGTAATTGCTGGATTGTGATTGATGTTGATTTCCTTCTTTTTTTGCGAAGACATAATTATGCACTATGTGACTTTAGCATTTTTCATTGAAGTCCTCATGCGAATTCCTTTTTAAAAAATAAATCATTTATTACCACAAAAAGTTCAAGTACATTGCACTAAATACAGATTGAAGTTCTTAACTTAGAAATGATATATTTGGTCACGTAATAACACTGTGTTTCTTGAAAACTCGAGAAGAAGCAAACTTGAAGTAAACTGTCAATCCGTGAAATGAGGCGGCAGTTCACTTTAAGCTCACTGAACGTAAGTGCAGATGAGGTCGGAGGTAACGTTCGGTTGCGTGTTGCAGCAAGGTGTTCCACGTGCGCTCGGTGACGCAGGGCGACGTGATCCGCGCGGACGCGAAGGACATCCCGCGCATCTTCCAGCTGCTGTACGCGGGCGAGGGCGAGGCGCGGCGCCCGCCCGACGCCGACGCGCCGCCCGACGCCGCCGACCACACCGGTCACTCACCTTACCCTCTGCTTGCTTATTATTATACATTACAGCTAGTCAACATGCAACTAGGATAGCCTTCAAATATTAGTCGCCTATAATACAAATGATTGGGATCAACGAACGGCCGAAGAGTTTTGTTTTTAAAACATACTATGGTTTTATCAATTTCACATTATTGACCGATTTGGATCGTCGACCATAATCTGCTATGCTCCAAACTGGACGTTTGATGCCGTATTTGTAGGTTAAAAAAATGTGAATGTGTGAGGTGCCATTGTCAACCCTATCTATACAAACGTGTTGCCGTTTACTCTTACTGCGACTCAAATAAAATAGAGGAACTGACGGCTTTAAATGGCGTCCGTGCAGAATTTGTGCTCTCAACATAGTTTCGCAGTCACTAATTTTGTTAACACTGCCACTGTCTGTAGACGCTGCCGACGCGGTGATTTTGTGCTTTGTGCGATAAAAGGAAATCTCTAGTGTAAAGTATGTTTCGTAATAAAACAACGACATCATGATGTCTATGTGTAGATCTAAAACACCTATTTTACTCTAGTTTGAAACTGGACCAATATAAGAGGCGCCCGTCACTGGATGGCTACAAAAGCATTCGTTGCAAACTATATAAAGTTAGTGCAGAATTCGACGCAAACGATTACTTGCACAAAAGCACACTATTTGTTATACCTGTGCTTACACGGCACACCATTACAAAGGTGTAAGGGAAAAGCGCACAACATACAGCTTTCCCAATCTTACACGCACATGATGCACTCATTCACTGATGAGGCTGATGGCCATGAGACATGCGCTTTAATGTTAACCCAATACGCCAACAATGCGCCAGCATCGGTACAAAAAGCTTCATTCATTTTACCTGAGCTACAATGTATAAAGCTGAAAAATCAGCTAGCAAAACTTCTCAGACGTGGTGATTTCAATATTATGTAAACTGGTTAAAAAAAAACTATTTCAAGTAAACCGCACTGTCTGACATTGACCCCAAAACATAAATTCTTTTTTTGTCAATGTCTATCGTGGTAACGTTCGATACCCGCCAAGTCTGCCGAGTTTCGCTTGCTAATTAAGCTTGTCTTTGTATACTCATTCGGCCTTACCTAGCATAAATTCTTCTCCGATATCTTAGGCTGATGTACAACGGTAGCAATACTGTTGCGAAAGGCCCGACCTTGGTCAAGAAACCTTCAGATTATTACCGTCTAAAATAAGCCTCTTTGCTACAGTAGTGGACTGTTAGTTTTATTTACTTGTTAACTTAATTAATTGATTGATTGGTTTCCCCGTAGGCAACACGGTGCAGCACAAGGGCCACGACCTGGTGAGCATCACGTACCACATCCCCACGGCGTGCGAGGTGTGCACGCGCCCGCTGTGGCACATGTTCCGTCCGCCGCAGGCCTACGAGTGTCGACGTGAGTATATTTTATTAACCTAATATATAAAAATCACTATGTTCGTACACGCTAACCTCCGGAACTATCCAACAGATTTCATTGAAACTTTGTGAATATGTATGGTTGGTTTCAGCTTGATAGATAGGATTTTGGACTCGAAAGGTGGCGCCGTGCGAAGTAGGGGCGATTTGCTAGTAGACTGATATGATTAGATCGAAATAAATAGGCCTCCTGAATGTTAGTGGAGACTAGCCATCAAAGCGGGAGATATTATACATAGTGCACAAGTGTGTGTGTAAATACTGGTGAACACTCTTGGCCCTAACTCCCATACACCTACTACCTACGAGAGGAACCACTATCTGAACAAGATTTTTCATACTGGCTGAATATTATATCAAATAATAAAATTAAACCATAGCACTTGAGGTGAGGGAGATCTGAGTGTCAGCTGCTCCAAACGTGGGGGAATCCAAAGTTACAGTATTCAAACTTGTAAAAAAACATAGAAAAGTAATTTCATATCGCATTGAAAACTTATTGGATAACTGATTGATACTTGAAAATAATAAATCCCGATGATTATGTTTCGTATTGCAACGGCTAAGGATGGATGTGCAAATAAACGTAAGATTAGCCGCTTAAACTAAATACTGTAGCCGCAACTCGGGTTAAAAATGAGAAATGTTCACGGCAACTTCAAAATATGATTGTTAGTTACTGGCGATTTGATTTCATTAACTTGAATGTAGCGTTCGCCGGAAGCTTCCCGGTTCCGTTCTCTCAGCCGCGTACGTTTTTCGAAGTTGTGGCCTAACTTAACCCATTTGGTCGGGGTGCCCTAGCTTAGTTATATTGCGACCATCTCGACTCGCAAATAGTTGGTCACAGTTCCACTTTGACTAATCTTAGTTTATTTTTATACCCTAAAGATGGAGTGGGTATCATAAAATGTTTTTGTGAAAGGCCGTTTTCCTACAGCTCAACTGTGAAGGTCTTTATTGCCGTCTCAAAATTATTTGCATGGGAAGATAAAATTAATTGCAAAAATTGTGCGCAGGAATAACGGCTTGACGTGCTTTATATACTATCGTGCTTTGTATACCCTCGTATACCAAGCACGATAGTATAGAAAACGGTGTAACGTTCAATCTTCTCGTCTGTTCCGTTCTGATCGTGTTGTAGACAGAGCGTCACGTTCAATTGCGTTACTTTGTCTCAAAGGGTGAACTGCGTTTCGCATGTTTATTATTTATTTATTTATTAAAACTTTATGCACAAGTATAAATAACACTGTACAAAGGCGGACTTAATGCCTTGGGCATTTTCTACCAGTCTACCTTAGGGTGATGCAGAGAGAAAACATAGTAGGTGCAGCATAAAAGAAAATGTCACGAAAACATTTATAAATAAAATATAACAATAAATACATAAATACATACATACCAACAACATTAAAACAAATTAAAGAGAGAGGAAAACTAACAACAATTTAATTTTGTGACGAGTCTGCCAGCTTCTTCAGTAAGTGTTCGCGAGCTTTTACTTTAAATGTGAACCGACTGGTGGCCATCCTGATATTCAGAGGGAGCGCATTCCAGAGGAAGACCGCCTGAACTAAGAAAGAAGATTTAAGAAAACCAGAGCGGTGAGAAGGACATCGCAAAAGACGGTTATTGGAGGAACGAAGATTTTTGCTGTGCGCAGCGCATAAATATTGGAAATGAGAAGTCAGATAGGAAGGAGAAGTGGGCTTGTTAAGTAGAGAAAAGAGAGTAGTCAATGCCCTCAATGCTCTGCGCTGTCGGATGGGCAACCATTTTAAAAGTGACCGCTGTGCGGATACATGGTCATACTTACGAAGATTAAATACGAATCGAATGCAGTTATTGAGAAGTCGGTCAAGTTTATTGAGGAGATCTGCATATGAGTATGAGTGGAGTTTGTTTATGAGTATGTAATGTTTGTTGCGTATGCAGGTTGCCGCATGAAGATCCACGCGGAGCACGTGTCGGAGGGCGAGGGCGTGGCGGCGTGCAAGCTGCACGCGGACCGCGCGCGCGAGCTGCTGCTGCTGGCGCCGGCCGCGCAGGAGCAGCGGCGCTGGGTGGCGCGGCTGGCGCGCCGCGTGCAGCGCTACGGCTACCGCGCCGCGCACCACACCAACCACGACCACACCAAGCTCTCGCCCAGGTGAACATCCACGCCTCTATATTTATTACAACAAATGCGCTGAACATGTAAGTACATCTTAATTCCACGTGAAGACGGTCATGTCCCCACAGCAGTCGTGACTCAATATCCGCATGTATAGCGACACAGACAGTTGAGCTCCGGTTAATGTTTGCAGAGACTCGATGCGGTCGAACCTGAAGTCTGCGTACATGAACGCGTCGCAGCGCAGCTCCACGTTGCCGGCCAACGCGTCGCTGCCGCGCCAGTGAGCTCGCCCCGCCCCCGGCCCCGCCCCCTGCCCCGCCCCGCACACGCCCTCTACGGTATTTTGCACTTTATCAACATGAAGGATGGGCGCGATTGCTACAAATTTCTCATTTCACGTGTACTTGGTTTTAAAAGTTAGTAGTGAGTCGCTTTGTTCACCGCGCGTTGGTTTTTTTACTAACACTTTTTTCGAACATTTTATTCTATGGGACCTAGAATATAATCTGTTTATTTTTGAAAACTAATTGAATTATGCTATCGTACTCTCTATCGAGGTACTTTTAAATAAGTACTCTGGATATCTTGTTAGGAAATCATTCATCGAGTATTGTTAAGAAGTGAAGTGGGAGCAACGCGACTGCTGGTTCGCGCGCGCTGGCATTTGATCTGGCATTTGACAATATTTACTATTGAATCTTTCATTCAGAATTTTACTATCCAAATTTCAATGAAACTTGTAAATTAACTAGTCTTAAATAAGTTTAAGTATTTTTGTCCAAATTTTACAAGATTTCGGCATGATTGCTGTGATAGATATTGAAAATATTAATATTTTGTACTTATCAAAATTTGACCAACACCAAGTAGTTTTTCTTATAATTATTTTTGAAGAAGCTGATTGTCATGGCGAAATCTCACAGACGGATGTAATGGTGCTAACGTGTGCATCAGTTGCAATTTATTCACATTTAATCTGACATCAGCTTTGAAGCAAGTGTATTATACAAGAAAACTAATATTTTCTTGGGTAATTATGATTGGGTCATGTAAAAGTTAGTAACCGTGTTGATATTATTATGTTTTTGTAAACTATATTGCGGTTTTATGTTGCGTACGACGACCATGTTGTTCAGTGTTTGAAAACTGGGAGGTGAAGCATGCTTGTGGAGCTTTCGCCATGAAATAATGGAATACATAACCCTTAACATTATTGTTCATAACATTGTCAACGTCTAGTAGTCCATATCGTTGAGTTTTAAAGTAAAAATTAAACTGGTTATTTTTCAATAATATTTTTGTACAATTTATTGAACCAGTAGAGCATTTTTATTATAATGTATTTTGTTACGTTTTTATTTAATCAGCACATAATGTTTATGCTTCAGTATGTTGTATATCGTATACTATTGTTGTATATAGATACTATCGTTCGAGAAGCTGGTACTGGATCCGTATACATTGAAATTCGATCTATCCTGATACAGAAAAAGATCAGTTACGAGTGACTCCGACATAACATGCTAACATATTTATAACGCGGTTGCATTGTTGCTAAAACGTTAAGATATGAAATACGGGAATTGATCCACATAGGAATTGACTTACCAATTTATATGTATTGTTAAAGAATCTAGTTAAACATATATCATGTTAATTGAAGTGTAGAAAATTATAGTAAATGATTCAGGGACCCTTAATGTTAGATTAAGTACAGAAGTAAGACAATTCACAACGCGTAAAGTGTTGCCAATTAACGAAGAAACCGTGCCATAGGTGTTTTTGTTTTTAGTGAATCGTCTCATAATTATATTTGCTCAAGTGAAATACCTAGTTCTTCTAACAAAATTCCGCAACGTTACTTAATAATGTAAGACTCTGAACGGGCTTCCTTGAATCACAAGATCAATTTATTCTAGACTATTGTGTAGTGAGCTGCTGAGCTTATTATTGAATAATTAGATAAAGCAATTAATTCTACAAAAGTTTGCTACATATTTTTCTTTATAGTTGCATCACTGATTGCACTAAGATTCCTTCTGCAATCTCAAGCTGAGAAATGTAATTTTGAAGCAATAATTCACCGAGTCTTAATATTCCTTATGGTACGACTTATTAAAGTGCCAAACTTTCTCATTTGTTGTAACACCAAGTCGGCTCTAAACTGTAAAAGCCTTGTATTTAACTTTTGTATCTTTTACAATACATCTCTAGGCCTATTATACCTTTATTATTAGATGTATAATGTTTTACAAATTTTGAAACACCAATTTTAAATTAGGCCTTATATAATCTCGTGTACAATAAATCTCGTTTAGTTGTGAGTATAAAGTACAAAGGTAGTTGAAACTGTTCACAACTATTCATATTTTAATGTCAAACTCTGCTATATTGAATAAACAAGTTTCGGGAACCCTTCACGCTCATTGTCCTCCCATGAGGAAAAACGGGCTTAGTGTAGATTTGTTCGGTTTGATAGCAGCAATTTGTAAGTCACAGAATTGTTACTGTTGTAAGTGGGTTCGGCAATCTCAAGTTTCTGCATCGATAAACGATTATTGACGTAGAGGGATAGGCGACCGATTCGTGTAATGTGTGAAGGCTTTCGATAGCTGTGATAAATAGTCGTGTCTGTTTGTAGTCCAGTCAAATGAGTAAGTAGTAAGGTTGCACGCCATCTCGGGTCAAGATTAACTAACGTCTTTTGAATACAGGGGATAAAAAAGACATTGTTTGTTTAACATTATTATATTTATACTATGAATAATAAAGGTTGTATTTAATATATTCTTGGCAAAATACCGAAGTGACTAGGAGACTTGGTAACTGAGCATGTTTCGAATTTAACTGGACTACGAACACCCGTGGTGCTAGAAGGAAACAGGCCTCCGACGCATTGTTGTTACTATTAGTTCTTGTTAAATATTATAAAATACCCTGTTTAATATTGCTCTACACATTGTTTACATTCCTGCAACGAAAACTATGTTGAGTTTTGTTTTCCTTAGTTTTATATTTGACTCAAGTTCTCTGTTCTGTCGCATATCCAGTTATTGCTTTGTTTTTCGTTTAGATATAAGTTCGGAACAATCTCTTCATTCATGTTGACATGCGAATTTAAAATTTTACGTACTTAAAAGTTAAAAACTGCGGTTTCGTCGTAGTGTTTACGCTTAATTTTGAGATGCATTTTATTTTTTATTACGGCAGCTTATGCATTGTATTGTTCGTGCACTTCATTCCATATTGTTTCATGAGATGTATTTTATGTCTCATGTGTTCGGTTTTATGATTACCAAAGAAGTTTCAAAAATAACAAAAACATGTTTATTTTGGATTCTAAGCCTGCGTTTTTCGTTCCATGTCTCGTCATTAATATTAATTCCATGTAATAATAATAATATTGTTATTTACTATGCATAATTCTGATAACCTGATTTTACTATTCTAGACGACATTTTTCGGGAGTATTTTTCCCGACAGCCGCAGCCTTATAAACCGACGCGGTTCTAGAAATACTCCCAAATTGTCTTATATAACAATAACTGATATAATGTAAAATCATTATGTAAATTATTTATTATCGAATTAAATCATTTATTGTAACGTTTTATTTATCTACTAAAATTGTAAGTTCCTAACTAGCTTTTCATATTTGTAAAGTTTTTTTTTCAAGTAGCTTTTTGCTGATAGAGGACATTTCGTATAATTCATGGTATGTTTTATAAAATATGATTATGATATTGAAATAATATTTGGAATATGGTTTGAATCATGCTGTAACGTAGGAGCGTCGCAAGAGAACGCGTTCAGCTCCCTAGCGACACGCAATACTAATAAATGTGCCTTAGCTACGGCTCACCCCATATCATGTAGGCTTATATTATGATACCTGTCATTATTTTAGTGTAAATACGCTTTCAATTCAACCGATATTTTATGGATTTTGAAACACTTGTAAATTGTAAAGATTATTAATTTTAAGGTAATTAATGCCCAATAGTTAATAAGTACTATTTTTAAAATAAATAACATTTTAAAATCTTTTCGTTTTATTTCTTAATAAAACATTTAATTTATAACATTAACTGTAATTACATTAAAACATTATCTTTTGTTATAAAATACAACAGACATTACATGTTCTGAAACTATAAACTGATATTTTTGTATAAATTATTAAGTCTAAATAATAATTTTATTAATAAAGTATTATAAGACGTCGGTGCCAGCATAACCTACTTATCAACGATATAAGCGAAATGTTTTAATTATGTTTGTTTGTTAACATTTAGTTTAGTCAACACAACAATGTTATGCCATACTGTATAACTCTGTTTTAATATAATTTTATTTTGAATTGAAATTTTCATACATTTAAAATATTTTATAAGCCTTTTGCTTGTAACATTTCTTTGATTAAAACTCAGAAGATCGATTCTTCGGTTCAGAAAATTCAGATCCATATGCTCCACACTTTATTCTGATTTCTTCAGAATAACCCGACCGCTTTCTTGAGATCCTTCTGTTTCCACCCGGGCAGCGATCGGAAGTCGCTGTACGGCATGCTGAATGTAGACACGAAGTCATCGTGTGTCAAGTATAGCTGAAATAATAATATTGACAAGTTAGCGACTCGCCTCTTTGATCTACCAAGCGCCGATGAGCACAAGATCCTAAGTAAAATTAAACTGTTATAGGTTGGTAGTTGAAACTCGGAGTCTGGTGAGTGGCAATAGGCTCGTCCCTTATAAAAGGGGCTTTAACATACCTAAATGGTGAAATTTTAGGTCTACTGTACGTGGTAATGGAAAATTTCACTCGGGAATAAAAAGAAAAAAAAATCCGGTAGTTTTCAAAATTTTCCAATAATTTTCCGATATTTTTCCTAATACAAAAAATTCACTATGCTTTGAAAAAATTAAAACAATTATTACACTGAATATACAACATTAGTTTTAGTATATGCGAAACCTGAAACACATGTCTAGTATTTTTATGTAAAGAATCTATGTACAAAATTTCAAAACTGTATCATGAAAAATCACCAAGTTATGAGCTTGTTATGTTACCTGGTTGTCCGTACAAAAACATACACCACGCGGCGCCCCACTGTGCGCCCGCGCCTAATGCCTGTATTATGCGCGTATGATTGCGGATAGGTACTAAGAGACGCTCGGTGTCCAACTCGTAACCTTTTTTAAATATTTTTGGGACAAAATATAACATGATATAAAAATTATTGGAATCGATTCAGTTACTTATTCTGAACAAACTATATTCTGGTTTCGCATATACTAAAAATAATGTTGTATACGTAATACCTAGGCAAACAGAAAGTATGGTTTTGAATTTTGTTTTTTTACCGTGAAACCTAAGTGACAACTTGATTGGTTCTGAAAATCTTTGATCGATCATTCGTAAGTCGCGAACATTCGTTCATAATCGTTCAATTTATTCGCGCGTTTGTGTGGCAAGCATTATTTCATAGACTCACTCACCGTAATGACAGTCTGAGGGCTTTATCTATGGTAGGTACGGTACGTAATCTATGCACGGGGAATTACCCACAATTTTTTTTAATACAGACTGATTAATGACTGTAAAGTACCTACCCAGTCGTTAGTCAGTATTCAACAATTTAACGTTATGGAAAGTAAAGTAAAAGTACCTACTTTCGGTATTCTAAGTTCGTGTGCATCTGTGTTTACGTTCTTTCATGCAAGTTGTTATTCTCAGTATTCAAAGTTTTGGTTAAAAATGGGTCGTAAAAAGGACAATGTCGTGTGGACTCTGTTCGAAAAACGAAATAACAGTGTATCATGTAAATACTGTACTAAAACATTTCGTTATGCGAACGTTAGTCGTATGCGATCCCACATTATTGCAGATTGCAATAAATGCCCTCAAGATGTGAAGATTACAATATTACTTCGAATAATTCAACACCTATGATGAAAGAAGCCAATCCTCTTAATATTGCACCTTCTACTTCATTCGGTCAGACGTCATCAGCAACAGATTATTCTTTGAATACGAAGAAAGACATTTATATAAATTGATTGCTCTAGCAACTGCAGTAACCGGAACCCCACTGTCTTGGGTAGAACATGAGTTGTGGAACAAAGTTTTTGCTGCTATAGCACCATCGTATCATTTACCGACACGAAAACTTGAACTGCCTACGTGGACAAAGTCTATGACGAAAAGAAAAAATGTCAAGATGAATATTTGAAATCTCTTTCAACAATTGCATCTTCAGCTAGACTGCTGGTCGAATATACGGAATGAAGGTATAATATATTTTTTTAATTTCTACACCTAAACCTTTACTTGTGGTATTTGTAAACACGCTTGATAACCGTCACACATCGGAGTACTTGACCACAGACTATCAAACGTTTTGAAGAGTACTAACATTATCGGGGAAGAAGAAAAAGGTCTGTTAAACAAAATAGATTCAAGAAAAACATCGGTCTTAAAACCTATCCATTTTGCAGGATGTCTATTGGATCCCAAGAACTGTGGTGATCATTTAAATAGTGATGAAGATATAATGGCTGAAATAGCCGATTTAAAGTCATAATCCAATTTTTGGAGCAAACGTTTTGTGTGATCGTCAATTGATCAAGTCATCCCACTTTTTTGGTGACAAGGCATTTGTAAATGCACAAAATTAAGAAGAGTGGCTGAAGTAATTTTTACGGCTCCTATTAGATCTGCAGCATGTGAACGGTCTTCCAGCTTAATCAGCGGAATCCATACAAAAAAGCGTAACAGGCTGCTTACGGAGCGAGCTGGAAAAATTGCTTTCATTGCATATAATTGGAACATTGAAAATAAAAATGACGAAAAATCATCTGGTCATAATATTGAAGACGAAGATGAAGTCCCACCAATTGATGAATTATTGTTTGTAGATACTGATGAAGTAACGAAAGTGATGAATTTTACGCAAGTGATGATACGGATTAATATATCTGAATCTGAATTGATGTGATTGATGACTGAATTGTTGAAAATTCTTGAAATCTATGTTATTTTCTTGTCTTCTATGTGTGATATTATTTCAATAAATATTTGAAGCCTTAAAACGTAATTTTATTGGTCTAAATTTTACAGTATACAATAGTTTTCCATTATTTTTCGAACTTTTTGTTTTTCTGAAAAATTACTTGACATTTTTCCATCATTTGAAAAGTTTCGGAAAATTACCCATTACTCAGTGTGTACACTTCTACCTAACTTCGGGGAAAATAGGCGTTCTATGTTCTTGAAAAATTCATTAACTAGCTAACTTCGAATTCTACAGCTAAGCTACGTAACTCAACAAAATTACTGTTCATTAGAAAACTCGACCAAGGATTTAACACAGCCGTGCGAATTAAAGCTAGCTTAGTTCGTTTAGTTGTGTGTGCGTGTATTAATTACGTTTATAAAATTTTCTCCGAGTCTCTAAACTATTGGGCAATCATCAATCTTGTGCGTGCATTTTATTTATGCATAAATCAGTTAGTTACGGTACTTAATTTTCTTTAAATTCTTAACTGTTACTGAATAATTGCACCTTTTCGCTGATGGTTTTAAAAGATATAACACACATAAACTCACGCAATCTTCCCATGCGGGTAGCCAGAGACAACAGAACATCACCTGCTACCGTCTTTACATACTTACTCCTTTTCCACGTTCATACAGTCATACAAGCACCCCGGTTGGAAGTAGACCTTTCTGAAGACCAAGAGCCAAAGAAGTCTACAAATATTAGGATATTAATTACCTCCTTGGTAAGAGGATCAACGTCTGGCGGTAGATGTTCCTTAGGCCCTTTCAGGACTCCTAAGGGATATTTCTCATATTGATCAAAACGGTTCGCGCTGTTGCCACTCTGCAATGCGCTGTTGCCACCTTGAACAATTGCTTTGCCTTCCAAAGCACTGATGATTGCACTGAACGTCTTGTGTCCCTGTGTCCAAATAAAAAAGATATATGTCATCATTGTTCAATGTGAGAGTGAAATAGAGGTATAAAGGACGAATAGCACTACACCCGTTTTCACAACAGAATGATGGATGTGACACGTCATAGTACGGGTACAGGGGGTACTTTGCAAATTGTTCTTCGACTTACCTTCCACATGGACTGCTTCCAATGGGGGAAGAAGCCGGTGAAATGCGGTGGTTCACGTCCCTGACTCAGCGCCAGAATTGGTGTTGCAGTATCACGTGCTGCTGGATCTAAGCAAGATTTAAAAAAAAGTTGGGTACTTAATTGTAAACGTAGACCATGTAACATGAATTAAACTGAATTTGAACCTTATTGTTACAATCTCTATAAAATCAGTAAGAAGTTCCATAATTCCACCAACAAAACTGGACGGCTCTCGAAAATATCAGTTTTTTAGGTTCATCTTTATTAGTAGTACAATAATAAAGATCTAAAGACCCGAAATTAGTTGACAAAAATGAAGTCATAGTATATGGAGAGTTCAATAGGTCAACCATAGCTTTTCATCAAATCAAAGACATTTGATTCACCTTGCGCCAGATATGCGAGTGCTATAGACCGGGGGTCATCCTTGGCTCGCGGGCAGCAGTGCTGTCCCAGCCATACGAACACCGCGTCGTGAGCGTCCACCACACCCACCATCTCGGGAGCTAGGTCGTACTGGCTGAACGAGACTATCTCTTCAACTGTGGAGATAGAACAAATAAAATGTAGACTAGTGTTGCGCATAATCAAAAAGTATTAAAGATCATGAATAGTGAGAGATAGGTGTCACATCACTATTCTAGGTTGAAGTGAGTGCAGATAGACGACTTTTTGATTATATTGAATAATAAACTTAATAATCACATGCATCCATCTTACATGAGTATTGAGTAGGCACTCCGAGGGAAACGTAGAAGAGACGCGGCGGTAATGGACGTTGCACCTCCTTCAGTGGAGATGGTACCAATAGGTGACGACGATTGCCCAGCGCTGTCCAGAAGTCCGGCTTCTCTTTACCTGAATATTGGACATTTCATAAAAAATAAGATTCAGAAACAATAAGAAGAATCATATTTTACTTGGGTTTTTCATAATCATATTTTGGTTACATTACCTTGCATGACGAGTGCATGTTCTGTGGCAGCCATGTTCTTGGCGACCTCCCGCTCGTCCCCCGTGGCGCTGGCGCCGCACCACACCCAGGCCCGCCCCCCCTCGCGCAGCACGTAGCACGCACCCGCGCCCTCGGTACCAGCGCCCGCACCCTCGCGCACCTCCACGCCCCGCGCCTCGCGTGCATATTGACCTGACACGCGGATCAGGACGCGAGATGGTGCCAGGAGTCTGCGACCTGTGGCTGTTGGAAAATATTGTTAGTATCACCAGTATCACGCTTTAACTCTACCGGCTGCATTTCTTAGAGCAGTAGTCTCAAGTAGAGCTGTAATCTCTGCTTGAAATCTGTATCTCTTGTACATAAAATGGAGAAGCGATCGTAGGTACCTGTTCCGGTTGTTGGTCGAACAGCCGATTTTTGATCTTAACTCCGATTTCATCCAGACCGTTATCAATAATTGTCAATAAAGGCATAGTAGTTTTAAAGATTTTCGTCTACTTACGATCATAGTCCGTTGCGCTGCCGACATAAGTGATCATTCGTCCTTTGAAGATTTGAAGGAAATGCGCCGGTTCTTTCCCTTGGTACACCCATGCCTGAAAATATTGTAAATGGTAATAATTATTTTATTCTCCCTATCAATATGGCAACTGTTGGGGCGTAACTCCCAACAGTGAAAATGTTATGTTGATGTTGAGTATTGGGATGTTATGTTGAATGAGCTGACAATCGGTTGGTTTATAGTACATTACTGCCGCGGTCTATAATGACTACTTTGCTGGTCGCGTTGATGATGGCCGACAGCGCAGCTCCAGGCCGACACAGCGCGGTCAGCGTGCAGCACTTGATGAACGAGCTGAGATAAAGGCCGAGGCCATAGGTCGAGGCCTTTACAGCGAGGACAGCAAGGGCTGCAATGATGACCAAGCTGGAAGGCCTAGAGCGTAGCTAGGCTAGCTCGAGGCAATCATAGCGTGACCAGCGAAGCAGTCATTGTGGGCCAAGGCTTGTATAGTGCTTTACTCAAAAATGCAAGTACCTAATCATAATAAAACCAGCAAGTATTTTAAATAAAATATATATTAATCTTTATTCATTTTTTATTCTTATTGTTACATTTTTAAATATTTCTTACAAAAAAAAAAACATTTAAAAATATAAAAATTATTATTATATAACTTATATTTTTCCTTTGAGTTTCGCGGTATTAAATTTTCAACCACTAATTTAGCTTCATCTTTAATGTCTGGCGGTGTTAAACACATTGAATCGGAAGAATTTTCGCTTTGAGAGCTCATTTTTAGCAAAAAAAGTCACTAAATAAAAAAAAAAATTCGCTGAACCGCGCTTTTGTTACTTCTTTGTTTTTTTTTTTGCAATGGTAGTTGGAACTATACAGCCAAATATGGAATAAAATCTTTTTGTACCTATCTCTATAAATACAAGCAGCTGTGTTTTAAATAAAATCTTTTTGCATTTGATTTTTTAAAACGTTGAAACGTCAAAATAGCGGCCGGCAATGTTTTGCCGGCCTGTTAGAGCGACCAGCAAAACTTTGCCGGCCGCTCCATGAAACAGAACGGCAAGGTCGACTTTGCTCAAACAAGGTTGTCAAAATAATGACCACATTACATGCATTTTTGAGTAAATAAAAGGTTTTATTGCTACCGTAAATTGGGGCTTTTTGAGACTCCAGGGGCTATTCAGAATTTTAGTAATAAAAGATTTGATTGAATATATTTTTTCTTCTAGTAACAGTAGAATCTTTTTTTTACAAAATGGCAATACTACAACTAATGTCAGTGTTACCGGCGAAATTTGGAGGTTAAGAAAGTGTAAACAAGCCGTCAATTCTTTTTTTGAAAAAAACTTGTTTAATCGAGTGAATTTGTACGTGTTTTACTTCCAGTTGATACACCAACATTTTAAAGGTAAGTGGAAAATGAGTTTATTCATGTAGACATATGTTTTCTTGGGATTTCATTGGTGTTTTCAATTGTATTGTAGCTTGTTCTAGACGCCATATTTTTTGTGTTTTTGAGAATGGGGCTTTTTGGCACGAATTTGAGGCTATTTGGAATCCTGTTCCAAATAACCCCTGGTTTGTGTGTTTTAGTTTTACTAAGTTTAAGATCACCGTCTCAAATAGCCCCAAATGCGTATTATGTATAAATTTAAGGGGAAGCTTCTCATATCTTTTTTATTTTATATTACAGTTCCGGTAATATGGTGCGTACTTACCAAAGGAAGTACACTAATTCCAGAAAAGGTAAAACTTTTGCACCGTATCAGAGTTATTCAAAGGAAAATTTGGAAAACGCCATAGAGGCTGTTAAGTCTGGAAAACTTAAGCTAACTGATGCTGCCAATACTTATGACATACCTAAGAGCACGCTATGTAGGAAATATAGAAACTTAAATTGCACGCAAGATAAAGCTGGACATCCAACATTGTTTACTCCCGAAGAGGAGAATTCGTTTATACAAAACATATTAATTTTAAGTGAATGGGGATTTCCCTTCGACTGTATGGATCTTCGAGTATTAGCTCAAAAATATTTGAACAAAATAGGCAAAAATATATATGGGCTTAAAAATAACTTACCAGGGACTGATTGGGCACGCAATTTTCTGCTAAGACATAAATCAGCAATTTCAAATCGTAAAGCGTCTAATATTTCTACTGATCGAGCCAAAATTACAAGTGATGTAATTGATAGTTTTTTCGACAATTATGTGAAGTCTGTCGATGGTGTCACTCCAGACTGTATTATTAACTATGACGAGACCAACCTTACAGATGATCCAGGTTGTAAAAACTATATTTATAAACGAGGCACAAAGTACCCAGAAAGAGTGGTAAACCATTCAAAAACAGCTGTTTCACTCATGTTTACGGGAACAGCAGATGGTGAGTTGTTACCAATTTATGTCGTTTATAAATCGGATCATTTATGGGATATGTGGCTGGAGGGTGGACCTGAAGGAACGAGGTACAATCGGTCAAAAAGTGGGTGGTTTGATTCAGTCTGTTTTCAAGACTGGTTTGATACCATTATAGTACCTTACGCACGAAAGAAAGCAGGGCGGAAAGTTCTAATCGGAGATAATCTGTCGTCTCATTTTTCGGAAAACGTACTGAAGACTTGTGAAGAATTAAATATTGCATTTGTGTGCTTACCACCGAAAACAACACATCTGCTTCAGCCATTAGATGTCGCATTTTTTGGCCCACTAAAGACCTACTGGCGAGATGTCTTAACTCATTGGAAGTTAAAAGAAGGGAGGAAACATAAAACTTTGGTCAAAAGTTCATTTCCAAAATTATTAGGTCAACTAAAAAACAAATTGTTTGAAAGAGGTGCTGTATGTCGTAACCTCCAAGCAGGTTTTAGTAAATCGGGTTTATACCCAATCAACCCTGAACTTCCTAAATCACGGCTGCCACAAAAGACAAATATTACAGATGAACAAATAAATAACGCGACGTTATTAGTAGTTACAGATTTATTGCAGGAAATAAGGAATCCTCCAGCCTCTGCCGAAATAAGACGAAAAAAAAAGTGTAATGTACAGCCTGGGAAAAGCATAACCGCAGCAGACTTGGTTCAAAGTGAAGTTCACACAACTACAAAATCAAAACAAAAAAACACCAAGGGGAAGAAGATATCATGTCAAAAAAAAAAGAAGGCATCTTTGAACTCTGGAATAATTGCTTCTGGTGTAGACGAAAATAGCTTTGATTTGAGCGCTACCAG
Organism: Standfussiana lucernea; assembly: GCA_964057025.1. Taxonomy (NCBI): domain Eukaryota; kingdom Metazoa; phylum Arthropoda; class Insecta; order Lepidoptera; family Noctuidae; genus Standfussiana; species Standfussiana lucernea. The sequence continues at coordinate 5,038,339 of OZ059787.1, read as the reverse complement.
AGTAATGATAGATGAAGATACAGATATTACTCAAGACTGTTCCGTAATGTCAAATGAGCCCATGCCAGGTAATGATATTTCTGATGAAAAAGAAAACGAACCCAATAATAACAGTAAAAAACAAAAACTTCAGTTCAACAATACTAAGACTGATCAAACTATACACAAGACTGAAGAATGCGAAGATAATATTTTACTACATGAACAAATTGAAATTTCGCAAAAACAAGATAAAAACCTATTAAACATAGCAAAAGGCAACGAAATTTGTAATCAAAATGTATTCGAACAAAAAGATTTGGACTTAATTACAGAGTATATAGAAGAAAATTATAATAAAAAAGATATAAACAAAAAAAGATTCAGAAACGAAGACAGACAACTACAGGAATGGACAATTCAGGAAAATATACTAAATGAAAAAACAGGATTTATGCAAACATTTATAACTACCACCGCCGTCATAGAAAAACAAAAGTCTCCTATGTTGACTGAAAAGTCAAAATTGATATCAAAAGCTCATAACGATTTTGAACGAGAAAATATTGGAGTTGACTATAATCATGTTAACTCTAGTTCTAAGGAAAATATTGATTTCTCAGATAATAAAACCATAGGCATTGTTCGAAAGCTGAAACCTAAGTCACATGCATACACAAACAAAACAAAAAATAAACCTGCCAAAAGAATGAAAAGTACTGATTCAACAACCACTGAAGAACTTTCAATGAGTGTACACAGTGATAGTGATTTATATGACGTCGACCTTGAACTTATTGAAAATTTAAGCAACATTGACCTCGAACACACAGACGATCTAGATATTATCGATCTTGAGGATGACGAAGTGGTAAAGAGAAAGAATGATGAGAGGGAAGTCGAAATATTTAATGAAATTATGCGTATGGAGTCACAGAATGAGACATGGTATACAAAAACTCAAGACAACAAAACAGAAATTAATAGGAGCTTGAATGAATATGGATATTCAGAATCTCTTTTCACAATTAAAGCAACTGATGAGGACAAGACTGAAAAACAATTACAGACTGAAGAAGAATTACAGACTGAAAATAAAGAGTGGAACATAGGAGATAATGTTCTAGTTAGATATTATCAGAAAAAAAAATGGCAATATTATATCGGCTTAATTACTGACATTAATGACCAAATTGAAAAAAAATACAAAATATCATATTACAAAACCATTTCTAAAAAAGGTGATCTCATATTTAAGAAACCAAAACGTTCAGATGTAGATTGTGTACCTGACGATATAATTTTAAAGCAAGTAGAGTTGTTACAAATCAATGAAAATAATGAGTTTGTCTTGTTCAATGATGAAGATTTATTATATTTTTGATTAACTTTTAATAATGTCGTAAGTTAAACCAAAGTGTTTTTCAAAGCAGTAGGTAGGTATACAGGAAGGGCCGCATCGACGTACAAACGATTACCACGTAGTCAGTACATCATACCGAACCCGGGACATAGAAACTTTTCAGCGGTAATTTAAAAAAAAGTCTGATGTTCCATTCAGTGGATACATCTGGACCGTGCAGGTAGTTTTAGGAAACAACAGATTTTTTTTTAAATTAGGTAGGTACTGAAGAATAATTTCTGTGTGAGGCGTTCAGAATCATGTAGGTACCTACTGAATACGTGGTAATCGATTGTGCGTCGATGCGGCCCCTCCACCCTGTATTGTTTAACATACATAAGTATAAGTGATGTTACCTAGATTTTTATTGTGGTTAATTCCTTGCCAAATATTTATTTTTTGTCTATTTCACATTTTATTTTAAGTAGGTAGGTAGGTACCTACCTATTTCACGTTTTATAAAGATCTCAATGTTTAAGTATATTTTTACCTTCCCCTTAAATGTTCCAAATATTGCCTTAATTCTTAAACACTTGTTAGTATACGATTACTATAGATTCCAAATAGCCCCTAAGTGGCGAATCGCTTTTTTCATAATAAATGTTACGATGCTAAATATTTGGCTTTTTATTTAAAATTAAACCACAAACCTATGATATAATGAAAGGCTGTTTATCCTTCTGTTGGTCCAAATATCGCAAGACCTGTTTAAATTGATACAGCTCCATAGATAGATGAAAAACAAAGTTAGAATATGTCGATTACAAAAAGCCCCAAACCGGCGATATTTGGAATTGCACTTTTGAAAAAAAAAATCTCTGTATCTATGTTCAATACATAAATACAACCGTATTTTTCTAGAAGGTATTGATAAGGTTAATCGTAAAAAAAATTGTCTAAGCTCATAACCTAAGCAGTTTTTATGTACAACATAATTTTTCATAAAAAACATACCAAATAGCCCCACTTTACGGTACTAAAAATAACATGTTATAATTTAATAATGTACAATTATTGTTGGATGAAACGAACTGCAACGTTTCACTGTAAGTAGGACATGTTACTTAAGTTCAATGGACAGCGTAGCTCGTACATATTGCCCACTCACAAAGTTAACCTAAAAGTACATCGGAAATTGTTTCAAAATCAAGGTAAAATGTCAAATACAAACAAAGTCTGTTATTCTTATTATGGTTACATCCTTACAACGCGCAATAGGCGACGCTGCTTTATTGAGTGTGCGTGCATTCGATAAGTGCGCTGCGCTACTGTCGTCTGTGACGGGTAATTCGGCGTTGTCCATGATGCTCGCTGTTGCTGTGCTCCACGATATTCTGCTTCGATCACGGATGTCTGATTTCTTAACAACAGTGCCAGGTGTTTCTCGTTTGCCTTGACCAGGTCAATGTCTTCTTGATATTGTTTTACGTATTCGTCATCTAATACTCCAATGGAACCGACACCGTTGATAAGCCCACGTTTGTTAGTTAATCAGTACGTACCTGTACTGGAGAACGCCCCAGTTTAGTGTAGAGGTCTTTGGCTTCTTTAGCGCCCAAATTCCTCAGATCATTGGGCGAAGAGCCACCCTGTAACATGAACACCAAGTACAGCTCAAATCACAACGTTTTCGTCAATAGCTTTTTTTTTATAGCCATGTATGTCCCACTGCTGGGCAAAGGCCTTCCCCATATCCTTCCAGGTACTACTCTCCTGCGCCACCTCGAACCAGCCTACTCGTCAAGAGCTTATTTGTAGTTAATTATGGGACTCTGATATAAATCAAACAGAGCAGTTAAGAGTAGGTACCCTTTTTTCTTTCCTCATGGATCTCACTCTGAGGTGAACGTAGGGTATGCTGTGTATAGAACGTTGTTAGTGAAATAAATAGCTGAGAATGTTTCGTCACCATCCAGTAGTAGAGCAAGGTCTGGTCGCCGATGGGCGCGTGGTAGGTGTAAAGCACAATGTAGCAGTCTCTGTCGTAGAAGACCGCGGCTTGTGGGCGCTCCACCTCGGCCAGCGCCTCCTTGTTCACGTCCTCCGCGTCCGAGCCGCGCCGCCGCACGCGCCACACTCGCAGAGCACCTGACCCGTCGTCTGGTAGCTGAGCCTGGGGACATGTTGGTCAGTGACAAAAGAGTTTCAGGCAGTTTTCCAAGTTCACAGCATCAAAGTGCTATGTGATCAATAACAAGTTAAATAAAAGTTTATAAGAAAGTGATGGCTTTTTGACTTCCGATGATGTTACAATCGATGCCTCATCTCGTCCTGCTTTCTATCAATGCATCTCCATCCTATGCTTTAGGGACCTGTACAAAGCTACTGCTAACGCCGTCGATGTGGCGTAGGTGGTTCTGATCACGGTCGAAACTTATTGTACTTGAATATGGATATCATTGATACGTCGACGAGTTTGTGGTGCAACTCAGTTCAGTGTGATGTAAAAAATATTTTTCACAAGGTTCTTACCTCAGCGGCAAGCCAAGCGTTTGTAGCCAAACTAACAGCATCAAGTCTGGTTGTAGCTGACCGAGCGGCGCGAAGCCTTCCATCGCGCCGAGCATCGCACCAGCGCCAGTTGTGGAACAGCGCTGCGAACTCTAACGGTTCCCGGCCAGCTGGGGCAGCAGACACCGGGACAGTCATGCGACGAGCCCGCGCTAACCCTCGCGCCGCCGCTAGGGCTCCCCGAGCCGCAGGTCCAGACGCTGATGGACCCACCCACGCCCACACACCACGGCTTCCGCTGTCTACTATGTAGACACCCTAAAGACAAACAAACAACAAACGAAACATGACTTGTGATTAACTGTCCTCTGAAGATAGATTATTACATATTGAAACTAGTCAAGCGTTTCGTGGTCTATGTCATAGTGGCTGCGGTAACTCAATTTATTGAAATCGTAAAAACTGGGAAACGGTTGACTGATTATCGGTCACTGCTGCTAAGGTCACTTACATCGTCAGCGAGATCTTCTCTGAAAAGCGGTGCTCGTTTAATTTCCTCAAGCCTTGCGGCGGGTCGCTGTGACGGCATGGTTATTGGTGAGACCCGGGGAGGGTGTGTGGCGCGGTAAAGGCGCGCGGGTCGCGGCGGGTCGGAAGGCGGCGCGGCGGGTCTTAGTGCGCGCGCTCGCAGCTCCAGCAGTGCGTCCAGTAGTGCGCGGTCTCCGGCAGGCAGAGTTTGCTCGTAGCCGTCATGAGCGATCGCGATCCGACGCGCCATAATGCCCTTGTCTGCACCACGGGCCATCCGGTATGCGATCTATATTTGTAAGGTAGTAAGATTGTTTTAAGAATGACTTCCTTCTTTGGTTCATTGTTAATTTGATTTTCTTCATTATTATTCAGAAAAATAGCTACATTTTATGCGTCTAATGAATACCTTCATTAAAACTGCAGATACCTAAAAGGATGTTTAAGTATTACCTACTCATGTTATCTAGATGTGGTATGCCGGAACCTCTATTTACATACCAGCTAATGGAATTTTAATGCAAAGCTGTAATCCTCAGTCTGCATTCGCGACTCTCCAACCGTAACGCAACGAACCTTGGCTCCAAATATTTTCTCCACAAGGTTGGCGGTCCGGCCGAGCCACAGCACGAGCAGCGAGGTCGTGTCCAGCACGAACACGCCGTCAGTAGCAAGCTGCGCCCACGACACCGGCTCAAGTTGTACCAGCACCGGGCGACGTCCGCGCACGCGGTATAGACGAGCTGCGCCGTTCAGGTTGGCCGAGCCACTTCGGAGGATCCTGTTTTCGTAAATAATTTATTTATTAGATGATCCGGTCGGACGGTTCTGGGTTGCTGAACTGATTACCGTATCGGAAGGCATAGCGTATCTGGATACAGCCCTCCCCACACAAAGCAGATCAATGACCTTGTGAAGGTCCTGGGAAAATACTGGACTAGACCGGGCACAGGACCGTTCAATGGCACTAATTTGAATACTTGAGGGACGTATTTCGGCTGTAACATCTTGTTAATCGATCGAAGGGTTTAATGGAACTAGCTAATGATTACATAGAAACTTGGGAGCAACAAAGAAACTACAGAATACGGCACAAGAATTACGAAGAACGCAAAAGTTAGGATACCACGTAAGTAGTATAATACCACTATGAACCTTATATAACCCATAATGCAAGTAATGTAAAAGCGTCAGGAGAAATCAAAAGATAGCCTTGTCACTTTTAAAAAATCTTATCACCACTCATGTCTTACCTGATCCCATCTCTGAAGTAGGATAGAAGCCGCGGCGTCTCTTTAGTGACAGCCTCTCGGTGTACCACGGTGGGGGCGGCGAGGTAGGCCGCCAGCTGCGTGCCGCGGCGCAAGGCCAGCCCTGCCAGGGCTCCGCTGCGCTCCCCGCCCCACGAGTGGATGTGGCGCTCCAGGAGCTCTCCATTGCCGTTCTCTTTTATTTCTCGACGCTGGTAAATTATAAATTTGTTTTACTTTAAGTTCAGTACAATATATTCAATTATAGGGGTTTAAGATTTTTACACGGATGCAAGATGTCGCGTATTCTTAGCTACTCATCTCACAATAAAAGTACCATATAGCTTAGCTTAACCTGAACTATTTAGTCAGCAAACTTTTATTAACCTGAAAGTCTACCTGAAGAATCTTTGATAAATGCCTAGCCGAAGGTAAATTGTAACTTTGAGATTAAAGAATGTTTAAAGGCCATGGTGGTAATTAACGGAAATGACTCGGCCAGGGTTAGATCTATGTACTATACGGTCTAGGTATATCCAGTTACTCACAATAACATCGGGTCCAGCCGGCTGCCCCGGCAGGGAACAAGAGTACACCAGGTAAGCCTCAGCGTCGTAGAACGTGCCGTAGTGTGTGCGAGGCAACAGTTCCGTGTTCGATTCCTGAAAACGAAATTTATTTTAAATCATATTACATAAAAATATATATATTACATAAATAGGTATAATATTGTCCAAAGATTTATTGACTTCCGTGTTATATCGTGATCACAATAAATATTCTTGCAATTTACATATTTATTTAGCCCCAATCATCATAAATGTTTTCTATAGCGGGGATTGTTCGTAATAACGATATTATTTATTTAAATTTAATGTATTCATTAGTGAGATTAATCCAGATAGAAATGAAGTAGCAAATAAGCTAGGTCATTGATCTCCAACTAGAGTTGGCGCCAATAGCTTACAAAATAAATAGAAATCAGCATCTACATTATTCTGGTTATTAATCTCGATCCGAATAGTTGAATGTCTGCGCGGGCGTCGACCGTTATCAAGAAAAAATATAACAATAAAAGATTGCCATCTTTATTTCGTAACTGTTATAATCGAGTATCGAGTGCTATAATTAAGTCAATCACTTGTTATTAAAGTGTGTTCGTTGGAAATTGTGCAGTTATAAATTATTGCACTTTAGCAGATGGTATGCTTGAATGTCATAATCAAAATGTGTCATGCTCTTTGAAGCGAAATCCCATATTTCAAATGTGCTGATAACTGTTTTAAGTAGATATTGAGTGAAAAATTAACTGTCGTCGCCTGCGGCAATCGTGGCTTCTCTGAATGGAACGTCATTGGCCATTCGTGCATGTACAGTACATACAATTACAGCGTCATGTGGGTGAGTATCTCCCTGGCGTTATATCACGAAACCAAACACTGGATAATCCACGTGTTTTAATTACACGCGATCTGGTTTTTGTACATACGCTTTCGAGTATTTATCCGCATATTATGCTTATTAATTTTATGCGTATGGTAATGTTATTCTGACGGAATTGCGCGATAATTAGTTCAGTCGGCAAACATGCTGCGGAGGCTGGTAACATTGATACTCTGCGTGTAAGTGTTGTTGTTTGTGTTGTAGTTTTTTAGGAAAAGTGATTGTTACTATTCGGTACCTATCTAATTAGGTAGCTGTTTAAGATCCAAGGCTGCACAAACAAAAGGATGATTATTTTCCAAGACAGACTTTCAGATCAATACTTATTGCACTCTAGCCTATCCCAATATTTATCTTAGATGTGTTAAGCTGCAACTTAACACATCTTAGATGTCTATAATTTATAATGAGCTTCTTTATTTAGTAGCCTCTACATAATTGTTTTGCTTTCCATTTTACAGGTAATTTCAAAGTTGCAACATAAAATATTAATTGGTAATACTAATGAATGAGAAACTACTTTAACGTATCTATTAAACGACGATATGTGGAGCGACGATCAAGCTGTGGACACCCACCTTTAAGCTGATGGTGAGGATAGGTACAGAATGGTTATAATTTTCATAATCAATGAAACATCAGAAAAATTAAAACAGAATCAGTATTAACTTCTGCGTCACCTGCCAAAGAAGTTGAAAAAATGTTCAAGCTGTTGCTAAATTGGTTTAACGTTTGCGGTACTGAAAAGCCTAGAAATCCTGACAAAAAGCTTTTATTACTTACTACTGAAAAACACACGATGGGGTACTGTCAAGTAGGTAGCTAGACCTACAGACTTTGCCCATCGTTTCTACAATGGAGGTAAAGCGGCTATATATATCGTCCAAGTAAGGTTGTAGCAATTTCCGTGACAGATATCCATCTTTGTTTGTATTGTAATGTAAAGTTGAGAATCGTTCAGTCGCGGTCTGGCGGGCCCCTAGCCGGCCATGTAGCATTGTAGCGGGACTGAGATGTGGTGTGACTCACTCGGCTGGATGGTAACATTCAGGGCTGTCACACTATTTATTTACATATTAGGTATTTACCAAAGGTATTTACATTCTTCGGAATTCCTAACGGACAACCTGGATAACATTTCAACTGCACATTGAAACTGGTTTTGCGAAAACTTTTGTTTTCATAATCTTCTGCAACATTTGGAATATTTTCTACAGTAAGATATAGGTATACCAGCTTATAGGTGTTTTTGCATTTGCATGTTCCTTCGTTAGCGCGATGTGAGAAAGCACGTCTGTCAGGAAAACTTTCTCAAATTAGCTAGGACTTAATAAAAGTTGTTTTATTTAATCCGTGACAGAAAATAGAAAGTGAGAAATATTTTAATTTGTTGTAATTAATTTAGCTGACATGTTTTACAAATGTAGCTATAGAAACATAATAATAACATTAATAATTAATGAAAAAAAAAATATTCATTAATTTAATGTTCTATAAGTACGGAATTGTTTTGGCTAACCCTGCTAGATAACAATATCTGTGCCAACTGCCGCACTGGTCTTCCGTTACAATGCAAGTCTCGTACTCGGTCATTATTTATCTTTATGGACCACACTAGTTAATTAATTTATTGGAGAAATTGTATGAAATTGTTAACACGAAAGGTGCATCTACGAACGAACAAATAAATTGCGGCCGGCTTGCTTATTAAGGATTTATTTGACAGCGCGAGAAATCTGGCAGAAAATGATAGGAATCTTAAAAGTTGATTACAGGCAGGTTTTTATAGTCTCTGTGTTTACGATCTTATCGGCACGAGACCACGAAATAGCCCGTGTGATTATTTTTAAAGTCACGTAGATGATTTAGTGCTACTTTCAGATATGCTCGTGCCATCACATAACGTGCTGTTCTTGGACAAGCGTCCATAGACCCCTCTTTCTACTCATTGATTGACATAAACAGATAAATATCATATTGTCTTAACAAATAGTCTGTATTCACTTGCCTGGCGTTTAAGTTTGAGGGTGAATTAAGCGCACATAACCTACTTAAGTCATCGTCTAACAGTAGAAAGTCACGTCTAATCAAGTCGACAATTGTACGTAGCTGTGGTTATGGTGTCAGATTACTAGAAACTAAATTTTGTTACAGACACGAATTGCAACAGAAAGTGGGTAATAGATGATAAATGGTAACGTGTATGGTTGCAGATGATGGCTGGACGAATGTTTGCATCGCATTGCGCGCGGGTAACAAGCGTGGTGCGCCCGCGCAGCGCCCCGCTAAACATGCATCTCGCTGCAATTTATCGTTTTGTTGAATTGTATACTTTCTCTTGTCACTTTGTATTCAAGCGAACTATTACCATATGCATTGCTGTAGTTTGCTAAAATATAAATTAAGTGGATAGATATCTTGGGTGCAATTAGTAACCTATTCTTTTCCAACTGGAATTCTGTAAAAAATGAGAATTGTTCAAACTACGTTTTACACTGATCGCTACGACTTTGTGATTTGGAAAAGAGATAGAAACCTCCCTCGTATGTACCCTCATAGTAATTGTTAATTATTTTAGACAAGATGCACGTTCAGAGAACACACTTTCGTGCACACTAATTATTATATTATCACCGAGCCATTAACAATTAATAACTGTAACATTTCTGTCACGGTATAAAATAATGGTAGGTACATAAAGAGTACCCAGACAAAGGTTGAACGATCTAAATTGAACTCGTTATGTAAAAGGTGCCTTTTGTAAGTAAATGTGCAAAGAGTTCGTTCTCGTGAATCTTCAAATCTTCGCAGACGGACAGATCACAGTTTCGACATTTTCCAGTTCGCTGCAATCGTTATTGTTATGTGTTTGGTGAGAAAACATAGTTTACCGTGTTGACCTTTCACACGCTCTAAAATTAAGGAACTGATCACATGGATTGTTAGAGCAAACAACGAAAACGATTTTCATATTGTTATGAACATTTTTAGCATTGTGGTTTTCTTTTAAGAATAGGTTCTTGATTTTTGTTATAACACGCCTGTAATCCCTGGAGGGACAGGCAGAGGAGTACCTTATACAGGATGTAACTTAGTAAACGCAAGACCTCTTGTGTGGTGTCTCAGACCATGAAATTGAACTTTTGTACTACTTATGACTTTTGGAAATTCACAACTTTTTATGTTTTGTTTTACCATACAAATGTTGAGCAGCTGATCGCGTCAGTTCTTCGGGATTCGCGCGTGACGCGAAAGCCCATTTTTTTTACGAACTTCGAGATGTCGTAGAACAAAGGTTGTTCAGTTTCATGGTCCGAGAAACCACACGGGAGGTCTAGCGTTTATTATGTTACACCTTGCATAGGTAGTATAGTGTAGTATGTCTATTCGCCACTTTAGGGGCGAGCCTGTTGCCTTCAACAACCAGAGTTAAATCCTGACTACGGGCTGCTACTGAGAATTCGTGATGAAAAACCCAGTAACACTTTGCCCGTCCAGGGGATCGAACCCATCAGGACCTTCCTTCCGTTCCTTTCTTTCTTGGGTTTACTTACTCTATATTCAAGCAATAAAGATTTAAGCACATCATTATTAATATTATAGTGATAAAAAAGTAAGAGCCGTAGGAAAGTAAGTACTTAGGCTATGGGAATATGAGCACAATAGGCACCAAAGTGAATTTTTGGTTTTTAATCGTCACAATACCTATAGCGGTTTAGTTACATGTTGTGTGACTGCCTTGTCATGCTTTGCGCACAACACCTCATTCTAGGAAAACTTTTATCCTATTGGTTATTATAGATACTTATTATGTAAAGACATAAATCACACGAACAGTAAATCTAAATAAAATTATTGCCCCGTGATGATACCAACTTAGGAATCGATTGAGGTCACTTTCTGTCTTATGTGTAAGTAAATTAAGTTTAGATGGATCCGAAAGTTAATAATGTACGTTCATTTTGCACATGATTGTTCCAACATTACTTTGATTGATTTAAAAAGCTATTAGGCAACCAATTTTTTTATGCCAATTTGTAATGAACTCCTTACTCTAATATTCAATTGTAGGTGCGGGATTAATTCAGAACAGCCTTTCTACCTATTAAAATAATTATGTACTAAGGTGTATCTACGACTCTATGTCAACGTTGAGCTCCAGAGCGTTTTGTAAGCCATTTATGTGATACTCAGAGGAGCTCGCGGCTAAATAATAAAAGCCATTCGGGTCGATCATCAGTTTAAGCCGCGCTTGCCTGGGTTGGTTAGGGTGGGTTACCAGTGTTACCACCCGTAACATACCGAGTTTCCTCCGTACCTCGGCATTTGTAGATCTTTGACAGTCGTTACAGGCAGTCAGTGGCCCGAAATTCTGCCAACCAGTATTACCAAGGGATACCTACCTATTCGTATTTCTCAGTACTAACTGGGTTGTAGAGGTCATAGAGGCAGTCGCTCCATGTAAAATACTGGTATTCAGCTGCATACGGTTAGACTGGAAGTTGGCCCTAACATAGCTGGGAAAAGGCTAGGCAAATGATTATGTGATACTTAGCCTAATTTGAATGTGGGTACTGTTGTACTTAATTGTGTATTTGATTGCGTAAGGACCTAGTTAGGTAGGTACCTACTTAATTAACGTATGCAAGTATTAGTAGGTACCATAATGTTATGTTTGCAGTTCTGTTAGTTCAGGAATGTTTTAGGACTATTGCTAGAGTGGGAAAGCGACAGCGCTAGACAGCTGTCTAGTGCTATCTCTTACCCACTCTCAGATTATACTTAAACATTCCTGCACTAACAGATCATGATAACCCACCTGCACACGCTAACCATAGATCGATCAACAATAATTAAAATTCGTAGGTAGAATATCTAACATCAGTGATAATCATAATTAACAAGACATATCTGCATATTCAGAGTGACAGCGAACTCACATACAGCACGAGATGATGACTCAAGTCAAGACTTTTGTCTTCGCTAGTGAAAGCGAAATTTGTTATGTATGAGCAAAAACTGTGGCGTGTACGTATGTATCTGTAACTATCAAATGTTATTGAATGTGAGCGTTTTGCGTGATAGGTCAGTTTAAGTTCAGTGTTGCTAGGTGAAATACGTGACAATCTCTTTTCGTGGGGCTCTCGAACTCTGGTTTGATCAAGGACGACTTGGGTCTTAAGTAATTTCAGTTCTATTTTCCAACTACAATTGAATGATTGTTATTGCAGTAACAGGCGAAAGCCTGAAGACTAAAATTTAAATTAGACCGATTTATTTATTATGATTAACTAATTTCTTATTTACCTGTGTTTTGTGTTCCTACATAATATGTAATACTTACGTAGTTATATATCGATAGACTTACCGTAATTTTCCATACGAGGAAGGTGGTGTGGTCTTTCGGCACTGTGCGAAATGCTGCCTCAGCGGCGCGTGCGCTGCCGCTCTCATCTCCATCCTGTGGGCACCATGAAATAAAGTGGTTACTTATCCAAATTCTACAGTCAGAACAACTAGGGACTATACTTCAAATAAAATATACTATGACGGTATCCTAACAGAAAATCTTATGAATTATATTAAGTATCTACCTATAATGTATATTAATTAACTACCTAAGTATCTACTTACTGCAGAGTGCAGCTCCACCTTGTATTGTACTTCTTTTTTTTTTTACTAGCTTGCTCTGGCCCACTCATGGGCAAAGGCCTTATAATAATAATAAATATATATATTATACTTACTTACAATGTAAATATATCTACGAGTGGAACTGAGATCTAGCATAAAAGTTCTAAACTTTACCTGAGAATGAAACCTCCATTGTTCGGTTCAGATCTGGAAATCAGAACCACGACCATTCCATACAATCTAGTCTAGCCCATTGTTTCGCAAAACAAAGGCGTGACCAACGACTGAAATTACGGAACCCCTTTATTTTGATAGGCAATAATAAAGGGTAGGGCAGATTGTAGGAGCGTCTCAAGGACAGGTACGGATAAAGTCGGACAAATGAGTACGTTAGCGGATTGTGGGTCGTCCGACAACCGACAATAGACCCTCTGGGTGTGGTCATAACGTTAGTTGGTGTAACCTACTTGTAAAACGCATTAAATACGTAATTTCTATGATAATGACTATTGTAGGTTACTGGGCTTTGTCGTGTCGTAATTATAATTAATTAATGTTCGGTTGGTCCAGCCGGAAATTCTGTGGGTTATGTAGGGGGAATCATTTATTACAAAAACGTTAATTACTAGTACATAAGTACATACAATACCCGCCTAAGTTGCGTTCTCCGCTGGTGCAACATAAAATATTATGGTCCAAACACCATTAGCATGAAATCACGAAGTCTAGAAAAGAGTCAACACCCCAATGAAGAAGTGTTGATTGGCAATGTAAAGATCGTGATTTCAATATACATACATAGATACCTACCTAGCTGAATAAAATTTTGCAGGTAGGTACCTACTATTTCTTTTGCAGTCTCAATTTGATTGATTACAAGATATTTGATTAGGTAGGTAGGAAAATTCAGTGACAAACGCCTCTATTTACTTAGTAGCTAAACTACTTCTCTTATTGTAAATTAATGGCTAGTCCGAAAAAAATCTGGCGTGTCCACCACATATAAAAATGACAATTCATTCTTTTTCATGTGCCGGCCGGCCATGGGCCTCTGACTTGGCTAAAGCAAAATGACAATAGGGCCTAGGTACGTGATATAGATTTGGTGTAAGCAAGCGAGCTAATTAGTTGATCCAATATAGTGTTTCAAACCAAGTGCGCTTTAAAGGGGACAAATCGATTAGAAGTTGGGGTTTTACTTTTCAAGGTGTCAATAAATTTTGCGTTGAAGGCTGCGGTTTCTGTTTCTGTGTCGGTTAAATTCGTATGGTAGTTTTTTTTTTCAGACAATTAGGATTGACTTCCAAAGCATTTTACTCTGATTAGTTTTACATTAGCTACAATAAGCTGAGTTTTAAGCCCATTAACATTGATTTTGTGCCGATGCTGTTCTGCTCTCTCCACAAGGGAAATAGTGCGTAAAGATATATATAAAGTGCTTAATTAGAAACGCGCCAGAGTGTGCGATTATGGCGATAAGAAATAAGTATTTTATCTGATAATCAAATGCACTTTTTTATGGGTACCTAAAGCCTACTTTAACTACCCACTATTCAAGTACCACTTCATATATCTAATAGGAACCTAACAGAAAGCACCTCATCCCTACTAGGTACTTGTAAGCAATATTTACAAATAAATCTTACGTTGGAGGGTATCATGAAACTACCTCTTTATAGGTGTACCTGCATTTGTCAGTCAAAAGTTCAAAACTGAACGTATTCACTTTAGTAGGTAATGAATTTAATTGAATAATTATTATTATCTACTAATTAGAGCTCAATCATATTATGCCAAAAGTATGCATGATTTTGCAACAGATAATTACTCTTCGCATTCGAAGTTGAATACACTCGGACACTTTCAGCTTCTTTCACTGTTTGTATACAAATATCACGTAATTACTTGATCAGCACCAATCTCCAGGATGTGCATCTTCCTCTAGATGTTCAGGAGCTGCCTGGTTCCATAACAACACCGGCGTTCACTGCGACTGGCACCCGCGGAGCAGCACTATGGAGCGTGGACACAGTAAGACACGCGCAGACGACCGCGACGCCCATGCACTCCTCACTGACTAACCAACCGCTCTCGGACGACGGTCGAGCGAACCACAAAAAGAAAATTGTTTCACGCTTCTTGCACTCACATATTTTAATAAAACTTGGAGAGGAATGAATTAATTCCCGCGAAAGTCTAGGCGGCAACCCGCTCAGATTGATATGTGGCGGTAGTGGTGACTATCGCGTTTTCATCGCTAGTTATCGGCAGCTCTTAACAGCTCAATTAGAACAGCGACAAATTGACGTAGCGGAACCAATTCTGTTTGTTTAGCATATTAGCAGTAGAGCGTTTAATAATTCCTCGAACCAGATTAACGTGCACTTTGGTGGCTATAGTCGAGACATCGATGTTATTTTTCATCTTAATTGAAAATTAATACAAGGTTAATTAGTTTCCTAACCACCTAAACTTTTTGTATAAGCTTCTGCTTGTAGACTCATAGGTATGTACCAGATGTTTTGATAGAACAATTTGATGACGGATAAATGCGTCATGTGGTTTCGTTCACACTTCGGTAATGGGGTTACTCCTAATTATATTCTTACTACCCTCACTTCTTAAAATTCCCAATTAGAATGATATATTATTAAAGGATAAAATAAATAGATTCAGAAATAATTCTACTAAATGAAACACGATACAATAATTAAAATACGTAAAGAATTTAAATGCACCACCTGATATTCGTCCATTAACGGTATAATTGCAGTTTATCTCACTTTCTCATTTAAAATGACTATGAGTATGGAACGGCCTGATAGCTATCAATTATGTTGTCCGTCAGAGCGGAGATGTGTACTGACTGACCATCGCACATGGTGTGACGATTCACCATGTTTGCTAGTTGCGCTGACAATCTGCCACACAGGGCAGGATCCACGCTCGGACGCGCACTTTGTTCATTTGGACATTAATTCCACATTCACTTTCATTTGATATTTTGCTCAATAATCTCTTGTTAGTAAACATAGAATTGTGATTTGTTATGGCTACCTACCTAGCTGTGTGTAGGACAGTAGGACGCCGAAGGCTACCCATAGATTGCCGGTCGCACCTACCTGTTGTCAAAGACCATTCAGTGGTGTTCTATGGTTTAATAAGAATGCAACTTTATTGCAGAGCTGAGTGGTGCAGCTCTTTCCTTCAGTAACTATTTTCTGGAGAACTACCTGTAATACAAGAACAAAAAGTACCTGTAAGTGGGTACTTACTTTAGAATCGGTGTTTAGGGTACAAACTGAAAAGGATGATTTTTGTAGGAATAAAACAAAAACCTTGGAGGTTTGTATTTGTTTTATTTACAAAAATCTTCTATTCATATTTGTCTTCGTGTCTGATGAAGTGATTATACTTGTTGGTTCGGACACTGAAATTTATACGTTTTGCAGCATCGGAAGTAGTTGTCCTAGATTCAGGTCCCGTTATGTCTGTGTATTAGACCTACCTGCTACAGCACGAGCGGTACACGATGCGAGCATCAATCGATCCGACGCGGTCGAACGCTTATAAAGTGACCCATTTTTGTTATTTACTTTAATTCTGTGTCAGCAAAAAGAACTACTTGTGTGTTTAGGATTGTAAAAAGTACAATACAAACAATACAAACTTTGTCGTCAAAACTATCATATTTTTGTCCTTGATCACGTTTCCGAACCAATGTCATCCAAGGCGGGAAACAAATGACGGAAACCGTCATTTCAAATTCGTAAAAATCGTAAATTACATCAGTCATGTACACAGATGATAATTCTGATAAAGAGAGCGAGTTCGAAGACAGAAGCCCTGAAGATAGCCCTAATATAACAAAAAAATCTTTATCCGCCGTTGGTTTCAGAAATAATCCAGAAAACCAAAATGCGAGGCCTCTCGCGCTGCGGGCCACGCAATCTTTCACCGGGGCTGTCGAAGAACTCAGGTTATGTGGCAATTTTCAACAAATCAACTTATGTAACAGAATGAATGTTATGTCGGCACCGGAGATAGCGACAGTTTGTCCGTGCGGCTGCCTGCTGCGGCCGGCCACCACGGGCCCCTTCAGGACGCGGGAGCAGATCACACTGGCGCTCCACGTCGTCTCTCCAGAGGTACTGAGCTATCATGGCTACTGTTTCGAGCCTTGCCACATTGCTATGTTTTGGAAAAAAGACTGTCGAATGTTCCTCTGGAAGGGAACAGCCAAGATGAAGAACGTAATCCACGCCGACTCATACAAAAAGTGAGATAAATGTGTATTTATTGAATTATGAATTAAACTTTATCAACCATGTTTTTATATTGTACCTAATACATGAAATTTAAAGAGTTATAATATTTAAGCTTTTATTCCTTAATATAAAATAAATATGAAATATGGATTTTAGTTATCACATAACAATATATGAAATTATATAACTACTTTAACTTGGAGTGCCATTGCGTAGCCATAACGACGTTTCATTGTAAGGTTTGGACTGTATCTAATGGTTGCTTCTCCACGCCAGGCATATTCGCTTCAATCATTTCTCCACACGAAAATCTTATGTAATCTATGACCACAACTTTATGCTGCTGCATCACTTCCTCGACTGTGTAAGAGGGGTCCAGTAAATATTCTTGGTAAATAAGACAGGTTTCGTCATCGGCGTCTCTGGCAGGCTGGTCCTTTTCTTTATTACCAATCTTTTTGGGGCCCATACCTACGATGTGCTGGCAAAGCTGTCTGCCAACATCTTCAGTATCATCTGCTTGTTTATATGCGAGTAAAGCTCCATATTTTCCTGCAGAATATTCCACCGGCTTGGCAGGCGCAGGGTGAGTGTAGCCAGCGATTTTGACGTCTTTGTTGTTTGACTTCCAACATTCAGCTCGCCTCAATATTGCGTTTTCGCCGACTGATCCAATGAACAAAGCCAGTACCTCTGATAACTTCTTTCCATTTTCCGTGGACAGATTGGCTAATTGTTCGCTGTCTAATTCCATCTGCAAAATGAATAAAATACTTGATAAATGGTGAATCCATAGTAGAGATTCTTGTGCGGCTGTTATTAAATTAGCCACGAGCTCCTCTATACACCCCAAACCAGTGCTGGACAATATAGGAGTGTCTCGTCTTACCTAGTGGGTAATTACACTACTGGCTTTTAGTAAGAATATTAGTGTCCGACCGAAGCTTCAACTTCGGCTTCGGCCACCTTCGACAAAAAAAAAACACTTTCAGCTTCCACCAAAATGGACTGAAGATTTGGCCTATTTGGGTTACGAATGCGGGAGAACGCAGTGGAAGAGGCGACGAGCAGGCTCCCCTGCCCCAAACGCGTTGCCTCTTCCATCGCTCGCATTTCTATAAAAAAACAAAAATAATAACACATTTGGAAGTGTTATTATTTTTGACAAGTTGCAAGGTAATTTCAATCATCTCGTTAACTTTATATACAGCGAACATAAACTTTTAATTTAAAAGTTCAAAAAAAACATAAATCTATTGACATTAAGCCAAACTTGAACTGACTAACTTTACCTAAGAAAGTTTCCATGTAACTCTTATATCAGTCAGTGACAGTTATAAATAAACCAGTTAAAAAAATCCTCAGTATTCAATAGTTGTTATTGGTTACTGTCAGTCTCTCTCTATGGGGTCCAGCTCTTTCAATCCAGGGATTATGTTCTTAATTCTATATGCATTGACATTGAAGAATGACCTCTATAATACTTTTATTATTAAAATGAAATATACCTTTGTGACAGGTCCTTTAGCTTTCATATGCGTGTGAGCAAACTTGTAACATGCTAGAGTAGCTTCTTCAATCATTTTCTGAAACTTGTCATTCTTGGCAACAAAGTCTGTTTCACAGTTAAGTTCCACAAGGGCTCCATGGTTCTTGTCAAACTTCACTGCCACGAGGCCCTGTAGGGCAGTGCGGCCAGCGAGCTTGGTGGCCTTTGCCCACCCCATTGCTTGGGCTTGGTCATTTAGCCATGACTCGGCCTGTAGTGAAATAAACATAATTATTAATCATTTAACCAGTTAAGAGATTGCCTGCAATCCACCCTTTAGAGTATTTTTTTTTTGTATGTAGTATTGCTGGTTCATTCAACACCAATTTGTTTAAAGTTGCATTCTTTAAAAACCTGAGATTTTGCTGGGTGTGGTTTCATAAATAAAAGAAGTTGACAACGATACAATGAAGTCAATTGAATTGAGTCTGAATTTGTGGTCAGTTGATGGCAACAGGCTTGCTCGTTATTTTGTGGAACTTAAATACATCTGGCGAAATGTGGGTGCACTATAGGGTACACCTCTGCATAATCCTTCAGGGATTTAGGCATCATTTTATGTCATGTCAATGAAGTCATACCTTATCAGCATCATTGTTGTTCATTTCTAGTGCTTTCTTGCAGTTAGCAATGGTGTAGCCAGTTTTCTTCCTGAGTTTAGCAAGCAGGGAGGTTTCAGTCGCCCTGCACACAGGACCTGAGTGGAACCGACGCACCAGCTGGAAGATCATCTGAAAAACAAAAATGAGTACATGTTAAGAGGTTAATGCAGGAATCAATTATTTTATAATAATAAAGTATGGTATAGAGAAGAATAAGTAGGAAATAATTAAAACATAGCGTTTTATACAATAGCACTTAGCAGTTAGTTTTGAACACATAATTATATTGTTCAAGCAAACTAAACAAACACTTCAGCATTTATAAACAAACACAAAATTTCACTCACACAAATCAAAGTTCAAAGCAGATTTAAAGTCCAGTGGATGAACTGTATTAAAAAATGAGAAAATTAAATACAAATTACTCAATGTTGCTCTAGTCACAATATTAAGTGCTACCTATACAGCTAGCTATGACATCATCTGGGTTTATCTGAGCAAGACAGATACAGTGTTTTAACAATGAAGGTCTAATGTTGTACATACATGCCTATTGTATGTAGCAGTTTTATTGTGTTTGGATTAGTAATAGAATGCTTCATAATTGCGCGATTTACCTTTGAATAAGCTTGTGCTTTTAACTTCAAATTATAACCTAGAAAATTATAGTAAAAGTCATAAAATTGATCGCTACTGTCATTAATATGAAAAAAAAATAAAAACCTCCCCAAACTCAATATTACTGGCGGTTTAAAAATAAATTACAACAAATGAAGATAGTCTGTTGCCATGGAGAAATCAATACTTGACAATAACAGTTCTCGTGATACTGAGATAGTTATGAAAATGACTTTATTTGTAATTCAGTTAATTTATTCGTTTTGTTAGAATAAATAAGTGTTAAATAATTGAAAATTGTGTAGAGGTAACCAAAAAGTGGAACTATTTCGCTGCTTACCTTTTTGAAAGTTGGCTAGAGCAATTTAAAGGTATTTGTTAGTATAACGTTTAATACTGTTCGACGATGTAAAGCAGAAACCTAAGCAATTTTATGTGAAATTTCCATTATATACTTATTTAATTACGATTTTGCGAAATATAACCTCACTCGATCTGTCAAAAAACGTTTGGTTTATGCTTACATTACAGCTTTGTCATTTTTCAGGGAATAACTAATAATAAAATTATCAATATCCTGATTTATCTTGTATTTCCAAGTACTTTTTATTATATAGTTACAGTATTATACCATACAGTATTGAATCAATTTCATACAGATCATTGTTGGAAAAACTTTTTACGAGTAGTATAGGCACAACGAGACGTGTTTGCCAAAAGGTACAGTTCGTCTATAAACAGATGGCGATGGTGGATGTGGAAATACACAAAACGCTCAGGAGCGTCGCAACACTCGCAACCTTAGATTTTTGGGATAGCCCGCGTTTTTTTTTGCAATTTGCAGGAGTGTCAGGCTATTAAATAAAATATGATTTCCGACCGTAAAAAATATGGCTTTACCTCTTGAAATGCGAAGCCTGTTTTGCCCTTTTTCTATGGTTTGTATAATTTTTAAACAGTAAATTTTCCTGAAAAAATTATTTATTTCTAAAAATACTTACATTCTTCTTACAACAAGTCTAGCCACATAACGGAAACCTCTCAGGGTTTATCTGTGTGCAGGCGAGCCGTTAAATACAATTAAAGCAATTTACAGATGATGTTGTGTCAGGAAACGCTTTGATTTGTACGTGTAACTTTTCGAACCAGTCATATGAGTCGCTAGATTTCAAAATCAGCCAAGTCCACTTTTGACAGTTGTCGACTATTTTATTTGCTCTGAAATACGATTCCATTGCAGTTCTACTCGTTCTATCAAAATAGCCCAAGTCCCTATATATTTCATAAAAAATGGCTTTGAAAACTACATTTTTTTTCAAACTAAGCCATATCCCTGATTGATTTTTATCAAAACAAGCCAAGTCGTCGTGAACCAATCGGAGCTTGCGTTTGAAACAAGATGGCTGCCAGTTGCGTCTTGCTTGTTGCTGTGTACTGTGACTGTGTTGGGATTTTTATCAAATTTGTTTAGAAAATTGAAGATAAACGATGGATAAAATACCGATTGTGCCTCCGGATAAAGCAAGGAAACGAGTGATACCAAAGTGTTCAACAAAACGAGAGAAATTGAAGGAAAAACGGTAAGTTTCTGTAGCCATAGCCCGCCATAACCTGATTGTATCCAGGGCCGTATTAGTGCAGTGCAAACTGCATTGGACTCAGTACAGCTATAGAGTACCTACCTAATAGTGTTTCTATTATTGTATTTTCCTTTTTTTTCGATTTTGAATTTTATTATACATGATTTGAATCCTACTAATATAGTAAATGAAAACGTTTATGTGAGGGATATGTGTGTGTGTGTTTCCGCTCAGCTCCGTAACGGCTGAACGGATTTTCATGAAATTTGGTATGTAGTTTAGGATTTGAAATAAGACAGAGTACTATGTACAGTTCTTGTGGATAAAATTTTTGTAGCGAGTAAAGCCACTTGGCGTACCTACTACTAAAATAAATAAAAGTTATCTCAAATTCTTTCGTGTGTATACTTTCATGAATGACATTTTGATGAGGCATATATTGTAAAGTATGTTTTTATCTATTTAAATAAGATTATATTATACTTTTATTATTGTGCTAACTAGTCATGTTTGCTTCCAGATACTCAGGAACTGGTCTGCCGCTAAAGCCAAGATGTAATCATAACAGAAAACAGGTATATCAGTGCAGCAACGTAACATCGAATGATATGTTTTACTTTCATTTTAACTTTTACCACACTAAAAATAAGATTGATCAGGATAACTACATTTTACAATATTGTAAAACGGCAAACACAAAAAGAAAGCGTCCCAAAGACAATTCCAGAAGTAAAAATATGTCAGTACAATACTTCGTACGAAAGCACAAGTCCAGGGAAAAGGTGCAAGTGTGCCGACAAGCCTTTCTTGGTATTCTTCGAATAAAACCGAGTCGGCTTAAAGGGGTATTGACGAGACACTGGAACTCTGGCTGTGTAGCCGAAGAAAAGCGAGGGGGAAATCGTAAAGAATTTGAATTCAGGTCAAGAAAAGAAGCTGTCATAAAATTCATTCAAATGTTTAAGCCTCTTGAACAACATTACACTCGGGGTAAGATTAGACAGCGAATTTATCTTGATTCAACTCTTAACATTACAAAGATGTTCAAGATGTACAATGATCAAGCTGCCCCAGGAATGTCAGTAACACATTCATTTTTCAGAAAAGTTTTTAACCGTAACTTCAACATTGGATTCGGAACACCACGAAAAGATGTATGTTCAACCTGCTTACAACTGCAGGAACAAATAAAGTTCGAAAAATGTAAAGTTATAAAACAAAAACTGATGATTCAGCTACGAATCCATAAACTAAGAGCCAAGGCGTTTTTTGAAAAACTTAGACAAGAAAAAGATGGTTTGATCACCATTAGCTTTGATTGCCAGAAGAACTTACCATTGCCAAAAGTGGCGGACCAATCTACTTATTATTCCAGGCAATTATATCTGTACAACTTTACAGCAGTAATAGGTTCTTCACACTCAAAACTTAAAAAGGAAAATGTCATGGCATACATTTGGACTGAAGATGTCACTTCCAAATCTTCGAATGAAATCTGCAGTGCATTATTCCACTGTCTGAATTCAATAGATACTGAAAATATAAATACCATTCGACTAATGGCGGACGGATGTGGAGGCCAAAATAAAAATTCATTTCTCATCAGCATGGCAAGTAAATGGCTCGGAGAGGCTCCACCGACATTGAAAACTATCGAAATTATATTTCCAGTAACTGGACATTCATTTCTGCCAGCTGACCGTATTTTTGCACTGACAGAAGTTCAAATACGTAAACTGGAAACAATAGTGGATCCAAACGAATATGAGGCTATAATAGCGGCACACGCAACTGTTTATAAATTAGGAACAGAAGTACCAGTTTATGATTACCGTTCTGCAGTAGGAGAAACGGTCAAGCCTGCCAGCAAGTGGCACTTTCAAATAAGTAAAGTGAAAAGGGTAATTTTGAGAAGAGGGAAAAGAACACACAACATTTTGGCAAGAGGCGAGCTTTCGTACCAAAGCGACACGGGGGTACCCAAAAGCATACTACGCCCCACCAAAAGTTTCACGCAAATGATTCCAGAACAAGTTCAGTTGGGAATTGCAGTCAATGAGTTGAAACTAAAAGATGTGAAAAAATTACTTACAAAACATTATGGCTCTGACTGGGCTAACATGGAGGAGTTGATATTTTACAAAAACGTTCTTGCCAGGGATCATAGGTACCTTGAAATCCGAGATAATGATGAGTGTTGTGAACATGAAATCGAAGAAGTATTAGATTTTGTTTAATAATTTACCTTTCAACGTGTGTCATTGTGTAATCGTCAAAAGTCAAACTATAAAACCAAAATAAGGAACAAAATTATTGTTAACAGAAACTAAATTTTTCGATAATTACTATTAAAGTTTTATGATTAATGCGATAAAGTTGTTTTTTTTTACAGTTTCATGTAATATTCGGTATACCTACCAATCCTTCTTTAGGTACTCAGTCCTTAGTCCGGCCCTCTGTAAGTCATTACATCAAACTAAACCAAGTCCAGTACTTCTGTTTTTTCAGAATAAGCCAAGTACCATGGATTTGGCTTGTTTTGTTATGAGCAGATTATATCCACTCAAAAATGCTTTTTAATGTGCTAGCTGATTTATTTACACAGGTGAAGTGTTAGACATGGATGGAGTATATGTAGTAAGGAACAGTCAAAGAGGGACAAAGCCACCATATACCGCTAGTAGTTATAATAAAACAAAAAAATCGATTTACTGTTAAACGACCTTTTTGGACTTGGCTGATTATGAAATCTAGCGACTCATATACAACGTTTGCAATTCTTCTGGGAGTTTATTTAGACAGTAAGGTACCAAATAATCAGCAACCTTCATTTCGTACACATTGTTGAATTTTGGCTCAAAAATTTAGGTATAGTTTTTTCAATTAATAGCTCAGGTCTCTTTGTTTCCGCAAGAGTACAAAATTCAACTGTATTGAACACACTCATAACATTACAGTATTTAAAAAGGTCATCATCACTGTTTTTGAATTTCTTTATCAAATGTTTTGGTGTTGTTGTGATTATAGAAGGTAAAACAGGTAGGTATAAAAAAACAACACTAATGATAATAACACTTCACAAAGACGGATTATACTTAATATGTACCTAACTTAAAATCGTCGATCGTCGTTGCATGTTAATATGCACAATAAATGCTCGAATGCACCGGTCCTAATTCTGCTTAAACTACGATGCTCAATTAAAAGAAAATTACAGCTTTAATTGTCTGATAAGATAAGTTAAAATCCACCAGATGGAGACAGATCTTAACTGATCTGATCGATCGGGACCTGGCGCCGGCGCATTAAGTCAAACACCCAACATCACATAGATTTAAGATTGTTTTTATGCATGAAATATGGTACATTATGTTGTACGTTTTTTTGGATGCACGTCTTCCTTGTTGCAGATTTTCTTGCTGTCCACCACTGGTGGACAAGCCGGTGGTGGTAATCGGGAATCATCGATTTCAACTAACTTTTGGAGGCCACTGTTATAGGTTCACAATAAATTTATCTTCGCACTTTGGATTTACCAATTAACATTATCAGATATCCAACTCCTGCATTAGTTAATTCACTTACAAATTATATTATAATAAATATTAGTCGCCATTAGAAAATATATTTATTTTTAATTTGTAGGTAACTTCTTTTGTAACTCAAAAAAACTAATTTAGAACTCTTATCGTTATGAAATACTTAAAAAATAATAATCTTAGTGTAATGGTTTCCTAAACATCTACTATACTTAATTAACGCAACAAGCTGTATAATATGGACACATGTGGCATTTAAAAAGCCGTTATACAGCTTGTAAGCAGACTATTGCTCCTGCTTGGGTAACTTTACTTAGGTTAAGATAATATTTTGAAAGACACATCATCTTGGTACCTACCCAATTACCCAATAATAGAAAGAAGGTGTGAAAAGCAATTATTGCTACCTAAATTAACAATTTCTTTATAGGATCCAAAATGCCGAACAACAGGCCGACACGAAAGAAAGGCCAACCCTCTCCTCCGTCCACATCCGATATAAAACTACCTAAAATACCAAAGATTTCAATGCCTGAAGACTTCAAAGTACGAACACGGCCTTTGTTTTCATTGCCGGAGGAAGTTTTAAAACTACCTTCGCCGGCTTCTAAAGCCGCAAAACTGCAGGCATCGAAACTTGTTCCGAAGAAGAAGTCCAGCGGTATCGTATCTTATTACTTACTCTTAATTTTTCATACTTATACTTATTTTACTTGTTGAAAGTAAAAGTAAAGCTTTGTCTAGTAAACTAAGTATCTTGATTTGATTCTAGAAGAAAATAGAAAACTGTTGGTACCAAATAGATGCTCTTTAAAATTAACCAAACGAATAGGTACCTAACTATAGAAAATGAAAGATAAAGCAACTTAGCGGCAAAAATGACTAGCTAATGGTACTTTTCAGTAATGCAAACCTTCACGGCAATGAGAAAAGCTCGTGAGGAATTCAGGTTAAAGCTGGTAAATTTGATATGTCAGTCTGAAGAGGGCGATGAACATCAGGCAACAGCACTGCCTACAGGCGAAGAACAGAACCTGCTTAGGTATTACTACTATCTGCGTTACGGTATCGACACCATACATGTAGCGCCTTTGGATAACAAGATCATATTAAGGTAAGTAAATACAATAACTATGCAAAAATGCGTTAAAAGACAAGACCGAGTTCGTAACACCACGCTGCGTTCCAAAACGGGCATAATGGACGTTAGCAAGAAGGCTGCCAGGCTGAAATGTATCACGTAAACCGCATGTACGATGACCGCTGGGCAAATACATATGTCTCCAATCAATGGGTGCGTACAGATGGACGGCGCCGCCCGGCCCAGAAAGAGGTGCGTGACGACCTGGCTTCATACCGCGGGGGTTGGATCGAGGTGACGTGGGACAAGAATTTATGAAAAGACTTGTGGGAGGCCTTTGCCCAATTGTGGGACAGCATGGAATAGAAAACAGTTTGAAGATGTCGGTGCAGGGTAGTTAGAAGTTATAGTCTGCACTTTGTTCCATACCACGCTGCATGTTTGCATGTCACATAAAATTAAAAATAATAAGTAGGTATTTTGCATTTATACCTTTTATGTTTTCAGTTTTTCTGTTATCATATCACATATTTTTCAGAGTGCACAATCTTATTTCCGCGAAATTAAAGAAGTGGAAGGAAACTCTATTTACGTGTACAGATGAGATGCGCGAAGATTTTATGATGAGCATGAAAAAAGCGATTGTGGATTTCGTGCTGAAAGATCCTAACACGGTACCTTCAAATATGTTACCCATACCTATACTATAATTGTAAAATATCTATATACCGAGCTTTTGGGGGTCTGGATCCTCTTGATTTCCCTGTTCACGTTATACTTATGGCTATAAATGGTATTAAAATCCTTAAGTCGATAGAATATACAGTTTTTATTATTGTCTTTACCGCAGAATAGAGACCTTATTTATCATGGAATTGGAACTGTGAAAAATTATTACTTGAATGTAGAATGAATTATTAATTGAAGGTATTTTAAGTACTTTGATCTTGCACTAATTGTTGCATTCATACCAAAGCAAAACCCATGCTGACCAATCTTTTTGGTCTATGTAAAACCTGTGTGTAAAATTTCACACAGCATTTAGATACCTTTTTCTGATGTAAATTCCGCAGGAAGAGTCTTTGGAGGAAGAAGATACGCCGCTGATGCAAGAAATGGCTATGAAAGACGATGCCTGGAGGAACCGGTACGCCCTGGCACAGAAGTACTTGACTAAAAACCTGCACTGCGTGAACCCATGTATCGCTCAGGTGTTAGCAATATGGTGGAAACAATTCAAGTAAGAAAACACAAACTCTTACCTATTTAATTTGAAATAATTTATTTATTTTTCGCTTTAAGCCACAAACATTAGTGTAGCCCTGGCTCTTGTACTAGGAGGTCCTGTATCACAAGAGCCAGATAACTTAACAAAATATATAATATTTTTCTGAATCGTCATATATTTCACATGTTTTAGTGACTTACGATTGATCAGCATGAAAGATATAATGACAACGAACGAGGCATACGAGTTGCAAGACTTCTCTTTTGTTTGCAAAAGACACATAGAAGCGGCTGGTAATGTGCTCACACATCAGTGGATTCCAACTGTTCAAGCTGTTTTTCTTCAGGTAAGAAATAGAACCAACAATACTCAACTCAATAGAATTGTAACCGTCTGAAATCTGCAGAATAAACTATCAACTTGTATTGTATTAATTCTTCAGGGCAGTAAAAAGAGGTTAATACCAGCCCCGAAACAAGTACAGAAAATGAAGCGTTTTTACAACTGTCTGTCATGTATAATGACGTACAATCTTCAAACTTTATGCTTGAAATCAATGAAGGAATTCACTGACTACGTTATGGATGTGGGGGTAAGTACAAAATGGTTATTTAAAATGATATTGTCAAATAATTCATCTTTCATTCTTGCAAGGAAACAGGTCCTTGATTGAAAGCCCTTTCGGTAGGTGGCCTGGTGTGGGGTAGTATAAAGATATGCTTATAAGGTATATGCGTTATAAACACACAGTTGATGAGAGAAGAACAATGAAGGTTGTGCTTATATCTTTGAACTAATTTAAAAATTCTATTGCAGGGAAATAATCAAGGCTTCATAATAAATTTGGGATTTACAAACGACGCTATTGAATTCGATCCCACTTTTAAGCAATTCAAAGATCAGTTGAGCCTTTTATATGACTTTTTGATTGATGCATGTCGACAGTCACCTCGTTTGGAAACTTTGTTATATCAAGATTTTAGGGATTCAAGATCCAACCCCAATCTGAAGGTAAGATGAGACAATCGTGACAATATTGCTTTATTCAAACTTAAGTGAGATATTTATTGTTTATACAGGTATCCAAAAAGAGTATCGGGTATTTGTTAGTTCAATAAAACAAAAACTATGGATGATTATTAGAATACAAAATGGAAAATTATTTCTAAAAGATAATGTTATCCAAATTACAATCCGTTACGCTGCTGGCACTCTTCTAATCTGGAATGAAGATTGGTGATAACACGCTGACGCACAGTCCCCTATATTGCTGCCATTTCTGACCCTGACTTTTGTTTCAATTGCGTTAGGTTCGTCGGATTATTCTCATAAACGTTACTTTTAAGGTATCCCCATACGAAATAGTCAAGTGGGCTAAGGTCGGGGCTTCTGGGAGGCCAGTTGATGTTACCTCTACGTGAAATGACCTTATAGTAGGGAATAATTCACTAACAGCTTCAATTATTTGATGTATGGCAAGTGGCTTCGTCTTGATGGAATCACGTTCTTGAGTTGAAACCTTAAAACTCCTGCAACTTTGGGCCCAAAAAGATTAGCAGCATATCGCAATAACGTCACTATTGACATTGAGCGGTCGGCCTCGTCGATCTTCAAGAAAATAAGGACCGATTGGCGATTATGCCTTTAGCAGACATAGCAGCACCCACAACGACCTTTGGGCTATGCAGGGGTCGTTCATGCTTTCCTCTCGGATTCTCCTCTGCCTAGTATCGACAATTCTGCTTATTAACATGACTATTCAAGTGAAAGTTGGCTTCGTCACTGAACCGTTACGATAATACGCTCGTACGCAATAAGCGAGATGCGTCCCCGGGTACTGCTCCATTGCGACCTGTGATTGCGGCTAAAACTCCAAAAAATGGCGGACTCCATGATCCCCTCCCCCGCTCCGAATCAACTTCAGCGTTAAAACAAATACTCGATACTCTTTTTGGACACCTGTACATAAATCATAATCTTCTTTTTTAGCCTATCATAGACAAGGAACTAGTAAAAAATTATAAAGTCCAAATAGCAGAATTGATTGCGGACCAAAGAATAGGTCCCGAACTAAGAGTTCAAGATTTTGATGACTACATCTGTTTATTGAACGGCGAGGTGACTCTGATTTAAACATATTTTTTTATAAACATTATCTTTAATTAAAGTTCTTTTTATTCATTTATTTAAATTACGGTTCGCATTATTTGCATATGTTTATTTGACAGTCTCAAAGTCGAGTGGAAGCTTTTCTAAAAGCGGTACCGGAGAAGACTTTTGAGGATTATTGTGTGGAGTCCGTGAAATACGTTGATTTGGCACGGGAGATCCCTTCCAAACTGGAGGGAACCATCGTCATTGGCATGTTTCAAATGCAACGGGGTGAACTCATCACCTCGCTGCGGGGAGCTGCGACTAGGCTGGCCAACACGCTGTTGAGGAGAATGACGGATGACTATCAAGTGATGATCAAAGCGTTAGTTTGAAAAATCTCGTTACTCACTTATAACTACTATTTAGTTAATTTTGTTAAGACTACTTAATTTTTTTTTTGTGGTTTAGGATTTACGATGAATACGCTTCAATAGCAAACACGCTACTAACTCCACCACCGGACACGGCGGCTCTCATGGATTTGATAGATTACGTCAAGAAGGTGGAGGACATCATACTTGCCGAGATGGAGGACAAGCTGCGCAACGTCATGAAATACATTGTCTTCTTGGGAGACTACACTACCTACACGCCCTTAGAGCTCAAGTCTAACAACCAGACCTACCACTGGTGAGGCAACTTTAAAGTAGCTGATACACGCACAAATCAGTAACGTACGCATGCTTATGGCTCGACTTTTTGCTCCCTGCCTCTGTGTCACTCTAAGTTTGCAATATTTAAATGGAGATACATGGACAAAACAGGTGTTCCAGCTTTCAGTAGTACACCTAGTTATTTTTCCGTCTATCAGGCACTTATAACATGTTTTCTGTTTTAAGAAGTTTAGGTCGTCGCAAAAGTCCAAACTCAAGGTTTGCCAAAGGACGATGGAGCGTAGCGTATTGGGTTTAAAGCTCAGCACAATGCGCCCAAAAACTAAAATCGCTGATGTTGGCCATAAGACTGCTAGGTTGAAATGGGATTAAGCGGGTCGTTTCTGCAGAATGCATCAGGACCGATAGACCAGAGAAGACGAGCGTTATTGCCGGGGGAGGCCTAGAAAACGATAGCGTGACGACTTAGAGGCGTTTTTGAGAGGTTGGCTGGACAAAACCGCACGGAGAGAAGAGTGGAAGTTTATGGGGGAGGACTTTGCCCAGCAGTGGGACATTACAGTCTAAGTAAAAGAAAAAATGAGATTAGGACCCTCCTTAACATCGCCACTTAATCATGCAAGATAAGCATACCTGCTAAGTGCTTTGGTAGAAGTAGAGAATGCAAGGGCATATTTCTGTTACTTGTCACACACTTGATTGTCAGAGATTTAAACTACCTACTTTGTGAAATCTGTTACATGTATTACAATCTGTATTTTATATAAATAAAGATTATATATATATTATAATTTCGTCCTTTCCCTAATTTTTACGTCTATATGGTGGCCATTTTAGTTATACAATGCATTTAATGTACATATTTTGGTATATTTTCAGGTATGCTCGCATGCCTGGTATAATTGAAGAGTCAAAAAATATTTGTGATCAGAAGATGCTAGAATATCAAGAACTATTGAAGGTAACAATCAATATTTAGCTTCTGAAAACAATTTACCAACTGTATGTGAAGTTCTTTCATAGAATTTGAAGTAATAGGTACTCTGTTTAACATTATTTGTAGGTTCGAATTGCCAAGTTCATTGATGATCTGGATATTTATGAAATGCAATGCAATGACGTACAGTTTTGGGGAGAAATCAATGAACTACCGAAATACGTCTCGCGGGCACGACATTTGGATGAAAAGTAAGTCTTACCGTAATAATTAGTTTAAAGCTTTTTGAAAGAAACAATAAAAATCTTTTGTTATTATGTGTAGCTAGTCCGTTAGGACGACTTGTGCATTGCGGATAGTGAAAGTTAGCCGAGATATGACCTGACTAATAGTATATGTTTTACGTGTGTATTAGATGAGACCTGCAACTACTAATAGCAGACGTTTTACTTGTGTAGTAGATGATTTCTCAAATACTCGTGAGCCCAAGTTCTCGGGGCTCATAAAATACGGGAGGGGTACCCTTAATCTGACGAAGTCTTTTTATATCGGCTGAATATCATATCAAACCATAGCACAGAATGGATCTGCGCGTCAGCTACTCCAGAAGTGGAGGAATTCAAAGTTACAGCAAGTGAAAGTTGTAAAAAAACATATTAACAAATGTAATTTTAATTTGATTTTTTCGATCACCTTCGACCTAAAAAAATAGTCCGCTACATGTGAGTGGGAGAAATATACGTCAGCAGCAAAGAGATCTTAAAATTTTCGATGTCACATTTGACTAAATTCGAAACTATACAAGGTGTAAACGCACCCTTCACGAAGCCTTCACCAAGCATTTTATACATGAAATTAACTCAACGCAAAAACTATTGCGGGGAAAAGACTTCTTTTTGGGTTGAAAAATCATTGTAGGACTCCATGTAACGCACTTATAAACATTGTGTTAGTCGATGCATTGAATAGTATGGGGGTCAAGGTAAAAATATATAAAGATATAAATTAAAGTTATAACATTAAAAATTTGTACTTATTATACAACAAAAAAAAATTCTGAAAAAGTTGGAAATTTGACCCCCAATAACCAGGGTACGAACCAGAACAAAAAAAATCATCGCAATGGCAGAGAGAAAAAGTTAAGGGTATTTTTACACCCCTTAGGTATTATGACGAAGTGATTAAAGAAACCATGATCGCAATTTTGATGAAAAATAAAACTGCTGTTTTGGTTTTTTAATTTTTTTGCACTCATTTTTCTCCTCACAGTTGCATCCGGTTGGTGCACGTGTTTAAAATTAGCATTCTCAACTGGTTTTAAGGTTTTCATAATTAATTAGCTTACTTTACGGATAGAGAAATTATTAGAATTCCAGCAGTTTTCGACATTAGTACCACGTCATGAAACACCGATACATTAAAAGTTGTATGTACTGATGGTTGCAGGTTATCAAACGCTCTCCTTAAGATAGACGCGTTTAACGAAGAAGAAGCAGCGTTTGGATGGGAGTTGTCACAGTATCCCAAGAGGAAGAATGTATACGACAGATTAGTGCCGTTTAAGAAACTGTTCGATGCAGGGTATGACTTCCTTGCTAAATATAACAACTGGATGACTTCTAAAGTAAGTGTATCTTTATTCGCCAGTATGGTAGATTTACGCTTCGAATGTTGTTATTATTATCCGTCATCTTCAAGAATAATATCTTGAAGAAGACAGATAATTGTAGCGGAGAAGATAAACTTGAAATAGATATGAAGATTGAAGAACGCCTAAAGTAACAAAAAAAAAAAATGTGGATTTAAAAAAGCGCACGTGACAGAAAAGTTGAAATCAAATCATTTGTTGTTGATGGTGGTTTGTCGGACATGTGTTGAGGTGAAACGCGTTTCAATAAAAGAGCTATGGATATAGGTAAGTACCTAAGGATTATATTCGAAAGCGATTGAATAAGACAAAGACGGCGGAAGAACTAATTGCAACGGCATTCTTCGTTTGTTGGCATGCAACGTTATAAATAATTGAATAAATTTCAGGTAGGAAGTTTTGATCCAGAAGACATTGAAAGTGACGTCAGTTATTACTATAAAATTGTGTACAAGTTGGAGAAGTCGTTCGCGGAAGTTCCAGATACTCTTCGCCTGGCTACTTCTGTGAGGTAGATCTGTTTATCATTTTTAAAATAAAATATGACACATACACGGACTTCACAAAGCCGTCAAGCAAACATTCTCTACATCAAACTAAATAATAATGCGCAAAAAATATTGCTGTGAATTTACTTATTTTTTGGTGTGAAAAAGAATGGTGTACGTTAGCGCTCAATGTAACGCATTCAAAACATTGTGCTGATAAATGCATTGAACAGTACAGGGGTCATGCAGGTATTTGAAGTTTTATAACATGTAAATCTTTTATTAAAAAAAAAACTTGGAACCTTCAATATATTCGTAACTAGAAAGTTCCCGGGTATGGTCCAGTACAAAAAAAATAAATCTCAATGAAGAGTCACAGGAAGCCGTTATGGGTGTTTACACCTTTTTATTGTGGTAATAGCTTTTTAAATGAGAGTGAATAACTTTCAGAGAAAAAATGGATGAGTTCAAGGGCCATATGCCGATAATACAAACACTTGGGAACCCTGGCATGAAGCTGCGTCATTGGGAGAAGATCTCAGAAATCGTTGGATTCCCTATTGTCGTGGACGACGATCTGTCGCTGGAGAAAGTAATCGATTTCAACTTGGGTGACTACATTGAAAAGTTCGAGAGCATCTCGGAAGCCGCCACCAAGGAGAACAACCTCGAAAGGGCACTGGACAAAATGATGAAGGAATGGGCCGACCTCAAATTCGAAATTCTCTGTTACAAGTTAGCCATTGTTTTGTTTCATTCATAATTACACTAATATTATAAAGAGGTAAAATATCGATGTCCGAGGTAACGCCCGTCATTAAAAATCCAATCTCAAAAATTCTTCCTTTGATAGAAAGCTGGACTTTTGCCGAATACAATATTATGATAAACATTACCAGGACGAAGTCACGGTCGGAAGCCAGTAATAAAATAAATGTAGTCTTTTACGAACAAAATATATAAATCGTAAGTTACAGATAAGTTATTAACAAAATTTCATAATTTCAGGGATACTGGGACGTACATTTTGTCAAGCGTTGACGAAATTCAATTGCTGTTGGATGATCATATTGTTAAGACTCAGACTATGAAGAACTCTCCGTATATCAAACCATTTGAGGAAATTATTCGGTAAGTTTTCTTATTATGAATAAGTCTCCTCTACAATTAAATAATTCACCTGAGGAAACTGACTCGGTCTAGCTTTCAGTTTGTAAAATAATATGGATACCAGGCCACTCAGAAAGTATTGCGATAAATAGTTTTTATATATGGGAGACTGGCCAGTTAGAATCTTTTTCGAAAATATGATTACTTGTAAGTAAAAATATGTGTGTTCCATTTTCAAAATTTCCCTCCACATTTTTTGCGAGCCAATTCAAAGTATCGTGTCTTACTGAAAAATGGATCTGCGCCGGGAACATTTTAGAGCTATGATTTTGATTTCAAGTGTCGCCTGAAACCGGATGAATCGTTCGATAGACTTCAAATGGCATTTATGGATGAAGGCCCCTCCAAGGCAACCGTGTATCGTTGGTATAACGAATTTAGGCGCGGTCGACCAACCTTGGGGGATGAAGAAAGAAGCGGTCGCCCTTTGACGGCTATTACGGAAGAAAACGTGCTAGCAGTGAAAAATTTAATCCAAGATAATAGGCGAATTACATATCAGGAGATTCAGCACATATTAAAGATTGGATTGGGAAGCGTTCACGAGATTCTACACGGGCATCTTCGCGTGAGGAGGATAGTACCGCGTGGGTGGGTACTACCTCACCGACGCTCAGAAGCAGGCCCGGGTGGAATGGTGCCGTGATATGCTGAACAAATTTGAAGCAGGCTCGTCTCGGCGTGTTTACGACATCGTAACAGGTGATGAGTCCTGGATTTATCAATACGATCCAGAAACCAAGCGCCAGTCGACAGTTTGGGTGTTTCAAAATGAACCAACGCCTACCAAAGTGAAGCGATCTCGAAGCGGGGGGAAGATTTTGATCGCCAGCTTTTTTAATTTGACTGGCCACTTGGCCTCAATTCCCTTACGAGATCAAAGAAGCATCAACGCCGAATGGTATACTACCAAATGTTTACCAGAAGTTTTTTCTGTTGTGAGCAACAAGCGACCAAACACAGGGCTCCGCGGACTACTGCTCCACCACGACAATGCGCCTGCACACACCGCGCTCAAAACGAGGGACTTCCTGGACAGTACACCAGTCAAACTCCTGGGTCACCCTCCTTACAGCCCTGATCTAGCACCGTGTGACTTCTTTTTATTTCCAAAAATAAAAAAATCAGCTCAAGGGTATACAATTTTCTTCGCCGGAAGATGCGCTGGCTGCGTTCGAGCAGGCTGTAAACGAGATGTCTGCGGCGAACTGGAAAAAGTGTTTTGAAAACTGGTTCAGACGCATGAATCTTTGTATAGAGGCTGGTGGAGAGTACTTTGAAAAGATTTAATAAAAATATATGTACCTGTAGAACAATTTTTTTTAGTGTCGCAAAACTTTCTGAGTGACCCACGTATATTATCATTGGAGCCAGAAACTGTCATATTCATCCAGAGAAATAATTGTATAAATACAACCAGAGTTTATTTTAATCATTGGTTTTCGTTTTCCTTCAGTGACTGGGAGGGCAAGTTGATTCTTCTACAAGAGATTCTAGATGAGTGGTTGAAAGTTCAAGCTACTTGGATGTATTTGGAGCCCATCTTTTCGTCTCCCGATATTCAGCAGCAGATCCCGGAAGAGGGACGACGGTTCAGTGCCGTAGATAAGGCATGTACCTGGACCTAAACATATGTACTAGTTTTAAAGTTGAAAGCTATGGTTATCATGTCAACTTGATTTGCGTTAAATTGCTACATATTTTATTACAGCTTCTCAAATTAGTAGAAACCATTAGCACAAGTACTACTTAGTATCTACTTTCAATAGTACGTTCAGGTAATATGCTCAGTTAATTTTGACAGCTTCCTTTAGGGACTATCTCACGTAGGTATCTAAACCTTCTTGATTATATATTTATGTTAACATTAAACATGCTCGCACAGATGTGGCGTGAGATAATGAAGGCCGCATTCCAAGAGCCGCGAGTACTTGACGTCATCCAGATTGAGAAGATGTTGGACCGGCTGAAGAAGTCCAACAACTTGCTGGAGATGGTCCAGCGTGGTCTCAACGCGTATCTGGAGAAGAAGCGTCTATTCTTCCCGCGTTTCTTCTTCCTCTCCAACGATGAACTGCTTGAAATCCTGTCCGAAACTAAGGATCCTACGCGGTGGGCTTTTTTACTGATTACTATGATTTTGTTATAAGTATGCTGGTGATATGAATCAAATGAGTCTCATAGGTATTAGTCTATGATCAGTTGCATCTATAAATGCGAACGGTCTAAGGATTACTTGTATGGATTAAATCGAGTAAATTTTATTGTTCCTATTTTAACAGTGTACAACCTCACCTCAAGAAATGTTTCGAAGGTATCGCGCGATTGACGTTCACTAGTGAAATGGTGGTAACACACATGAGATCCTCAGAAGGGGAGATCGTGTTGCTCACTTCGACTATCAATACTGCCGCCGCGAGAGGACAGGTGAAGTGGCATTCCTCTTCAGTTTCAATGTTTCTATTTGCGTGGCAGTTGATTGTAATTATTTCCCATTAATGTTGTAGGTAGAGAAATGGCTGCTGGAACTGGAAAAGGCGATGAAAGCATCTGTCCATAATGTAGTATCCTTATCATATGATGACTATCTGAACCGGCAACGAGACGAGTGGGTACTCGTGTGGCCAGGCCAAACCGTTAGTATGAAATTGGTCATATACTTATAGCCATTTGGGGTGCTTCCAATGTGGACGACAAATTGCAGATCAGAAGCCGTGAGGCTTGCGTCGAGGCTATCATCCAAATGGTATAGTTTCACTCTAATCAAATAAGAAGTTAAGGTCAATTCATGCATATCGATTAGACACGAATTGAAATGAATTAGGTTAACGTTTTGGATACAGATGTAACTCTGTTGTTTTATATAAAACGAAGGTTCACTTTGTGTAACTGTTGTTGTATTTAAAATTAAATCATTTATTTATTATAGGTACAATGTATTGCCATGACTTTCTGGACACTAGAAGTAACAGAGGCCATTCACATCAACGTTCCTGCTATGAAGGCGTACTGGGACAAGTGTAATTTCCAAATATCAAAAATCGTCGACTTGGTTCGTGGTCATCTCAATTTGCAGAACAGGATTACACTCGGTAGGTACCCAAATATAGTGTCATCTTTCTCTTATGAGTAGGTAAATAAACAAGAGGATGGCACCTTGCCTTTGTTGTGGCCCTGTTCATTAACAACCACCATCGTAAAATAGATGGCAAGCCCAATTATGTCCAATAAGCCATTATCTTTGTCTTTTAGCCAAGACTCTGTCGTGCTGGCCGCAATTGGCTAGCCAACTATATTTGAATGTACCAGGCAAAGACAAATGTTTATATTTAACGGCATTAAAAAAATGCTGTTTATTTTATGGTAATTTTAA
The DNA here is from genome assembly GCA_964057025.1 of Standfussiana lucernea. Classification (NCBI taxonomy): domain Eukaryota; kingdom Metazoa; phylum Arthropoda; class Insecta; order Lepidoptera; family Noctuidae; genus Standfussiana; species Standfussiana lucernea. The sequence continues at coordinate 5,000,803 of OZ059787.1, read as the reverse complement.
GAATCCAATCCGAGTTACCAATGACTGTGCATAATTTGGATTGTGTAAATATCCTCTGCATAATTTGGAGCTATACTTTGGATCATTATCTTGTTGGAATATGAATGCGTCTCCAATTAATCGCCGGAAGCAACGGCAACGGCAACCCGGAAGGAACGGCATTTTGTTCTAAAATGTTTTTGTACTGTTCCTTTTTCATAATTCCTTAAATTTTGACCAAATCGCCAGTTCCTTGGCTAGAGAAGCAACCCCAGACCATAATTGAGCCACCGCCATGCTTGACTGTTGGGACTACACAGTCCGGCACCATCTTTTCTTGAGCATTGCGTCTCACGTAAATTCTTCGTTTTGAACCGAATAAGTAGTTCAAACTTGGATTCATCGGTCCAAAGAACTTTTTTAAAATCTTCTTCAGTCCAATCTCGATGGGCAAGAGCCCACTGCGTCCGCTTTTTCTTGTTTTGTGGCCTTAGCAGAGGTTTTCGGACGGCGACGCGACCATACAACTTTGCATCTCTCAGTCGCCGTTTTACTGTAGTCAATGATAAAGGTTTAAATCGGGTTTTGTTTACTTCAACGCGGATTTCTGGTGCTGTTAAGCGTCTATTTCGCTTGCTGGTAACAACAATGAAATTATCTTCACTAGACGTGGTAGCTCTCGGCCTTCCCGAGCGTGGACGATCTTGAAAACTGCCTGTCTCCCTGTATCGAGTTATTGTGCTATGAACACAAGTCTTCGATAACTTCAGTTGTGAAGCAATCTCACGTTCAGATTTGCCTTCATTATGCAAAACAACGATGGCAGAACGCAGTTCACTGCTAATTTCGCGTGCTTTTCCCATTTTAAGACGTCTTCACTGTAGAAACCACAAGTTTAGACTAACTGAGATTGTTTGTGAACAACCCAAGTAAACTCAGGTAAGAATAAATTGAAACTACGTGTTTTCAGAAGATAAATAATCCTTAATATTGACCAATACCAAACAAAAGCAAAGTAATAAGTAATGAGCACACAATAAACATATTATTAGGACTCTACCACCTGGCTCTAGCGCAGCGTTTGTCGGTGATTGAAAACAATAGATGTTTATTGTCCAATAACTTGAAACTAACAAAAGAATGACTTCTTTAAATATTCTACATTAACAATAGAATATACAGGTGTGCATTTCTTTTATTTATCTTATGGGACTTTATTACAATTGATAGATAATTATACTGTTTAAGTGCGGTCTTAAACTTTTGACCTGCAGTGTAAGTAATTTTAGATGTAGGTGGAAATCTTCGGAATTATCGATCCGATCCCGAAAATTCTTTCACTAATGTGAAGATACAGGCTATACTTAAAACGCTCTCTTTTGTTAAAATTTCAGGAGCGTTGGTGGTGTTAGACGTCCACGCAAGAGATGTGCTGTTGGTGCTCATAGAACTTAAAGTGCAGCAAGACAATGATTTCAACTGGCTGTCCCAGATACGATACTATTGGCTGGTAATCTAGTTAATTTCGCTTATAGCGCTGTTTATCCTTTATATGGACGAAACTACATATAAATGTTAACTATAAATAACAGGTATGGGGCTGCTCATTTACATGTTTCATTTGTTAATGTTTCGATTCCGTTTTCCTTTTCCTAAAACATACTACTTCAATTACCAACCAACTTCAATTACCGACGGCACGGTTGGCGCAGTGGCTGAGCGATTGACTGTTGCACTGCGTGTCGCGGGTTCGATCCCCGCACGGAACAAATATTTGTATGGCCTACAGATAGTTGTTCCGGGTCTGGTTGTTTGTGTATGTGACTTTAAATGTTTGTAAACGCACCCACGATACAGGAGAAATTCCCAGTGTGGGGCAACGTTTTATAAAAAAAAAAAAACTAAAAATACGCCATAGCATTACTTTGGTTTTACAGCATCTATATTTGATTATCTTGATGTTACAGCAACAAGAGGACAATTCTTGGCAGTGCTTGACCCGCATGATCAACTCCACGCTGATGTACGGCTACGAGTACCTCGGCAACACCGGCAGACTTGTCGTCACACCGCTCACGGATCGTTGCTTCAGGACCTTGTTCGGTGCTTTACATCTTAATTTGGGTACGCTTTATATGTATTTAAACTTGTAAACAACGAAAATTTTGTATGCAGAAGCATTTTTTACCTGGGGAAATCTTTATGTATACTTTCCGTCTAAATCTTCGGCACACGTCCAGTCCAGTTCTGTAGTGGATGCTGGCACCACTTTTGTATAAAAGCGAAAAAGATCATCACGTTGTCAATTGTTTGTTGTCTCCTCGGCTCACATAAGTTTGCTAACTTTGCTTAAAAATGAAAAACGAATTGAGAATTCTGTTTAGCGCTTGGTATCTTATTTTTGTTTACGTGACATGCTTTAATAAATTTCTCAATACATTTTTAACTAACAGAAACTTCGATTTCACAGGCGGAGCTCCGGAAGGCCCCGCCGGTACTGGTAAGACAGAAACCGTCAAAGATCTGGCTAAAGCTGTGGCAAAACAATGCGTCGTGTTCAACTGCTCTGATGGCCTCGACTATATCGCCCTCGGGAAATTCTTCAAGGTATTGTTAAAGATACGCTATGTAGCGGCTTACAGGTTTGCATGTCTTTTAATAATCGAAAACTCGATGCAAGAGAGTGGGGAGAACATAGAAGGACAAGATGCTATGTCAAGTGAAGATACTTGGAGACAGTGGATGTAGTAGGGTACTCTTAGTTGTAGAGTTCAGGAAGTATTTGCTTACCACCAGAAGACTGCCTACATTTTTGCACATTAAACTAAAATTATTGCCGCGTTGGATAAGTGGTTGCAAGCGCGACTGAGGATGAGGTGCTGGGTTTGATTCCCGGGTTAGGCAAATTCTTATTGGGTTTTTCCATCAGGAATTTCTCAGTAGCAGCCACGGAGTCTGAATTTGTGCCCGGTTGATGGTAATAGGCTCGTCCCCTATTACATGGTACTTAAACATAACAGGCGAAATGTGGGTGTACTATTAGATACACCTCTGCCTAACCCTTCAGAGATTACAGGCGTGATGTTATGTTATGTAAACTAAAATGTTTGATGTGTAACTCAGGGTTTGGCCTCTTGCGGCGCCTGGTCGTGCTTCGACGAGTTCAACCGCATCGACCTGGAAGTGCTGTCGGTGGTGGCGCAGCAGATCCTCTCCATCCAGCGAGGCATCAACTCCGGCTCCACGGAACTGCTGTTCGAAGGCACGCTATTGCAGCTCGACAAGTCCTGCGCTACATTCATAACAATGAACCCTGGATACGCTGGACGATCTGAACTGCCTGATAACCTCAAGGTGACTTTTTTAAGCGGCGATTTAAGTAAATTAAATAATTCAAACATACATAGTTATGTTATGATTATGCGATCAAAATCATAGCGAGTTTGTATGTGTTAGGCTCAAATACCGAAAAACCTCATTGAGCGAAAAAAACGACCACAACGCGTTGTTGTATTTTCAAAACGACCACTAAGCGAAATTCGCGTCGTGGCTCTATTAAAAACGACCACTTTTAACATTGTAGGCTCGAACGTAATCCAGAATGTTCTAGTAAAACGGCCGACGTAACACTATTATTAGGTATTTTGAATGTTTCCTTGTCCAGGCGTTGTTCCGTTCCGTGGCTATGATGGTGCCGGACTATGTGCTGATATCTGAGATCGAACTGTACGCCTTCGGCTACCTGAACGCCAAGCCACTCGCCGTCAAGATCGTCGCCACTTACAAGCTGTGCTCGGAACAACTGTCCTCGCAGTGTCATTACGATTACGGTACCCATGGTTTAACTTAACATTTTCACTTGACGACTGTGGTTTCGCTTTTTATAAAATTGGGGAATTTGGTGAAAAAGCTGTTTTTTTTTGCACTACGCGATAATGATACCTACTCAAGAACAGGTGGATTATTAACCAGTAAAAACACTGATAAGTTTATAATGTCTGTTGAGCAATGTCCGAATACTTTCCAGGTTACTTGAAATGTGTAATTTATTTATAATTTTATGTAATAAATAATATAAAATTATAATAAAGTATATAAAATTATACCAAGCGAATTGAACGTTAATTTGTCGGGACTCTTAAGTGAATTATGCTTTTAGGGAACCTAATAATTCTAACAACTTATGAGTATTGTATTTGTAATGCTAGGTATGCGCGCGGTAAAGTCAGTGTTGCGTGCGGCCGGTGCACTGAAACTGCGCTACCCCGACGAGCTCGAGGATCTGATCCTCCTGCGCTCCATCAAAGACGTCAATCTGCCCAAGTTCTTGGAGCACGACGTGCCACTGTTTATGGTGAGACTCATTTCTGGTTTATTTTTCTTTTGATTCGGAATTTAAGCAGGCTAAGGGCTAAATAAAGTTTACACACAAGAATTAGCATTTTCCTGTATCTCTGTAAGTCAATACTGCGCTGGACAAATACTGTCGATGTGAACTCTTCATAGATATAAAAAAAAAATAGCCCCCTTACATTAAATTTTTCCCGGTGTTTCCATTAATTTGGTGCCAAAAATCTCCATGTCACTACCATATACACCAATCTGACGGTATTGTAACGAGAGTGTATGTAATTCCGAACTCGGTTTAGGAACTTGACGCCCGCGGCGATTGTTGTTTTTGCAGCATGCCTGCAAATGAATGTTCAATTTTGTATTTTCAAAAATCAATGTCTAGCCCCCTCTGCTTGTGACGCCCGGGGCGTTGTCCAGCCTAACAAACCCCACCCCGACTGGGGTTGCTGCGAGATATTGTACATGGCAACATTGATGTATACGTGTATTGATAAATGTTTTTGGCAGGTTGATTCCCTTAATTGCTTGCCTATAATAGGAACCTTTTGGGAGGTATTAATTAAAACTGTTTGGATTATTTTGGCTACGACTTCGTTTACCGTCAAAGTTTACCCTTATCAATGTTTTAGGGTATCATCGGCGATCTGTTCCCTGGTTTGCCGCTACCATTGGCTGGTCTTCCTGAATTGGTTTCATGTCTGAAGGAAGTGTGTGTCCCACTCAACTTGCAATGTAACGATTTCTTCATTGAAAAGGTAACGATGGATAACTAACACATGTTTAAAGCCCCGAATGAAAAACAAAGTCACATTTAAAGCGTATGAAAAATTCGCAAAATGTTTGCCGCAACATAAAACTTGTTCTATGTTTTTGTGAAGTAAGCAACCAAAGACTTATTATACCATACTTAAGTAGGTACTAACGCTGTAACATAATAACGTTTTAAAACCAAATAATTGTAAAAGAAAAACCCCATGGATGGACCATAGAAAGAAAGAAAGAAAAAGTATTTATTCGTCTCGCACTGGACAAAACAAAGTGGTATTTTGACAATAAAACGAAGATAGGAGCTACGAACGACTAACCTGAACCGTGCACCTTTTCCCGACGTTTTATAAGTACCCATGTAGGCCTATGTGAAATAAAATATTTTGATTTTGTTGTGGAAATAATGTTGTGCAACTTTTTTCTCATGAATATGTTCGAATTAGCCATATGAATGTCTTCAACAAGTAATAAAACACATATTTTAAAACTTTGCAGGTGTTGCAACTGTACGAAATGATTTTAGTGCGGCACGGACTTATGTTGGTCGGTCTTCCATTCGCCGGGAAGACAAAATGCTATCACGCGTTAGGAGCAGCGCTGGAGTGCGTCGCTCTCAAGGTATGTGAATGGTGGCATTGTTTGAACGCTTTCATGAAAGTAAGTTTTACAGACCGAACGTTTCTCTGTGACTACAGACCTACCGCTTAACTGTGGCCTGAGGAAGATGTGCGGTTCGGAAGGGGTGTTGAAGTCCGTAAGCGTGCGATAGATTGAGCTTTCGCGACACGTCAGCATACCCGACCTTAGGTACTGTCATAGTTAAGCGGTGGACCTGTGATTATATTATTCCATGCACATTGCAGAACGACGGTTTCCTTAAGCCTCGAAGAAAATAAAATATTACTCGTTTTAATATTGTTTGCGTAAACTAAAACAGCTCAAAGTTTATTTAACAGCGTATTAAATGTTAAAATATTTCTTGGTCGACCGTTAGATCCAAAATCGTTTGAGAAAATTGCTTGCTTTCGACGTTTTACATAAAGTATGATTTATCTTGAAGGGTACGATGGAAGAGAATGCAGTTGAGTGGACAGTTATAAACCCGAAGTCGATCACAATGGGCCAACTGTACGGGCAGTTTGACCCGGTCTCCCACGAGTGGTCGGACGGCATCCTCGCTGTCAGCTACCGGGCCTTCGCAGTCTCTACCAACGACAATCGGTAAGTTGGACTTAGATCTGCCTTAATGAGCCAACCCAAAATCTAATCTTTTTATAATTCAGTTAAATAACGTGAAACTAAATCTAACATTCAAAAGTCCTATATAAATAAAAACGTCAAGCTTTAAAATTAGTCAGCGTTTACGTGAAGATAATTTGATGTGGGTTGGTACATTTGGCAGAACTATATTCAGTTGTTCTTGTATGGGTAGTGCATATCTATTACAAGCACATCGGGACGCAACGCATGCATCGCGTTGAAAAATGTATGGCGTGCCTGACTGACGGTTCATACCTACAAAAGGTCGATACGAAGGTGATACAGATTATAGAAGATTACCTTTGCGACGTGTTGCGTTGCGGCGTGTGTGGTGCCTCTATAATGCTCATTAGCTCATCATCAACTCAATTGCAATTATAGAAAATGGTTGGTATTCGACGGGCCTGTGGACGCAATTTGGATAGAGAACTTGAACACAGTGCTCGACGATAACAAGAAGCTCTGTCTGATGAGCGGAGAGATCATTCAGTTAGCTCCCACTACCAACCTGCTGTTTGAACCCATGGACTTGGAGGCTGCTTCCCCGGCCACGGTGAGAATCATTCATATTTGAGTAGGCTATTTCCTTATTGGTCGGTAACTAAGTTGAAGCATGTTTGAGTTTTTAAGCATCTGCATTCAGGTTCAAGTGTGGTCCAAGAATATTCCTATTCTCGTACAATCAATTCATTGGAGAAAACTGACAGGTTCTAGTTCTTGCTTTGTATAATTATACTAGCTAAACCCCGTCACGCTCGCTGTAATTCAGTCTGACTGGTTCCCGGGGGAACTTCAGGAGAAAGGTGTATAAAAACATTCTTATAGAAATGCAACCTTGTGTAATAATTTCAGATAAATCCATCGACTTCTTTTCGAGTTTTGCGGACACAAACTCGACTTTTTATGTTTGAAAATTGTCAATTTTATTGATTAACTAGCTGTCTCCCACGACCTTTGTCCGCGTGAAATTATTATAAAAATATGAATTCCCTTTCTGAGTTATTGAATCTGATTTTGTTATCAATTTCAAGGGTTTTATTTTTTTTTGCTCATAACCCTAATCCTTTTTCTAAAATAAAAGTAGTCTAAGTGAATCCTTATAACATCAGCTATCTGTCAGTAAAAGTCCCGTCAAAATCCGTCAGACAGACAAAAATGAAAAAAAAAGAGTTTTTGTTATAAGTCCCTTATTTACTTTATTTTTCATTAAAAACCGTTATTTTGAAATACAGACACTTCAATTTTATGTATTTGTAAATATATGTAGATAGATATGAGTTTAGTAGTTGCAATAAAATAAAATAATAACGAAGGTACTTACCAGGTGTCTCGCTGTGGCATGATCTACTTGGAGCCAAAAGGTCTCGGCTGGAAGGCTCTGTTGGAGTCGTGGCTCAACTTGCTGCCTCCTTCCTTGCACACGGTCAACCGTAACCTTATACGCAATCTATTTAACCGGTTCGTGTCACCGCTACTGTGGCTCGTCGAATATTCTGGACAAGTTAAGGTGAGCTAGCACAAATATTTCAAAATGATTAACGCATACGTGTTCTGATTTAGCTGTAAATGACATTTATTTGAAAGTACAGTAGACATACATGTCATAAGAGGCTATAAGATTCCTGTTCTGGACTATCGCACACAATAGGTGTCACAAGATTTTTGGTTGCCTTCTTTCTTCCTTGTCGTCACGTAGCGATTCGTAGGCCATCGTAGACGTTACAGCGTAGCAGTGCTACGCGACGTAGCCAAGAAGTTCGTGAGACTAATTGTCCAACTTTATTTTGCAGCAAATGTATGTAACATCCCGGAGTAACATTGTTCAGGCGTGCATGAGTCTCTTCGATTGCTTCATGGACGATTTCTACGACGAGAAGTTTCTGGAACAGATATCAGATCTTGATATCAGAGCTCAACTTGAGGTAAAAACGTTTTTATTTTTAGCATTGTTGGCTGTAGTTTTTAGGGAACAGACACTGCTCCCTTATTTGGCTAAATTATTTGGTTCTACATGCTTTTGTACATGATTTTGAGTTTAACAGAATAGTACAACTGAATTAATAAAAAAAAACATTTAAGTTCCTATCACGGGAATTAAATTGAACATACAATTTCCTAAGTTTAATCTGATTATTAACGAATTGTATTATATGGTATGTTGTGTAGGGCGTTTTCTTCTTCTCATGTATTTGGTCTCTTGGAGCAACAGTGGATGCTGACGGTCGTCCGAAGTTCGACATGCTTTTCCGAGGCCTGCTGGAAAAAGATTTTCCTGATAAGGTAAAAAATCTTTTGAAACTTCTATTAACAAGGCAAAAATGTACATAATGGATGTAACAAGACCCTAAACGAAGCCGAAATGCACTTGTCTTGCCCGTAATTGCGATGTTTTTTTTTTGTTGTGGACCATGCCTGGGAAACTTCTGGTTAGGGAGATTGATTGGAAGTCAAAGTTCCAACTATTCCAACTAGTTTTTTTTTTAAACAAGTTTTTAATGTTATAACTTTACTTTAAATATCTCCATGACTGGTGTACTGTTCAATGTATAAATCAGCACAACTTTTTGAGTTCGATACATTGAGTCCCAACCGTAAATCGTGACTTTTCAACCCAAAAATAGGTCTTTTCCCAGCATTATTTTTTACGTTGACTTAATTTGATGTATAAAATGCTTGGTTGACAGCTTCGTGAAGAGTCCGTTTACACCTGGTATTATTATTATTAAGTATATTTGTTCTAGGTGCGAGTTATACTAGATATGCCCAAAGAAATTAGCAAACCAGAAAAACAATACATTTTTACAATTCCGAGAGATGGTACGGTATACGACTATAGATTTATTAAAGAAGTAAGTACTTTACCAGCATATTTTATGATACCCCATATTTTGTTCATGCGACTGTACTGTTGTTTTTAATATTTTCAATGAGCCATGAATTGATTTGAGCTTTAGAACGTCTGTGCCGCTAAACAGCGTTGCTGTGTTTACGTTTGAAGGGTAAAGCTTGTCTGTGTAACTAAGGTACATCAGTACATGGTTGTAACTCTGGGATGACAACATATCTGCATTGTCTTGGGGTATAGATATCCATTGGCGGTGATAATCACTGAACATCAGGTCGGCTCTTGGCTAGTTGGCAAAATAGTAACAAAAATAGAATTACAGAAAAAAAACTTAACATATTGTTCGTTACAACAAGCAGTTCACAATTCCTTCCCATCATTTTAGGGTAAAGGTAAATGGAAGCCATGGGCCGACGACGTGTTAAGCGCGTCGCCCATCAGCCGGGACACCCCTCCCAACCAGATCCTGGTGACGACGCTGGACAGCGTGCGCTATCTGGCGCTGTTCAGGCTGATGGTGACGCATCACAAGCTCGTCATGATGGTGGGCCCCACAGGCACCGGCAAGTCCGCCTATATTATTGTAAGTTGCTGTATGTTCTAGTGAGTCTATGAGTTACAGGTGTCAATTACAGGCCTAGTACAAATATTTTGACGTGTAATAACCGTGAATTTCAAATCAAAAGATAATTATTTATATTAAAAAATTACTCGTAACTATTGGCACATTCATAGACTGTACAATTTAATCCGCATATATAGACATTTGTGTCTCAACTCTGTAGCACTTAACCTAATTGCGCTAAAGTGATTGATTGTAATATGTCGGTTTCGGGCTACACATAAAATATATTTAAAAAATCAAGTTATTCAACGCTAAAGTGAAAAATACGTATTCGCAGGACTTCCTGGTGAAGAAAGTCGATACCAAAGTATATAAGGCTTTGATCATGGCCTTCTCGGCGCAAACCAATTGTAATCAAACTCAAGATATAATCATGGGAAAGTTAGACAAAAGAAGAAAAGGTGAGGATTTTATTTGCTCAACAATAGAGATCTTTTTGAAAATTTTGATGATTATAACGATTCCACCAAAAATTGTGGGCGACCATTTTGTGCACCACTAAAAAGAATGTGCGTAACTTTTATAGACAAAAGAAGAAAAGGTGAGGATTTTATTTGCTCAACAATAGAGATCTTTTTGAACATTTTGATGATTAATTATAACGATTCCACCAAAAATTGTGGGCGACCATTTTGTGCACCACTAAAAAAAATGTTTGTAACTTTTATTCGCGCACAGTGCACCACATTGTGAACAAACATATTGGTACGAGAGCACATGACCAAAATGTATGCCCCATGACCAAAACCGTATAAAATCGATGCAACATTGCGGTGAACTCTCGCACATTTTCTTCATGTTTACTTGGACGAGTCCACCAAATGAAATATTGTGCGAGGCACACTGTGCGGCTCTGTGTCGCTCACTAGCGGAACCGCACCATAAACTTAGCATAGTCAAGCCTAAAATGTTCCCACTGATACATACATACATTTTGCATATTTGCATGCAAAATTTTCCATGTCCAAGCCCATGTTTACCCATTTTAAACCACTGAGCTTTGTTTTAGAATTTTATTCGCCTATTGTTTTAGTTCTTTTGTGGTTAAACTATAACTTTTGTCAGGCGTATTCGGGCCACCGATTGGCTGCTACTCGGTGGTATTCGTGGACGACGTGTCGATGCCTCAGGCGGAGACGTACGGCGCCCAGCCGCCCATTGAAGTGCTGCGGCAAGGCATCGACCTGGGCCTCTGGTACGACCGCAAGACCAACGTCGCCATGCACCTCATTGATGTCCAGGTGAAAAGGGTTAACCGTTATTAAAACCACCAATTTTTTAGGGACACATTTCACGCTAGTTTTTTTGTTTAATAAAGAGATTTTCCTAAAGCCACGTGCAAATTTTGACGACTAGGCATTCTATTTTTCCTATGAGTTGGGTTGGACCGTCCGGCGTCCGAATCACCTCAAAGGTAACATTTGATAACACTTTTAACAATTTTAATTATTGCTTGGAAATAAAGGCTCTCTCAAAGTGAAATTGTTACCCAGCGCCGTTGATATACTTCCATAAATATTCTTTCAGTTTATGTGTGCCATGGGCAAGCCAATGCCGGGCGCTAAGATCATAACACCGAGGTTCTCTCGACACTTTGCCTTCTTCTGTATCGATGAGTTCGACGATGAAACTCTTCAGGTTATTTTCAGCAGGATAATGTTGTGGCATCTTGATACTAGGTTTGTACATAATACTCTTGTTTATATGCAATTTGTAGTTCATAGAGCTTTTTGTTAAAGATTATAGAGAGACAATTGTTTAAGTTTCGTCACTAAGAAGGCAACGTAACTGCTGTCTCCAATATTGCAGAAATCCATAGACGGCAGAAACCTGTAGGGGTTGAGCCACCTACTTACGTTAAAAAAATCTGTTCCAGAGGCTTTTCGAAAGATTTCGACCCATGTATCGATGAGTTGGTGATGGGGACATTGGAGGTATATAAGGAGTGTAGGCTGAACCTGCTGCCTACGCCTTCCAAGTCACACTACACGTTCAATCTGCGAGATTTCTCCCGAGTCATATTGGTAAATTGAACTAAGTTTTAACCAAAACAAACCTTAAACGAAATGTTGTTTAACATTTCTTCTTTCTCCACAAATTATGAGAACACCTCTAGGGACAGCTCAAGACATTTTGATTTTTGTGTTAAAAACGTTATTCCTGTATTATTTTTGATCGGATGTTCAGAAATCGACAAAATTAACGCTTTTTAGAAAAGAAACGTTGTAGATATTATGGGTAACTGTGGCCCTCGCACGAATTTTAACGTATTGGCATCGTATCGTAAACGTAATAAATATTGTACTGAGTGCCTAACGTTTTGGCTCTCAGAATTTCTCGTTCGTACTGTAGAGGTGATTTTTTAATTCCAGTACAAAACTTACGTCGAAGACAGCGTTTAAGCTACGATACTCTACGTAAAAATTCTTGCTAAGGCAAGAATATTATTAGAAAATTCTCAATTTTTCCAATACAATTCCACAGGGTATTCTACTGTCCGTGCCCGAAGTGACTCCAGACTTGCAGTCAATGAAGCGTCTATGGGTGCACGAGTGCTTGCGAGTGTTCAGTGACCGCTTGGTTGAGGATTCCGACCGTCAGTGGTTTGTCGGCTGCCTCCGTGACGCAACTAGTAACAACCTCCACGATGACTTCGACGCCATGCTCAGCAGACTCGTCTCCAAACCTGGCACGGTCAGTATGTGCCTTTGGGTTTAAGTTGTGTGTGGTTCTCGTCTGAATGTGCTCAGCGGTTGTTTCGACTTTAAATCACCGTTCATTCTCTTCACCTTCTCTTCTGCCCGTCATGCACAACTGTCTGCATCCTCCAGGCCTTGAATCAGGCAAAACTTAGAGCTGTCCAGATTGCCAAGTAGTGGGGGCCTAAAATGCTCGCTTTAGCAGAATCATAATAGGTTAATAATATGAATACGTTACAATTCATAATATTAACGGCGTCTGTGACCATTTTAAGAATTTTAATGTGATTCAGATTATTATCCTATTTTAACATTATATATAAAGCGGCAATTTTAGGCCCCTGGTCGGACGAAATCTAGCTCAACGATTCGAGGGGAAGGTTTTTTTTTTAAATGGTTGTAATAAAGATTTCAGTCATAGAGTCCGTGAATTTACTTAGGTATAGTATATATATATTTTAAGGATAATTACATTCGTACTTTGGCTTTAAATTTTCATTTTCAACAGAAAATTACCGACCTTCATCTACGAAGACTGATTTACTGTGATTTTGCGAATCCGAAAGTGGATACCCGCTTTTACATGGAGACTACCAATATGGATCATTTGAATTCGACGGTGGACGCCTTCCTCGTCGAGTTCAACAATATGACCAAGAAACCAATGAACCTCGTACTCTTTACGTAAGATATTGCATTTTAAGATATTTGAAGCCTATGTTGTCCCACTGCAGAGCAAATACCGCCCTTCCCTGTTTCCACTTTTCTAGATCTAATGTCATTATGTGCCAATTAGCACAAATAATTACAAACAATTATACAAAGTGCTCAATCCTATAGCAAGAAGCAAATCTTCCTCTTGTGATATTTTGAAAATAATCTAGTATTATGATGAATCCGTGCTCCAGAACCTGTGTGTGATACTTTTTAGGGCACACTCTTGGAAGGGAATCATGTGATCTTGAAAAATCAATAATTTCAATGAGCATGATGTTCGGTGATATAATTTTCCTCTCTATGGAACATGAAGAACGCTTGATGTCGTGTACAGGTTCGCGATCGAGCACGTGTCGCGCATCTGTCGCGTGCTGACTCAGCCGCGCTCGCACGCGCTGCTGGTCGGGCTCGGCGGCTCGGGCCGGCAGTCCCTCACACGTCTCGCCGCGCACATTAATGAGTACGACCTCTTCCAGGTCAGCACTATCTTCATCATCATTCCATCTACGTTCACTGCTGAACATATACCCGCCCCAAGCGACGCTACATCGACTGGTCTTTTGCTTCTCGCATCCATCGGACACCCGTGACTCTTATCAGGTCATCGGTCTACCTTGTGGAAGGCTTTCCAAGACCTTCGATAGGAAGTCGCCATGTAAAACGGATGTAAAAACACGTTTAACGAAGCTCAGAGGCACTTTTCATTGCGGTTTTTTTTATGGGGCCATACATGGCAACCCTGGACGGAGATAGTTCCAACTTTTTGTTTTAAATAGAGGTTTTAAATTTTACAACATTACTTTAAATACCTCTGTACCATTCAATGCATCCATCAGCACAATGTTTTGAATGAAAACAACGCGCTCAATGTAACATTGAACGCCACCGTAAACCGTGAAAAAAAAATGTTAAGAATACTTGTTACGCCAATGTGATGGGTCCTTTTACACCTGTATATAAGTAGTAAACATGCCTCTATATAGAAGTGTGTGAATGAGTGATACAAACAAATACGAGCATTACCTACATATATTAAAAATCTATAAACTAATTGCACAGGTGGAGATGAGTCGAACGTATGGTAAGAACGAATGGCGAGAAGATCTGAAGACGTTACTACGGAAGACCAGCACGCCTGAATTGCTTATGGTTTTCCTGTTTATCGAGTCACAGGTAACAAATTGTTTAAAAGTCCTTTGATTTCCATGATAATGGAGAAGATGATAATTTGTTTCTTACGTTAAATTTCTTAGATTAAAGAGGAAGGATTCCTTGAAGACGTCAATAATATGCTGAACTCCGGCGAAGTACCGAATATCTTTGGCGCGGACGAGAAAGCAGAACTGTGTGAGAAAATGAGAGTCGTAAGTATCGGTGTTGCCTTTTAGTGGATTCCATCCCAGAGACAACTAAAATGTCTCATATGGCTATAATTGCACCGGAACATACCGACAACGCTTGTAATATTTTAATTTAGAATCGTATTGGAACAGCAAACTTTATGTGACGAAGTTCAAAGGTGAATGCCATAAACCAGGTTGGAGTTGCGTCTTTTCCATTTTTAGGCAAACATCTTCTTTTTAATTATCATTTGACATCTTCTTCTAAGCGTGTCAATGGCAATCTAAATTGTGTCGCCCCAGGATTGAGCCACTAGTTTGGCGCCTTCAGTAGCGTCCATCACTTCCTGTAGTGAACAAGCAGCAGGATACGAAATTCATTTAAATCATCATTTGACATACAGAGTGGCGATGACAGTACGACACTAAATTAAACTGCGTATACCTCATGGCATACAAAAATTCAATCAAATATATCCACTTGTATAGTCACAGGACATTATTTTTCATTTTCTACATGATTTAGATTAATTGGCTCGCATTGAAAGAACTCGGATACAAAATTGGGCATGCTCCTTTTAATGCAACCAAATTTTTAAAGAGCTTTTCGCTATCACTCAAGTACATAATTATATGAGCGAGTGGCGATGTAATGTAGATTATTTGAGATTATGAATGAAAGTATAGATGCACTGTTCTGCTCGTTTAGATCGACCGTCAGCGCGACAAGTCGCTGCAGACGGACGGCAGCCCCACGGCGTTGTACGCGTACTTCGTGTCAATCGTGCGCGACCAGCTGCACATTGTGCTGGCCATGTCGCCGGCTGGAACGTCACTCCGCACGCGCATCCGCAAGTTCCCCTCGCTCGTCAACTGCTGCACCATCGACTGGTTCCAAGTACGTCTCCCGTTCATCATTGATGGTTTAATTAACAAGCACAAGCCCTTGGCTACTCCCATCAAGCTGCTACTGTTTACTTTACAAAGGCCGCTGCAACACCTAGTTCGGGTCTGACCTATCTTCTGTCTGCAGTTTCGTTGTCTCCACTCAAGAACATGTATACCACAGCACTGGCCCGTTTTCACTTTAATTTGCTTGTTCAATGTGCAAGGTCACCCCTTTGTGTAAGTTTCGTTACAAAATCATTAAAAACTTTTTGTGCTTTGTTTGTATCATAATAAAGGTAGATTCACAAATGGTCAATTTTGAAAAGTTAAAAGAGTGACGGTTCTCCCTAATGCATCAGCATCCTAGCAACACTACTCGTGCCGAAATGAAAGAAGAACTGTTCAATATTTTTCTCTGATTACCAGGAGTGGCCCCCAGACGCGTTACTGGCAGTGGCGACCCGGTTCCTGAAAGACATAGAACTGACGGACCTAGAGAGAGACACGGCCATCAAGCTGTGCCAGGTGTTCCACTGCGACACGCAGGAGCTCACCAGACAGTTCCTGCGCCGCCTCAAGAGATTCAACTACGTTACACCCACCGCCTACCTGGAACTTATCAACATGTTCAAGTCATTGCTAACTAGGAAACGATTGTGAGTCTAGTGTCTACCACTTTTATAGTCATATACAGATTTCTGAAAGTCTGATGTACCTGATTAGAGTAATGTTGACAATTATTTTAGACGGAGGGTATTCACATGGGTTATTGTGACAAATAATTGTCAACCACACATCAATCATTCACGTTGTCATTACAAGAACAGCTTACAAGACATCTTTGTTGTGTCGATAATGATCATGCTTCATTCGTTTCGAACAAAATTCCGCTCACACCGGCGCCGGCGGCTTTAGCAGTGCTAAGTATTGCACAGAGAGTAGGACAGAAGATAAGGCAACAACGCACTTTCATAGATTGTCTTACTTGATCAGGGAGTTGACAACAGCAGAAAGGCGCTATATCACTGGACTGGACCAGCTCGCAATCGCGGCTAAATCAGTATCAGCTCTG
Organism: Standfussiana lucernea; assembly: GCA_964057025.1. Taxonomy (NCBI): domain Eukaryota; kingdom Metazoa; phylum Arthropoda; class Insecta; order Lepidoptera; family Noctuidae; genus Standfussiana; species Standfussiana lucernea. The sequence goes on along the minus strand of OZ059787.1, from coordinate 4,984,257 downwards.
CAAGAAGCTTTAGAAATACTGCAGCCCAAACTGGCTGCTGGTGCCAAAGCGGTGGCTGAGACTACCGCCATCGTGGAAAAGGAGAAGGAAGGTGTCGCGCTCGTGGAGGCCGAAGTCCTTGTGGATCAGAGCGCTGCGGAAGAACAGGCTAGTGAATAGTTTATATTTTCCACGACTTGTTATGTCTTAGTTTGCTTTATTGTATGTAAAACATACCTGCCTAGAAAAACTCCTCATTCTATTTTTCCCTACTTATTGATTGTCCTAAGTTAATAAACACAAGTTTTGCGTGTATAGGCAGCAGAGGCCCAGGCCATCAAAGACGAGTGCGATGCTGACCTCGCAGAGGCAATGCCGATCCTCAACTCGGCCCTGGCGGCGCTCGACACCCTCACTCCTCAGGACATCACATTTATCAAGACTATGAAGAGTCCGCCAAGAGGCATCCGAATCGTCATGGAGGCTATCTGCATTTTAAAGGTATATTTACACAAGTGTGAAGTGCAAAGGAAGAGGAAGGATTGAGGCTAGTTAGTTACTTACCAGTTATAACTACTAATACAAAACTACACATACTTCAATTTTTGGTCAAGTGTGAGTTTATCCATAAAAATTAAAGTGACCAGTTTTTTTTTTCAAACCACAAATTATTATTTTTTTTTCATTATTTTTCGTATAATTTGTGTGGAATAGTTAAAGTGGAAGAGTACCCCTTTTTATGCTCACGAAAACGAGTCGAATGGCGTGAAAATAAAATCGTCACTCATTTATAAGGACAACTCAAACTTGAACGGAAAATTAAATATGCTAAAATTGCTTTCATCAATAAAGAGCTAAATTTTCCAAAGAAAGTTTTCAGGTATCTTTTATGGATTTTGATTTAAAAGAACTTAAAAGGATCCCTCTGTTTTTTTTTAAATGATACTTTTTGTACAGACATGTAATACAGACGTACCTACTATTTAATTGTATATTTATGTTTTATTGCTTTTCTAAAGGATGACCCGGTAAGTGAATTTCTTTCATCGTACAGAGCCACATTGCAACTTTGTACGTAGGTACCTATGTACTCCTAGCGGCGATCGGCGGCGGCGACCTCTCGCGTCCGGCCCTGGTTCGAGCCATGGTCCGGAGCGAGACGGAATGGGAAGCCGTCACCTCCTTTTGCGAAGCAGTCATGCTAGCAAAGGAGGAGGCGGAACGTGAGAGAGAGCGTTCCTCCTCACGTCCCAGCCGCCGCGGGAGACGCACCGGGCGTCGGGGGCCACGTGGTGGCCCCCGGCCACCGTAGACGCGGGCCTGTGGACGGTGAGCTAAGGGCTAGCTCGCCGTCCCTCCGTCTTAGGACGACAGGCCGAGTCGACGGCGCGTTCGTGTTCCACGCGCGCCTCAAAGAGATGTCAGCATAGGGAAGGGGCCCGCAAGGGCCGATGCCTGCCGGGTGCTGCGGGTTGTTCGAAAGAGATACCGCGGCCCCGGAACACAAAGGGCGATGAAGGAACATGGATGGGTTTTAGTCAGTAAAAGTCTGACACTCCCTCCCGCTCAGCCCAGAGCGGGAGAAGTCATTTGATGATTTCCCATCCGAAAAAAAAAAAAAAAAAAAAAAAAAAAAGGTACCTATGTACATACATACATCAGCCCTGCATGATACTTGTGCGTACAAAGTATAAGTGCAATAATTTGCTTATTTTTTTGTTTTATCTTAAGTAATAATAAGTTTATTCCACTCTTATACCTACATAAAACTGTACAGTTGAAGAACTAACTTTAATAATAAGTATTTGCTTCTTGCTGTTAAAACTATTTATTTGTGAGTTTTGAACAATATGAACACCCTTTTCGTATGTTTTACTAATTCAGCTTAATTTTTTTTTATGACACTTTAAGATACGATACGGTATTATTGTACAGCCAAGATATTCTTTTTGTATTAACACGAAGCTTGCTGTGTGCCAGTAGAACTAAAGAGTGTTACAATGTAGTGTATACCATATTATTTTTTCCAATAAACCAGAAACTACTACTTGTAACGCGTGCATCAGCAGTACAAACAGGCAGTCCTCTAAAATACTGGTATTCAAGTGTATGGTGGGCTGGAAGCCACGACTTAATTCGGAAAAGGCTAGATAGATGATAATAATAATTAATACGACAAACTACTCTCTCCCATATTAATACAGGATGTGAAACCAGACAAGGTTCCGAACCCGTCCGGTGTTGGTACCGTTGAGGACTACTGGGGGCCTTCGAAGAAGATCCTGAATGACATCAAGTTCCTCGAGTCGCTGCAGAACTATGACAAGGACAACATCCCGCCGGCTGTGATGAAGAAGCTCATGACCACCGTCATGCAGGACGAGGGGTTCGTGCCGGAGAAGATCAAGACTGTGTCTGTGGCGGCTGAGGGTGAGCTACTATTGATTAATGTTGATGGCGTTGGTATATTGCAGCATGTTGTTTTTTTGGGTTTTTTTTTTTGTTCATTTTTGCTTAAAATTTTAAAGAAAGACTAAGTGGATGATAGAGATGAGTAGGTACATAAGTCAGCAAAAAGCGTGTTAAGTAAAGGTTTCTGAATTGAGAATATGGAATATTTAATGCTAAAGAAGAGTTCGACAAGTTCACATCATTTTTAAACTTTTATTCTGATACCTGATTAGTTAGATTAGTGCAGGTATTTTTAATCAGTGTCGGTAATCAAACCGATAGACACCAACAAGGACACAAAAAACCTCAAACGAGCAGCTTTTGTCTCCTTGTTGGTGTCAAAATATCCGATTTGTTGGAATGCTTAAAAAATTGGCAGAACCATTGGGAAAACTGTATGTATAGATCTCGTAGGAGATAATTGAAAACCATGAAAATCATTTGTAAAAATCTTGCGTCTTCATTTATAACACAGTTACTTATAATAACCATCGTGATACAGGTATGTGCAAATGGGTGATTGCGATGACAAAGTACGACAAAGTGGCGAAGGTTGTTGCGCCCAAGAAGCAGAGATTAGCGGCCGCTCAGGCGGTGTACGACAAAGCCAGTGCTGCCCTCGCTGTCAAGCAGGCCCAGCTCAGAGAGGTCAGTAAACATTATAGTATGAAACGACGACCTAAATGACCGTGAAAGTATGTAAAAATTTCTAATCTGATGTTGAGCTAAAGCCAAACTTTGATAATACAGTGCGGTAGTCCGTCCGTAATCATGCTTGATACATTTGACTATTTAAACACATTATTACTGTAGAATATGAAATAATAGACTTTTCCCATTTAGGTGCAACAAAAACTCAAAACGCTAGTAGACGTCCTAGCCGAACAGAGTCGTCAACAGAAGGTTCTAGACGACGAGGTAATGGACTGCAGCAACAAACTCAAGCGAGCCGAGATGCTCATCTCTGGACTCGGCGGGGAGAAGACCCGATGGACGCAAATCGCCCATAATTTGCGCGAAACTTACAACTCTCTTACAGGTAGTAAGACTGAAGAAGACTTTTAAAAGATTTACAGTGGGTCCCAAACTAGGCACATCATGTTATCTTGGTGAACCATACACTATTATCATCTGTCTAGCGTTTTCCTAAGCTTTAAATAAAAAAAAAAACAGCTATTTCCTAAAAAACTTCAATACCAACACGGTCAAAATGTATGAAACAACTTTTTTTTTTTAAATAACCGACGAAATATTTCTATGTGGGGGGAGTTCAGAATGATGTACTGAATACGTGGTTACCGTTTTAGCGTTGGAGTCCCTCCTTCCACCCCGTATAATCGATAACCCATACACGTACCAATCTAGGCAAGCGCGGTTTAAACTGAAGATCGACACGAGCGGCTGTTATTATTTAGCCACGACCTCCTCGACCCAAACACTACTCAAACTTAATAATTTAGATCAGCTAGCACAAGTGTTTGATTGTAATTCATAACATTAATGAACAAAAAAAAAAAGTAGTACAGCCAACAGGTAAAAACAATCTTTGGCTTTCACATTCTTCAAAACACATCAGGCTCGCCCCCTATTACATGAGACTTAAACATAACTGGCGAAATGCGGGTGTACTATCTCATGTATGACCAGATGTATGAACGTGAACGAAGAATGAAGGGGTATGTTAGGAGTTAATTGAAAAAAGTCTTCTCAAAGTAATATGAATATTTCATAATTATTCATTTAATTCTTGTTCTACATAGTTGATTTTGTTGTATTTTCAGGGGACATCTTAATTGCTGCTGGAATCATCGCGTATCTCGGGCCATTTACAGCATCTTTTAGAAATACTCAGGTATGTTATTATTATAATATAATATTTAAGGGCTGTTATGTTTATTTATGTTAATTTTGTTTTCGTTTTTGTATGGATGAAAAACGTTAATTATTATCATTACTTGCAATGCAGGCAAATCTGCTTGGACAACAAGAACGAGACAATAATTAAATATTATGTACTTAGCACTTGCTTCGGCTTAAAGAAATATGTACCAGTCTCTATCATGCACTGTTGCAGTATGGCATTCATGTGTCAATATCAGAAATAATTCTAAGCCAATGTACGAAGACATGCGTGACATCCACCAACAAGCACCGGGCTGCGTGGTAGATAACAGCCCACTCCCTCTCGGCGAGTGGGAATAATATAGGCTGATCTAAGCTTATGCTTTAGGCGAAGTACATGCATCTCGGCCTAAAAACTATTATTATTATACTTAAAACTCTCTCACTGTTAGATGTTATCTTGGGCACAAGCGTGTCACGACTGCGGCATCGTGTGCACGCTGGACTACTCGATCATCAAGGTGCTGGGCGAGCCCGTCACCATCCAGCAGTGGAACATCGACGGGCTGCCCGCCGACGACTTCAGTGTGGAGAGCGCCATCATCATCATGTGAGTGTAGCGACATCTATCACGCAACATTCGAACTAAAATCTTACATCGAGCATCGAATTATCTACGAGATTAGTATAATACATACAACAGGCGTTGGGGTCGTCACACACTAATATAATACAATACAGGTAGGGTAGCTCGCGAAATTCTTTTTTTTTACGTTTTTAGCAATTTGCAGGTCAGGTTGTATCTTGATTAAAATAATTTCCGAGAATAATTATAGGTTTTCGGAAATGCCGGTATCCTCAAGATGTTTCCCTTCACCGTTTTGAGAGCAGTGGTTATAAACACCCATCACTACACCCTGTATCTAAAGATTAAGTGATAGCACTTTAATGATATATACTATGTTTTTATTATATTGCGAAAGTGTGTTTGTTAACCTTTCATGTCGCAACGAAGTAAAAATCCTGTGGGACATAAGACGGAAATTAAAATTGTGTAATGCTATTACTTAAATCGTGAACTATAACAAAATATGTAATTCTAGTGGTGTGCAATCAGCCGATTATACGAGGATTTACAAATATTGAAGACTGCAGACTAGCAGTGCAAGTTCCTAAATATAATTAATTTAAGTACCTGTATTTTTAGCATTCATTAAAAGCTTATGATAATGTCAAACAGGACAGCTCGACGTTGGCCTTTGATGATTGATCCTCAAGGCCAAGCTAATCGCTGGGTCAAAAATATGGAAAAACCGAACAATATCAGCATTGTGCGTATGACCCAGGCTGACTTGGGTCGCGTCTTGGAAAACGCTGTGCAATTCGGACAGCCGGTATGAAATTCATCTTGCTTCAAGGTGCAACCAGTCCACGGTTGATGGATGACGATCATGACTGCAAAATATGTCACGACGTCATCGTTTGACCGCGGTCTATTTGCATTTTAACGTTTCTTATTCAATTCTGCAGCGCTTATGTTATTTTTGTCTCGCACTCAGGTTTTGCTAGAAAATGTATTAGAGGAGTTGGATCCAATGTTGGAACCGCTACTTCAACAACAGACTTTCCGACAAGGCGGAGCCCTCTGCATTAAAATTGGTGATACCATTGTTGAATACAGTAAAGATTTTAAGTGAGTACATAAATATTAAACACAAATGCTTACCAGGTTGCTGAAAATTCAACCTACAACGATATTTCCGCGTGCTTTATTTTGGTCTTATGTTCAAAACAAGTTACCGAACCGCTTGGTGTATCCTATTTAGGATGTCACATTGTAAAAAACTAAACAATTTTTCTTAGATTATACATCAGTACAAAATTGGCGAATCCACATTACCTACCCGAAGTAGGCGTGCGAGTGACCCTCGTCAACTTTATGTTGGCCATGGATGGGCTGAACGCTCAGCTGCTAGCGCGGGTGGTTGCCCGGGAGCGGCCCGATCTACAGCAAGCCAAGACTGACCTCACCACACAAAGTGCTGAGCATCGAAGGCTCTTACAGGACATTGAAAAGAAAATATTGACTGTACTGTCCACTTCTGAACATTTATTGGAAGATGAAGAAGCTGTCCAGGTAACGAACCAGTGCCTGTTATTCTTGATGTCGATATAAATGAAGATTTAAGATTATGATACACATTTTCATGCAATACTTAAATCCGGTCATTAAGTAAAGCGGCTGTGACGCTTTCTATTAGTTCAGCGCCAGTTGCATTCACTCTTACTTAGATAAGGAATGCGATCTGCTCAGCAATTCTTATTTACTATTTTACATTAATTGTGAATGTTTAGATCCTGAACTCTGCCAAAGACATGTCGAATGAAATCAAAGAGAAGCAGGAGGTGGCCATGATAACAGAGGCAGCCATTGACGTCGCTCGCAACGACTACGTGCCCATTGCTGAGCATTCCACTGAACTATTTTTCCTCATCGGTAAGTTTTGAACGGTGTATTGCAGTAGCGAAGAGAAAGTTTGTAAAAATATGTATTTCTTTAAATAAAACTAAAACTTACACATAGATGTAGACTTTAAGCAAGGTTTCCTTATTTCTTTCAGCATCGTTGGCGCATATTGATCCAATGTACCAGTATTCTTTGGGCTGGTTTGAAGGTTTGTTCGTGGCTACCATCGATAATACTGAGAAGGTAGAAGAGATTGAAGAACGGCTGGATATACTGAAGCGCTACTTCACTTACTCCCTCTACAGTAACATCTGCAGAAGTTTGTTTGAAAAGGTAAAACATTCTATTAGTTCTATTAGTTTAAAATCAAATTTTCTTACGTTTTTTGGAATTTGCAGTCAGGTTGATTAAAATATGAATCCCGTATATGAAAACCGTAACAAATATGGCTTAACATAATTATAATCATCATTACAACCCTCTAAGTTCATTTAATCCCATTGAATGACTATTTCATGAAAAAGTCACTTAGATGGTTATATTATTATCATTTCAATGATTATAAGCCTGTAAAGTCAAATTTGTTACGGATTATAAGTTTTTAAACTGACGTGGTCACTAACTTTACTGTCAACACATAAAACGGGATATTTACCATGTTTACTATTAATAATGAGTTCCCGATATTTTGGCGCTGTTGCAAGCACCATCCATGATCACGGATTAACTGTTATAGTAGGATATAAGTTATTGCGGATGGGTCTTTATGAGCAGACAAATCGGCCTACCCTCTTTCTTGTTCGATTTTTGCGCTCAGTTCTGCTACCACTGTCACTCACAAGTCGATTCTGTTCTCGACACCCGAAACTCACTGTGTATTAATAGTAAACATGGTGTACATATCCCGTTTTATGTGGTAATAGTATTGTTACGGATTTTGTGAGAAATTATATGAAAGAGAAAGAAATGAGGAGTAAAGGATGCCGTGACAGGGGAGAACGGATGAAGAAAACGTGTTGCGCGCACCCCCCGTAGAATGGAACAGGGGCAGGAAGATGATGAAAGTCATATTTGTTACGGTCACGGACGGATGACGAAAAGGTTTCGTTATTTTACAGGATAAAATTGTGTTTTCGCTATTACTCGTAATCACGATAATGATAGCAAAGGGGGAGATACAAAGGGGCTCCGTAATTTTCTTGCTTGGCGGTGGACAGCCGCGAAGCTTGGAAACCAACCCGGTGCAGTTCCTGAGCCCACAAGCCTGGTCCGAGTTCAACGCGTAAGTTTTATTTAATTAAATTATGTCAGCTCTCGTTTCGAAGCTTCAGTATTCAAATATTGTCTCGCTGAAATATCGATATCTATATACATATCGTCGCTGTAGAATGAATACCTCGCATGTCAAAAATTCTTTTTTTTTTTTTGTAAAAATCGTATGAAAACCACGTATTTTATAATACGGCGAAACTGTGAACCCAGTATATGACTACTAGTGCCATTTATTATATTCAAAACATGAGACAAAAGCACGTAAAATATTTTAAACATTGACAAAATTAAACGTTTTTTTCGTTTCCTGTGAAGTTTGGTTTCCTGGACATACGAGGTTATCATACAGCGACGATATAGTAAATCTGTAGACGTGGAGTTTCTGTAAATTGAAAATACTTAGAAAAAAAAAATAGTCGGTGTTAAGATTTTCCGTGAACTACGTTCGCGACAGTATGTGGTCGTAAATTTTGATTGATTTAGCTCCTATAATCAATAATCTTTATTACACAAGAAAGTGTTTACAAAATTGTGTGAAGTCCCTGACTCCTGTGCTAGGTGAGAAACCTGTGTTACAGGAGCCAGTGCCCTCTCCCAAAAGGAGATATTACAGAATCGTATGCATAAGATTAACAAAAAATAAAAATAAAATAAAAACTATAAGTAATAACAACAAAAAAATAAATTAAAAGCGGTTAAAAGAAGCTTGTTTTGTGTATGAGAGTGTCTCCATTATGGCTACAAGTCTGGGAATAGACACTGTATCGAAGGCCTTTGTTAAATCTAAGAAGATACCATAGCATTTAAGGCTACTATCCAATTTATCAATCAGGGTATTGGGGAAATCAGAGACAGCATCTTCTGTGGAAATTCCTGGCCGAAATCCGTACTGGTTTTTAGCAATTAAATTATTTTTATATAGAAATTTTGTCAAATTGGTTTTGAGGATTCGTTCAAGTATTTTAGACAGGGAGCTAGTGACTGAAATTGGCTGATAATTGGAAACGTCATCCTTAGCTTTGCCTTTATACACTGGATGGACGACAGCACGCTTAAAATCTTTTGGAAGAACTCCCGAACTGAAGGCACAGTTACAAATATGGGCAATGGGAGGAGTTAGAATGCAGCTAGATCGTTTTATTATAATTGCTGGGATGTTATCCCACCCAACTGCAATCACTGCGTAGTCTATGAATGGTGCTTATTACAAGTGCTTCGTCAACCAATGGAATAGCCAAAGAGTTAACTGGTGATGGCGAAGAAGATGAATAAATCCTTGGGATGTTAACAAAAAAGGTATTGGCACTATCGACAGATACGGCTCGACGGAAAATTGTAGCAGGGCAGTAGGAGAGTGCTTTTGTTGGCAACTGTGTATGATTGATTTAATTATTTTCCACGTAGCTCTCGGGTTGTTATTCGCTTTTTTAACCGACTTCAAAAAAAGGAGGAGGTTCTCAATTCGGTTGTATTTTTTTTGTGTTTGTTACCTCATATCTTCGTCATTTATGAACCGATTTGAAAAAATCGGGAAGTAGATCCATTCAGATAAAAGAAGAATTTTTCAAATCGGTTCATAAATGACGGAGATATGAGGTAACAAACACAAAAAAAAACATACAACCGAATTGAGAACCTCCTCCTTTTTTTGAAGTCGGTTAAAAAAAGTGGAAAATAACATTACTTTCGGAAGTCGGTGCCCAAAAAGTCAATGAAACAAACCATAGTCACCGACTTCCGAAAGTAATGTTATTTTCCACTTTTTTTGTGTTTTTTTTGGAAGTCGGTTATTTTTTTACAAAAACGTTTTTTTAAGTAGGGAATTACAGAAATTGCGGTATCGTGTGTATGAAGTTTTTAATATTAGATTGTTGGGAGAGTTACTGACCCGACGGTGCATTTTGTTGCGATTACGGAGGCATCTTACTAAACCAGCAGTCATCCAGGGTTTTTTAGGAACCGGGCAATAGTCGTATCGGAGAGAAGTTTTTTTTTGGTGGGGATGCAGTTGATTTATTCATCTCTAGGAACAGAGCAACAGGAAGGTGATCAGTAACGTGGGTGTCCAGAACGAGAACCTTCGCAGGCGATTAGGTCTTCATCATGACATGATCCAGACAGTTGTTTATCCTTGTCGGGAGAGTGTGGGCAGGCAGTAACTCATGCGTTACTGCTAACGTTAAATAGTCGTCTGAATGACGATCATTGTTTTCGGGCTTGATATCAATATTAATGTCACCGATAAGTATGATGTTGTTTTGAGATTTTACGGATGTTATTATATCATTTAAACTAGACAAGAAATTAGTAAGGTTTAAATAGGATGCATAACGATAAACTGCGATTATAGCTGTGTTATTATAGCATGTTACAAGACTGTTGGCATCGGAAACAAGGGTCCATGTGTGGTACAGTTGATTGTGTCTTTGACGTAAATTACGACACCGTCATTTTTTATTGGGTCGTTGTTTGTGGAATGTAAAGCAAACTGCAACCAGTATTCTGTTAATATATTAAAATCAAAGTTAACTTTCGTTAATGTTAACATGGCGACAAATTGATCTAGATTCTTTTGTTTACTCCTGCTATTTATATGTAGGTATAACAAAAACCCCGAACGCTCTGTCCTACAAAATCTTTGATAAGTTTACATGTACTTGCTGTAGTATAAATATTTTTATTTCTCTATTTGCAAATGAGCGTCCTTTTTAATTATATTAACCGTTATGATTGGGACCCACGATAGATCATGAGTTCATGTATTTGCTTTCGTTCATAAACTGCGTAGCGTACCGATACAATCTAAATTGATTCCCCCCAGAAAATGACTATGAGTTCCTTTAATACTTAAAACAAAGATGTACTAACAGGTTTTAGTTTAAATTAACAGTCACTTAATTTGTATATTATTTGTAGAGGATGTTAGGAATATACTATGGCTTCACGTTCCCATGTAATGTACCCTGACAATGCCAAAAGAATACGCGGTCGCGTGAGCGAAGCCGCAGGCACAGCTAAGTCCTTAATATAACATTTCTTATTCATCTTGGAAATCTACCAAGGTTCTTTCTTCTAAGGGCCGATTTTTTTTTTGTGCAAAGCAAAAGCTGGCAAAGCGTCACTAAACTTATAGACGATTGAATTTGCTTTAAAATCAGGATTTAAAATATTTTTTGTATAATCGGCAGATTGAATGAATTACCAGCGTTCCAAGGCATTTTGGAACACTTTCTAGCAAATATTCCGAAATGGGAGGACTATTGTGATTTACCTAACCCACAAGAACAGCCTTTGCCTTCACCATGGGATAAGAAACTTGACATGTTCGAGGTAACAAACATACTCGGTAAATACTTTATTTTACAACTGCTAACATGGAATCAAAACCTTTATGGGTATACTTACAGAAATTGTTAGTGCTGCGCTGCATGCGTTTGGACATGATGGTACCGGCAGTCCAGAATTACGTTACTGGTAAGCTTAACAAATTCATCATCATCACTTGCTGGGAGTGTAATAACGTAATTTTAATATTTTTTTTCCTGTAATTCTTTTAAAGCTACAATGGGCCGCAAGTTCGTGGAGCCCCCACTATTTGACCTGGCGTCGTCATATGCGGACTCTCACTGTTGCATCCCTCTATTGTTCGTGCTCACACCCGGCTCTGATCCTATGGAGACACTGCTGAAGTTTGCAGACGACCAGGTAAACCACAAACACCAATAAAGTAATAAAGTTCATTTATTGGATGCCCTTTTTAATGTTGCAAATAATATTTGTCAGGGTTTTGGTTCTTCCCGATTGTTTTCGCTGTCTCTGGGCCAAGGTCAAGGTCCTATTGCAGTCAAACTTATTGACGAAGGTATTCGGAGCGGCACATGGGTTGTTCTGCAGAACTGTCACTTGGCTAAGAGTTGGATGCCCACACTGGAAAAGGTAATTTATCAGCATCATCACTTTTACCGGTATTCAATAAGTTTGGTGCATTGAATCTCGATATGATTAAATGTTAACCCTTTTCCAGATCTGTGAAGGGTTGACTCAAGACACAACGCATCCTGACTTTAGGCTTTGGCTAACGTCATACCCTGCTGATCATTTCCCAGTGTATGTGCTGCAAAACGGTGTCAAGATGACCAATGAGCCGCCACAAGGTAATGTTTATGGCGCATTTCGAACTAGAAGATAGTGTTTAGATATGATTGAGAGGATTTGTGAAAAAAAATGATCGTCGTATGAATTGAATAGATAGCTGTTCCCATTAGCTACGTCTGCAGAGTTATACTAGCTAGCAACACCCTGCAGACGTTATTTGACCTTGAATTCGTATTAACGATTGCTTTCTTTAATGTTTGTCTATCAAAACTCAGGACTGCGAGCAAACATCGCTCGTTCGTACAGCAGCGACCCTATCAACGACCAGGAGTGGTTCGAAGGCAACAAGCAGTCGGAGAACTTCAAGAAGCTGCTGTTTGCCCTGTGCTTCTTCCACGCCGTGGTTCAGGAGCGCAGGCAGTTTGGCCCGCTCGGCTGGAACATTCGCTACGAGTTCAACGAGACAGACCTTAGGATCAGCGTCACGCAACTCTATATGTTCCTCAACGAATACGATGTGAGTAGGGAATAGGGTGTGAATCTATACTATCTATAAATCTATAGGTCCTAATATTGTAAAGAGGTTAAAATTGTAAGTTGGGATGTAGAGGTTAATTAGCTTCGGAACTACTGAACCGATTCCAAAAATTCTTTCACTAATGGATAGGTACATTATCCTCAAGTGTCATAGATATTTAAAAGTTCCTGTGAGATAATTTCCGACCCTAACACGACCGAAGCCGCGAAAAGTGCTAGCTGATTCATAAACAAATTTACTTATTATTCGTTCAATCAATTCACAGTTTGGTCAATCCTATAAAAAGGCTGATTGACATAGTGTGTCAATCTGCTCAGTTCAAAAACACGTTACGTCCTGCATTGCATGTAAATAGTCGCCTGACTGCTGTGTCTATACATTTCTCTTATTCATCTTATGACTACCTATTGTCCTCTGCTGGCTTCATCCAGTGTTCCGCCTTTGTCATCCAGTCTGTCCTCTGCATTCGTCTCGCGGAACCAATTGTTGTTGATTGATACTAAATGATACGATTAATTTGTACCCAGGACGTACAATTCATAGCGCTACGGTACTTAACGGGCGAGTGCAACTACGGCGGCCGTGTGACTGACGACTGGGACCGGCGCACGCTCAACACCATACTCTTCAAGTTTTACAACCCTAAGGCTCTCAAGGAATACAATTACCCGCTCGACCCTACCGGTGAGACACCAACCTTACACCTACCCACGTAACATGTCGTGGCTAAATAATAACAGATGGAGTCGATCTTCAAGGTTAATCCGCGCCTGACAAGGTTGGTCCGTACATACCGAGATTCCTCTGTGTGTGTGTGCTCACGCATTCTTAAGAGTTCATTCAATTTCTGCGCTTTCTGGAAACCTTCGGCTTCGGCCAAAACTTCGACCCATTTTGAGTTTGTGCCGAAGGTTTGGCTGTAAGTGGTTTTTCGGTCGAAGGTGGCCGAAGCCGAACCCGGAGCTTCGGTTGAAAACCAATAACATGTGGAGTACTGATCCCAACAGGCTTGTACCACATCCCGACTCTGAAGGAGCACGCAGACTTCATCAACTTTGCGCGCTCGCTGCCGGCAGCCACGCCGCCCGCCGTGTTCGGCTTCCACCCCAACGCAGACATCACTAAACACTTCCGGGAGGCCGAGGAGCTGCTCGATACGGCTATACTGACGCAGGTCCATCACACGTTTTCATTATAGAAGCAAGGACCAGCAACCCAATTGTGTATCACTATCCAAAGCATTTTGAAGAAAAATCTTCATTTCCTTTGCTCGACACCGTAAATAACGCAATGAAAACGGTCCATGTATAATATGATACTCTTTTTCATCATATTATTGACATGAACTTCATAAATGAGAATAGCTCATGCTTTGTTTTGAATATAACTATGTGTCGGCCGAATTGACTGACTATCCGAGGTGTGCTGGACGGCTGTTTAAGTATTGATGATGATAGGTAAAACGATATAATCAAAGTGTAATTTATCAGATGTAATAATTTTTGTAATTAGAAACTTAAATCATTCAACTTAATTTAGTTACTAACAATAGAGCTCATCATAGTCATAATTAAGTACTATTTAGATACTGTTGCTTTTAAAGCTTAGCTCGCTTGCAGTAACTTAATCTTTCATTCTTATGTTTCATCCTTCGTCGGTGGAATGGGGCAGGACCGTGTGGTAAGCCATTTAAATTAATCAGAATTGTTCATGTAATTAGTTATATCATTAATGTCGATTTCTCATTTTCATGCCTGAAAGGATCTCGAGAAAAAGTACCAGGTAAGTGAAATATCGAACGTTTAACTAAAGATGCGCCCAACTGTTTAACTTTATAATTATAAGTTAATTAACAAAAATGGCTTATGCCCACGTGCATTAGCTACAGCACGAATACCTAGTCAAAAGATATCGCTCCGACATGTCGTTAAATATTATTCTGAGAAGAAAGTTGATCTATCGTTACATAACTCAAGAATTGATTCTTTGATATTAATTTTTTTGGCAAAACTTTTAATTAATTGTATTGTATATTTATAGTAAGCACAATTATATTGGAATTGTACATGTCTTAACACAGGACATGGCAGCCGCTGGTGACGCAGAGATAACGCCAGAGATGTTAGCTATGTCCATCGCCGAAGACGTATTGAAGCGCTTGCCTGCCAAGATCCTGTCAGGGCCATCGCACGAGGGAGACATCAAGCCTTCGGACATGACGCCCATGTCTATTGTGGTCATACAGGAAGCCGCGAGATACGACAGACTGGTCAACGTCGTCAGATCCAGCGCTAAAGCCGTCATTGGGGCTGTGCAGGGTAAGTGTCCCACCTCTGAGGACCAGTTTGAATTTACTGTACGTTTAGGCAGTGTGTTCCTAGGCCGTCTGTTGTTCGAATTTGTTGTTTTGGCAAGGGCGACAGTATTTTGACGTTAATGACGCTAAATACTGCTTTGGATATTTTTATAAAACAAGTGAATTTTCTCAAAAAAATTAAATAAAATCTCCGGTGGATCACAAAATTGTGAATTGTAAGATCGACCAAAATCGACAAGACAAGTTTCAATCAGGCTCGCCGACTGTCTCGCTCCCAGACTCGCCCTAATCGTTTTTTTTTTTCTGTAGCGGTAATGGCGGCAAGTCATTGCAAGAGCTGATCGGCTGCTGTGGTGCGCAGTGAGAAGTTTCTCCATATTCATTATTTTTTCCCCAAAAGGATACTTTTAGCAATGTTCTTCCTCATTATATTCTTCAAATAGGAAATAAAACAAACGGAGATTTAAACTATTTTCATTCACAAAAAGTACCACTTGGTATCGATATCTTCGTCTGTATTGTATTGTTTGATTCCGTTCACGCTTGATATCATGAAATTGGCTTACCATACGCAAGTTTTCATTACAAATTCGGCTGTAATTATCTCTTGCGTAAATTTTATTATTTATTTATTTATGTACACACAAAACACATTACAAGAACAATACATAAAGACAAAAGAGCACAAAGGTACCGCTTATTTCATTTAGAAATCTCTTCCAGCGGACCTGCGAGAGGATAGATATAAAAGAAACGTAGACACAGTGTGTAATAAGAATAAATTAACTACAAAATGAATAACATTTATAATAAAGAGATAATAAAACATACATGCATAAATAACAAAATAAATATATATTTATTTTAATAATATATATAAGTATATATATATATAAATATATACCTATAATATAAATACAGAATCAAAGTATACAAGAGAGGTAATGTTCTTTAACTTGTTGTTGTTTTACCTTATTTAAGAGTGTTTTAACTCCATAGAAGGATTTCTTTTCCCAAAAATTTCCCCAGAACGATTTGTTCCTCTAGAAAAGAGGAAAAAAAGCCCTTAATCTACCAAGACTGGCGCACCCCCGCGGTTGAATATTGGTGCGCGACGCCATATTTCGAAAATCCTCGGGGATAAAGTGTCTTCTTCTTGAGCGAGCTTAAATTCCTCACTGAGTTCGGGATTCAAAATAGCGCCCGTACCGTATGACACTGGTTTATCCCCTTGGTGCATAATCTAAAAGGAAAGTAATCAAATCATCACGTGTACAGGCGTCAGCGTTTTGAACGACATAACGGAGGAGGTGCTGACGAGTATGGTGCGCGGGCGCATCCCCGCGCTGTGGGCCGGCAAGAGCTACCCCTCGCTCAAGCCCTTCGCCGCCTACTTTAACGACCTGCTCGAGAGACTCAAGTTCTTACAGGTATTCATATTTATCTTTATTTTAATAAAGGCCAATTTCCCAACTGTCAGATAACTTTTATCTGCGGAATAAGTATGACGGTTACACAGTTTTGGTAAACAAACATGATATCTGATTATTCAAAAATCAACCCTGTGAGGAGAAAAAAGGACGAGGTCTGAACGCAGAACATGTCGGCACAAGTTGGCCAAAACCAACTAACAGTGGGTGGGATGGTTGAGGAAGAGGTGAATGAAGTAGATGATGCGTTTGGCAAACTACCTTTGTATGATCGCCAAACCCACAGGTACCTACTGCCTGCTCGGTGTATTTCAAAATTCGGCTTTCAATCTATAGCCAAACAAAATGTAGTTTTACTTTCAAAACACATTTTGATACGAGGGCGGGTCAATAAGTCCGTGACTTTTTGAATTTCTGACCTCTTTACTGAAAAAAGCAACACTACTCCTGTCAACAGGCATCTGTCAGTTGACTCCTGTCAAAATTTGAACTTGCTGCGTCAGTTAGTTTGTGTTTGACAGCTATCTTTATCAGACTACCCAGTAAAAAATTAGGAAAAAATGGAAAAAAGTGAATTTCGTGTGCTTATTAAGCATTATTTTTTGCGAAAAAAAACCATTACCGAGACCAAGGCTAAGCTTGATAAATACTATGGGGACTCTGCACCATCGATTTCAATGGTAAAAAAGTGGTTTACTGAATTTCGTTGTGGCCGTACAAGCACTGAAGATGCCGAACGTCCTGGACGCCCAGTTGAGGTCTCTTCACCCGAAACAATCGAAAAAATTCACGATATGGTGTTGGCAGACCGAAGATTGAAAGTACAAGAGATTGTGGAAGCCGTAGGGATCTCGCATGGCTCAGTGGTTTCGATTTTGAATGATCACTTGGGCATGAGAAAGCTTTCCGCAAGATGGGTGCCGCGTTTGCTCACAGCCGACCACAAACGCAAACGTGTAACAACTTCACAGGAAGGTTTGGCGTTGTTTAATCGCAATATGGAGGAGTTTTTGCGCCGTTTTGTAACCGTGGACGAAACATGGATCCATCACAACACACCAGAGACCAAACAACAGTCAAAACAGTGGGTTTCTAAGGGTGAATCGGCGCCAAAGAAGGCCAAGGTGGGTTTGTCAGCCAATAAAGTTATGGCGACTGTTTTTTGGGATGCACGCGGGATAATCCACATTGACTACCTTCAAAAGGGAAGAACAATCAATGGGGAATATTATGCCAACTTATTGGACCGATTCAATGACGATTTGAAAAAAAACCGACCTCATTTGGCCAAGAAAAAAGTTCTTTTCCACCAAGACAATGCAAGGGTGCACACATGTGCAGTTGCCATGGCAAAAATCCATGAATTGGGCTATGAATTGCTCCCTCATCCGCCCTATTCTCCAGATTTGGCTCCGAGTGACTACTTCTTGTTCCCAAACCTGAAGAAATGGCTTGGTGGAAAAAGATTTGACTACAATGATGAAGTCATCTCGCAAACACAGGCCTATTTTGAGGACCTCGACAAATCATATTTTTTGGAAGGGATAAAAAAATTGGAGAAGCGTTGGACAAAGTGTATAGAGCTCAAGGGAGACTACGTTGAAAAATAAAATGATTTATTTATCAAAAAATCCGTGTTTTATTCCAAAAGTCACGGACTTATTGACCCGCCCTCGTATTGCTTGAATATGGAACTGTGCCTGCGTTATACCTACTCATGCACGCGCGCACACATCTGAATCTGGACTCAGTCGTGAGATCATTACACATGACCGACTCCAGAAAATTTTAGGATAATTTCATTTCTGAATCGCGTTATGAATCTGAAGGTAAACATGTGAAGTGAATTTTGACGATTAAACTTGGCTGTATTATGATAGGTATTAACTTCAAACGAGTACCTGAAGCAAAGTAGTTTTGTGTTTCATGATTTCGAATCCAGTCACAAAGACTCAAAGGTTTGCAACTTTTAACTAAAACTTCAATATATAAGGTGTAAAAAGACTCTTCACGAAGCCGTCAACCAAGCATTCTGAACATCAAACTATTACTTAGTGTGATGTTCAGAATGTTTGATTGTTCTACGCAAAAATTTTTGCTAAAAAGGAGGAAAGGTTTTTTTTTGGGTGAAAAATCACGGCTTACGACAGAACTCAATGTAACGCACTCAAAACATTGTGCTGATAGATGTATTGAATAATACACGGGTCATGGAGGTATTTAAAATTATAACATTAAAAAGTTGTTAAAAAAATTTGAAAATGATGGAACTTTGACCTTCATATCACCGTAATTACATAGAAGACTTCTCTTCCAGGTATGATCCAGAACAAAAAATATCGCAATGACGGCCGAAAGGCACTCGTGCGCAAGTGCCTTTCGGCTTCGTGAAGGGTCTTTTACACCCATTATTAAGCTAATAAGATATGACAAGTTTCGCCTTATTAATAATCCTCGTTTACACGGAGATTGTTTCTTGAGAATGTAAAAGACATGAATGCGAGAAACGTGATGCAGTTTATCACACTTGACACACACACTGTTTAGATTTAACTAGGCTTGACCTAGCGGGATTATTTGTTGGCAGCACTGGCACCAGAACGGCCCCCCGACGGTGTTCTGGCTGTCCGGCTTCTACTTTCCTCAAGCCTTCCTCACGGCTGCCCAACAGAGCTACGCGCGCAAGTACAAAATACCCATCGACCAGCTCGCCTTCCACTACGAAGTAAGTAACTTTAGATATATTATCATGTGTCATGTTAATGAAATAGGTAGCAAGCTTTGTGTTGTCTCTTTACCTGTTTTTACAACAACTGCGATGATGTGATGAGGTCACGGTCATTTCTTTATTGGTGTTTTTTTTTACCACACCTGCTTATTTGACCTGACCGCATTTTAACTTCTAAATAACATTTGTTGTGAATACTGTGTCTACAAAAATAAAAGTGTGAATGCATCGAATGTTGAAGAATATACACTTATTCTATTGATACGATGTAACGCAGGTACAGAAAGAGTGGACCTTTCCGGAACCCCCGGAGGAAGGCGTGTACATCCACGGCCTGTTCATGGAGGGCGCGCGGTGGAACATGAGCACTATGCTCGTCGACGAGTCTATCCCCAAAGTACTATACGACGAGTTTCCGCCGGTCAGTACGCCCTTTAATTAACTACTTATTTATATTTTACTATTAATTCAAAATATTGTAAAACATTTTAGATTATCGATGGAGTTTCTTGCTCATTCTTCTCCATACGAAACTACCTTTGCGGATAGGCAATAGATTAAATTCTAATTCCGTATTTGACGTTCAAAAGTGTTCTTGTTGTGTTAATGACCTTGTAGAAATAATAGCTTGACTTTGACATGACTGTAAACAGATAAGCTAGTATTGCTCTAATGGTAGCACAGGCAACAACACATTTATTGTGTCTGATGAATGTCGGCCTATTATGCATATTATGAATACAGCATTCTATATACCCGTCAGCTAACTGGAAGTTAAAGGATTTATTTGATGACTTTAACAAATATAATGGTTGCCGGTCTTAGAACATGCAGAAGAGCTCTGGACTTGATTTCATAACTCCGATACCTGGACCCGTACCACAATCATTTATATAGCAGGTGGCTACTAATTTGTGTGCCAGCATCCAAGTCACTTTAAACTTTGTATATCACCACTTAATGTCAAATATGGATCCGCTTAAAGGTTCGGCCAAATTGGTACGGGCAGATTGGGAACCGGCTGCGGACACCAGACCCTGAAACATACTTCAGTACATAGTCCGGAGTGGCGTCCACAATTTCTCCATTCTGGTTAGACCTAAACATTATGAGTGAGTGATTAACCCGCAGGTGTGGCTGATACCGATCAAACGCGAGGACGTCCCGACGGGCACGTTCTACAACTGCCCGCTGTACAAGACGGGCGACCGGCGCGGCGTGCTGTCGACCACGGGCCACTCCACCAACTACATCCTCTTCATGTTGCTGCCAACCAAGCTGCCGCCTGAGCATTGGATCATGCGTGGAGTAGCCCTGCTCACGCAGCTACCGTTCTAGAACATTCACATGTTCTGGGTAGCATAATCATATAATACAGGTTACAGGGTAGCTGATGTGCAGGGTGGAGTGCTGATACCGAGGTAACAGTGCTGCGTGATTATTTTGGCTCTTGAATGACATTGATATGACGGCGCTGTTGGCAAGCATTCGTGAAAATCGTTTTGAAAATAAGAACAAAAAACAGCGATAGTCCGATAAAGACCACACACCAATAAAATCATGCTACAGTATAGCAGTTGCACTAACATGATTTAAAATCTTTTGATATTTTGTATAATTCGCTTTTAATCTTATTTATGGTAAACCCTAGGTTAAAGTTAGACACTTCCTTTTTTTACACTACAATTACATTTTTTTTTTCTTCACATTAATCACATAAAACATAGACATGCGGATTTCCTGTTGCGTACGACTTTTGTATCTACTTTTGAATTTATGAAAATTTATTTGAAAAGACAATATTTATCATGGTATTTATTGTTTACAATGTTAGCTTATTTATGGTTGCTTATTTTTGTCGTAACATGGTCTAGTCACCTAAGAGATTATGTCGATTTATGTTTAATTTGTTCATTAGGTTTGTCTTTGTGTGGAGTTCGATTTATATTTTACTAGCTGCTGCCCGCGACTTCGTTCGCCTTGAAATTTTGATGTGTTTTTCAAGGATAAAAAGTAGCCTATGTCCTTCCCTAGGATATTATCTATCTCTTGGCAAAATTTCATAAAGATCCAATCAGCCGGTTAGTCGTGAAAAGGTAACAAACAGAGTTACTTTCGCATTTATAATATTAGTATGGATGATTTAATAATTAGGAATATTATATTAAACCAGCGAAAGAGTTTTGACCTGTAACGAATCGGCTATTATGTGTTCTTTATCTGCAAAATGGGTACTTTTTACCATGTTTAATTTATGAGAATATATTTGAAAAGCCAATGTTTATCATGGTTATTGTTTTTACTAGTAACACTTAAGTATTTCTTGTTAGTAATTATTTTTGTCGTAACTTGGTCTAGTCAGCTAAGAAATAATGTCGGTTTATGTTTAATTTATTCATTAGTTTGTTCTTTATGTCGAATTTTTATTTCATGTCTTAATAAATAACTAGATGATATCTGCGAAAAGTATTTGGCTCGATAAGAATCGGCTAATTATATTTTTGTATTTCAACAGAGCACCTTAAAACTTGTCTAGTATGTTTTTTTAGGTAAATTATAACTTATAAAACTGATAAAAAACACCTATCCTAGTGTACCCACTCTCCGCAACAAGGGTATGGGACATTTTCCAGTTTTACCGTTCTTTGGATAATGTGATGATTTAATCACAATAAATATTAAAATAAAAAGATGACCGTTTCACATTATAAGGAGACATGATAGCAAAACCAAAAATAAAATAGTCCTCGGCCCTCACACTAGTTACTTAATTCCCTGATTCATAAACGTCAACATTACGCTTTATTTGCCTCAATTAATTTGATCGCATTTTAACGCACGAAGAGGTTGCAAAAAATAATGTTAACACGTTTTTTCATCACAACCGTCTTTTAATTCAGATACCACAGGATACACCCAATGGTGGGTATTTTTTACCATGTTTAATTTATGAGAACATATTTGAAAAGGCAATGTTTATCATGGTTATTGTTTTCAATATTAACACTTAAGTATTTCTTGTTAGTAATTATTTTTGTCGTAACTTGGTCTAGTCACCTAAGAAATAATGTCGGTTTATGTTTAATTTATTCATTAGTTTTGTTCTTTATGTGGAGTTCAATTTATATTTTACGTCTGAATAAAATAATTTGATGATAATTTAGTTGTTTTAACGGTTTGCTTCTGCCGTGTTGATATACCTACCTTTTTCATGTACGATATTTGATGGTTAATTGTTTGCACAACGCAATTGGAAAATCGGTTAAAAAAGAAATTAGTTAGTTCCAAATGTTACAAATTACAACCCCGCCACATTAAGTTTATTCAAGGCACTATTATGACCTAAAAATTGTTTTATGTAAATCCAGTATTTTCCTTTGTTATCTTATAACGTCTCTAGTCAAAGCTCTAGTTACACTCACAGTATAAATAAGACAAAGTTAGGCTACTAACTTCACGTAGCGGTATTGTTGTGAGCGTTATTGAAACAAAGAGGGCATTGTTTGCCTGAACTTTATAATAATGTTCTGGGATTACACGTAATACACACTGACTAATGTGACGGCGAAGCTTTAATATGGGCACTCTTAACTCTACGGGCAAGACCCAGCGAATTTGTACTGTTTTTTATGCTTGACATCATTAATACTTTATTAGACGTTTTTTGAGAAAAGTACCTATATGGGAGATTGGTAAGAGATAATATACCTGACTAAAGCAGAATGTGATTTAATTGCAAAAGGCGTGGAAATTGTTTTTTTTTATGTCCTACAGTGTATCTAGGGATATCTGAACTGTATGAATATCAGATAAACTCTTTGTTCCATATTCTTTCTCCCGAACTTGGAAACATACCCAAGTACTTGTGTATGCTAACTAAGTAATACATATGTGAAGTAGGCGTGAAATGCCAAGGATTGTTTCCTCACATGAACATTCACTCTATAAATTGGTCCCGGACGAAAATGGAAGTTTTCTTCGGGTAACGAGGTCAATGTCATCGTTATCGTTCCGCGGTTTAATGCTCGCCCAAGGGGACCACAACGCTATGGTTATGGCGCGGGCATTACGAGAGCGGTGACTTTGCGATTACGTTGCCCTGTCATTTAGCACGAAAAAGCTCGCATCCCAGATACGGCATGTATTAAATAAGCGAGTAGTGGGCAGGGCGGGGGCCGGGTGGCGGGCGCGGGGCTGTAGTACGGGAGGCACTCGGTCTGGCGCGGCGTTGCCAGGGCAACGCGAGATATTGATCTGCGCGCTATGCCGCGCAGCATCCCTCCCGGCTGTGCTCCCTCCCCCGCACCCCGCGTGCCCTCGCCCCCAACGCCCCGCGCCCCGCACCTCTCGCCCTTGATTCTGCCGCTCGACCACCGCCACCACGACCCCACCGCACCTCCCTACAACCCCCTACAAATACTTATTACATTTCGCACTACATACTCCACGTAATCCGATGAAAAAATGTCGCTTATGCTTTATAATCATGCCTATAATGCTCCTAGCCTCGAAACTTGCTAGCGTAGGTTTTACGGAAGTGTAATATAAAGTTTTACAAGTTCTAAACGACACAGGGTATAATTTTGAAACTGAAACTTTAGTTTTCAAGTAAAATCTTTACTAATCAGTCAATTTATACCGCTTATGCCGCTTTGAGGGTTGACCGCATTATATATGTGTTGCAGTAAAATGATTGGGTTTTCTTTGGGTGATAGTCTTTTTCCTGGTATGAAAGTACTGGAATATCTTTTCAAAACGGAACTAAAAGGTATACTCTGTATGCGCATCAAAAGTCAGTTTTGGTAGTTAATCCTTAAAATCTATGACCATGACAAAGGAAAAAAACCAGATAAATAAAACTAATTATAACTATTTCGTCATGCAACTAACATACTTGCAATAAATATACAAATCTGGCCGGGAATGGATTTTAAAACAGGCTTATACCTAGTATCACAAAGTTGCTCGTTGACGTAGAATGAGCGAGATCAATCCAGATCACACTAGCTATGCGGCTAATGTAATGTGTCGGAGAGCGCATATCCCATCTCGAGTGGGTGAACAGTAATGTGCGAGGCGAGTGCTGTGTTGCACATCAGTATTATGGCATTAACGCGTGCCTAACGCTACTACACGAGGCCAGCATACTATGCACTTAAGGCGCAAAAATCGTTTGCAATAGCACACGATTCGTCAAAGTTTTGTACACTGTTATTGCCGGCTAAGTATTACTTATCTGATACCTTTTCGTCTGAATAAGTGTATTTGGTAAGTGCGGTCTTGGTGCCAAATGATATGTGGAAAAATAAGAAAATAATAAATAAAATGAAAGCATCACTAAATATTTTTCCAAATCATTTTTAAGCATCATTGAAATCCGAAAATTTTACCTGTATGGCATTCGCACCACCAAAATCGAATACACGATCTTTATACATACATACATATATTCGAAATAACCAAATTAGAATTTGCAACGTCATCTTTTTTATCATACTGTCCGCAAAACTCTCCGCAAATGAAATCCCTCTGCCACCTCCACCTGTTTTTTTACTTTTGTTCCCTCCTGTAGCCTGGACATATTATTTGTACATAAAATTGTACATATATTTTTTTGTAATCGCCTTATCATTTGTTTCCCGGGCCACGCCACCCCGGGCCGCCCTCTGCCTCCCTAAAGACAGGTACCGACTGTTACGCTCTCACAGTTCATTGTCTAATTTACAGGTTGCTATGACGAGATACGTGGTGTAGGCACAAGTACCTCCGACCCAGCGGGAGCTGTTGCTGCTAGTAACTAACAAGTACCTAACGAGACGAATATTGAAATGTTCCAGAGCCGTGTATTCCATCGAACACTGTTCATGTTTCATGTATGCTTTGTTACTTTTATATCGAACTCGATGTGAAGAGCGACTGTTTCGAGTGCTGGATGTCGCCACTTGAATCTATTGCGAGCAAATTATGACCGAGGTACAATATGATTTGAAGTGTTCTTTTGTAGACAATACTTTTACATCGGATTGCAGCAGTCGTCTAATGAGTTACATCGCTGGCCTGCCTAATTGGGCGCCTTTGTTACCAGTAAATAGAATTTTTTTAAACTCGATCCAAGGCATGACGGCGTTCATTCCAAAATTAGGAACATTTCCATTCAGTTCCTGGTGCGGTCGAGTGGCTGCCGTATTAAAATGCAGGCGTAGTAAGCATTTATTATGATCACGGCAAGCGCATCGATTCGCGGCGAGTTTTAAACACAGCTTCAATTTTACATAACGTGGACGAACCAACGGAAAAAACGTAAAGCGTGTCCCACGGCGCCCTATCTCCCGCCAATGAGGATTTAATTAAAATGCAGCACTTACGTCTGCCCGCGGCTCTCTGCACACTCGCACACATCGCCCGAGCCCCGGCTCTGCCTACTTTGTTAGCGAACTGCCCTCACCGACCCTTCAGCCTAATTAAATGATAAACTTCACCGCCTTTTTTGTTTTTGAATGATCTCATCGTATAATCATTTTCAAAGTTGATGTCGTAGGATGAAATATTGAACCACATAATAATTTTAGAACGCCAGATTTAATTTGCGGAAAGGGGAGATGCTGGCGAAGTTAGTCTGTCTGATCCGATAAAACCCGGCAGCTCCGAGTCTGTATTTAAACGAGCTATTTTAGGTGGCTTGTAACTGTAACGTTGGTCGGCGCGGCGGCAGCGCACAGAGCTCACAGCCAATCGCTTATTGGGGTTGGAATCAAAGCCTTTCGGGCGGTTGCGGCCGCTCCAGCGGACATCCAATTTTAATGTTATATAACTGAACCGAATTAATTCACAGTGCGCTCCACCGCTGCCGCTAGTTCAGACACCGCCCCGCGAACCAATTTCCAATAAATATTGCTTTTTAACTGTGAAACAAGAGTTGTGGTTGATCTGCTATAATTAAAAAGCCCGTTCAGTCTGAAAATTCAGCTTTAAATGTGGTTTCGGTCATATTATTAATTACGAATAAACTGTAATTGAAACGCATTCGTATTTACATTACTGAGTACGGATTTCAATTATTTTGTTTAACTGAAATCAAAGCGAACCAAATGCATCTTTGTTTTGTTCAAGCGTAAATACCTACCTACTACTACTATACGGCGCCCTATCAAAATTAAATTCCAACATCAAATACCATTAAGACTAAGACATTATTACGGTACAGAAGACTGACGAATTGATGTTTTTCACTCCTCTTCGCATTAACTTTTATTTGTTATTCATTAGTTTTGGAGCCTACAGTAAAGAAGTCATCGATGGGTTAACATAAAGGGCAATGCAACTTTTCCCATACATTGCTGGCATGTTTTTTTTTTCTTTTAGCCAAAAGTGAAACCTAGGCCATATGTTAGAGGATTGTATGAGAAATCAATAGCAAAAAGAACTAGGTCTACCAACCACAACCGTACCAAGTTAGAGAGTGTTTAGTAGATTGCTATTGTTTTTTTATCAGGCGTTACTTTTCATAATTAAAAATACTCCGTGTGTAATATTTTAAGTTTCCCATTGTTAAATACTACTCGGCAACTGTAATGAGTCATTCCGCGTCCCCCGCTTCGTACCAAGTTAGAGAGTGTTTAGTAGATTTCTATTGTTTTTTTATCAGGCGTTACTTTTCTTAATTAAAAATACTCCGTGTGACCGTGTGTAATATTTTAAGTTTCCCATTGTTAAATACTACTCGGCACTATAATTATTGTGTCTGCTTTGTGGGCAGTGAAAGAAAGTGATATTATTATTGTTCTGAGATGATTGATAAGATAAACAATGGTTTTTGTAAAACCAGAAGTAATAGTTATTTAATAAACAGCTTCGGTTTTTATTGTTGTTTCATTTCTTTTTTGTAAGAATATTCCATAGTACAATTTACAAAAGTAACCCAGACCTTTATTATAGTGGAAACGCGTTAAATAGTGTTTCAATAGCGATCATCGCAATACACGCGTACTCACTAACGCGTATCTATTCGATTGAATTATCTTTTTTTTTCGTTTTAGTGATTTCAAACTGCCAATGAGAAAAAAATATGGCAGTAACAACCAACTTGAATCTATTTTATCAATGGAAATCTCAAAATATCACGTATGATTGTATTTTCTTGGAAAAATAGATCAACGCCTGACAAAAATACACTAGCAATACTTCAATATGTATCTTCGTTCGGTTAAGGTTTATGGACCTGGTTCTTTTTGCTATTGATTTCTCGTATTGTCCTTTATCTTATAACCTAGGTTTCATTTCTGGCCAAAAAAAAAAAGTAAAACATGCCAATAGTTTGCATACCCCTTTGCTGATCGCTTATCATTTAAAATGCATTTTCAATTAAGAAAGCTCTTCAAACATAACATCTGTATCATCACGCCTGTATCCACAAAGGATTAGGCAGAGGTGTACATATCTACCTATAGTACACCCACATTCGCCAGTTATATTTAAGTACCTACCATTTAATAGGGGGGTGTCTATTGCCATCAACCAAACAAGTTGCGATTGCTACCACTAAACCAAAGTTCTTTAAACATTTAACATAATATAAAAAAACAAATCTTTCATCCACCAACAAAACTAAACTATAATTAGAATATCACAACGCAAGCCTCCGACATTTCCCAGCGGAAATAATTCATATGAAGCGGGTAGTTTGCTCATAGTTCGCTTTGTGCGTCAATAGTTCGAGGGCGGATCTGCCGGCAACTGCGAACTCATTACATGGCGAACTTGTCTACAAATTATACAGACTCCCGCGTCCGACACGGCTCCTAATTAGTGTGCCTGATGAAAAACAACTACGAGTACCACGTAGCCCGCTTATGCAGGTAGCTATGTAGGTAGTAACTGGTAATTTGTGGAGGGATTAGATTTACTGCTTCCACTTTGAGAGGATTTGTTGATAACGTTCATAGGTATTTTTTTAAACATTGTAATGTTAAAACGCTATTATATCTATACTAATATTATAAAGAGGTAAAATTTGTTTGTAAGTTTGTTTGTAGGGGGTAATCTTCGGAACCACTGATCCGATTCAATTTTTTTTTTCACTGATAGAAAGCTACATAATTCGTACGTGCTATAATTATATTTATATCATGCTCGTTAGTCGAGCTATCACAACTTTTGCGGACGAAGTCGCGGACGAAATGCTAGTTTAGCAAATAAGTAGATGTTATGTAACAACGTGTTTTTAAATTGAGTGAACAGTTATTAAATTTTCAAACACGTCGATTTTTCTTATGTCTTGCTGTTCTTAAAAATGATACCTTGATCTAGATATCACTCGCTCTTAACAGTTTGAAATGATGTCATTTTCTTGTAACCCAAATTGCACCAAGTCAGTATGAAGCAAACAACGTTTCAAACAAAACTATAAATAAAATCCATTACAAAATATGTAGGTACTTTCAAGTGAATGTACTTGTTCCTTTCTACTGGAACTACTCTAACAGATTATAGCAACGTTACCAAACAACTACAGTAAGCTTTAATGGGGTTTCAACTGTTGTTATTCCAAGGGTCTCGCAAAATAAACAACACCCTGTGTGTAGACAGCAAATACTCGTACTCATTGGCATCATTCCATTTGGTCGTAAGTTCACCCCAGCGCGTATGTAAATAGCTTCTTTTGGAGTTTCACCCCCGATTGACGGGATCAGTCGCTGGAAGGTCGTATCTTTTTAGAGAACTATAAAAAAGTTTTGGTTACACTGTGATTTTACTTCTTTTAACATAGAAGAAAACTCGAGATTTTTCTACTCAATTATAGATCGACCTATTTTAATTGGATACCGACCTAATCAGATGCTCCATTTTTGTGGTGGGTACCTAAAATTGTTTCCTCACACATTCCATCCATCAGATTGCCATAACTACTAATCCCAGCGGGATCCCTTCTTTTCGCATAATGTTTTTTTTTTCCTAATATACTTTGGCATAACTGTTTTGGCATACAGTTTATGTTAGCATAATTATCTTGTATGCTAATTTGTTTTGGCATAATGTTAATTCGCATAATGTTACTAGGCTTAATGGCTATTAGCATAATAGTATTAAGGCATAAAAAGTAATAGGAATAACGGAAACAATTTTAAGTTATTTTCATGTATTTATTTTTAATTTTCATGCAAAAGATTTATTTTGGTATCCTGTCATTTCACCAAAAATTAATTTACAAATCTTCATTTGACAAGCAACGGTTGGCAAAAACGGGAACCGATCACTTTTCCGACTTTTTTTTGATAGAATTTCATTTTACCGAAAACTATTGACCGATGTCTTTTTTGCTATATGCATTATTTGACATATTTTTAGGTCATCGTAGTATCATGTGTCAATGTCAAATATCGTAGGTATTATTTTACCGAACTATATTTCGCCGATTTACAAAATGACTTTTTGCCGAAGCCGAAGCCTCTTTTGAACTATTTTCATTTGCCAAATGATTTATTTGCCATATTTTCACCACACCGACATAACATTTTACGGAATATTATTTAGTCACAAATATACGGGTCTACCCTTTAGGGCACACCTTTTTTTGTCATAATATTATTTTGGTAAACAGCGGACAGCATCATCATATCATTTCGCAGAAAAACGTTTGGCAGACACTCATTTATCATACATTCAAAACTCATAAGTTTGTAAGTCAGAATCATCTTTTGGTATACATTTCATATCGACAGTCATAAAAGGCAGAACTATCATTTCTCAGAAAGTTGACAGTTAGAATCATCTTTTGGCATACATTTTGATTTTGAACTTATGTGGTTTTTATTTCCCTGTAACAAGCATGCAAACAAGCATACACCATGCATGCAGCAAGCATGCACTATGCAAGCAAGCATACACCATGCATGCAACAAGCATGCTTGAAGCACAACAAAAACAGTGGTATAATGAATGTTCGGAAACATAATACTTCGAACAAATGTTATTTCGGCTAAGTGTAACTTCGGTAAAAAGATTTTCGACGAAATGAAACTTCGGAGTAACGAAAAAAATCGAATTGATAATAGGTCAACTGATGCAGACGTGACTTCGATGAAGTAAAAAAAACGAAATGATAATAGAAAAGTTTTAGGTGAAATGAAAATCGCTCAATTATTTTTCGAACATACCTAATTGGTAATTTTCATCAGCTTACTACAATTATTTACCAAACTTGGCAAATAATTCATTTAAAATATTATTTACGATAAACTTTACAAATTATTGATATTTTAACCGTTAGGTAAGTCAGCCGTTACCGTTAGGTATGTTAAAATTTTAGTTTTTGTGACTGCTTTAGAAGATTTATTATAAAATGATATTTACGTTAAACGTAATTTTGCCAAAAGAATTGTTTAAAATATCGCAAAAAAAATTAAAGTGTAAAAATGTGTATTAGTGTCTCACATTTTAGGAGTTAACTTTTATGCGTATTTTTTATGCCTATAAAAATTATATTTTAATGTCAATTTTATGCTTTAGAATTTTATGCTTAAAAATTATTATAATTAGACAAATTATGCTTGAAAAAATATGCGTAGCTTACGCATAATTTTTTTATGCGCAAGTAATGTTATGCGTAAATATCATTAGGATAAACAAAGGTATGCCATGTTACATTATGTCTTAAAATTTTATGCAAATGGATAGGGAACCGATCCCAGCCTGTGCTATACATGTCGTCATCTCATCGCTTAGCGTGTGAATCATTGTTTAATTGAGGGGCGGATATGCGGGGAGCGCGGGGCGGGGGCTCGCATCGATCGTCTCCCGTCGCCATGGCAACGCTCCCGCGCCCGCGCTCCGCATCCCGATTCATTTGTAATCATTTGTTTCGCGGCCGTCGAATAATGGTGGTCGTGAAACGGTGCGAAATTGATGGATTACCGTAAGGTACATAGGCACACTTAGATACAATTGTAATTTATCAAATTATGTAACGTTACACGAGCCGGGGATTAAACTCTATTGAATACCATTAAGTTGAAACAATACCCTATTATACAGTATACACATCCAACAATGTCACAATATTGTTTGAATTTTATGAAGCATGATATTGTGAAGTCGTGTCTTTATTTCCTTGTTCAATTGTGATCAAACGCATTGAAAGTCACTTAAAATCAAATTAAGGTGATTGTGTTGGTATAAAACAAAGCGTTACCTTTTGAAATACTAGTAAAACATCTTTAATCAAGAGACAACAGATTAACTCATCTTAAGGGAATATAAACTGACTACTCCTACACACATTAAGATCGCCCAAAATATTACAATATAGTCAACACAGATGAGCCTTTAATTAATATCGTAATTAAACGAATTCCTTATATAGCAGTACCTCTACTCATAAACGTTATAGCAGTATATTAAATACCAATATTCCGTCATGGAAATTAATTTCAGTAGAACTAATTGAATGTTCAACCGAGCGTGAATCTACAAGTGCTACGAGACTACGGCGTAGCAAATCTGTAGCAAACGTAATGAAAGCCGGGATATTTTCGTAGCCCCGTAGTTCATGCGCTGTAATTTCAATTATTACACAAAATGGAAAAGTTTTATTGAGACTGTTACAAAAGCTTGCCAAATCTTATTCTATTAAATGAGCAATATTTGTAATCACGTTCTCGAAAACGTCTATATGGATTTATATGAAAGTTGCAATATAGGAGTTTACGGGAGCGAAAAATCGATCTAGCTAGGTCTCATATCTGGGTAAATTCGTGTTCTCTATTTTCGACCGAGCAGAACTCGGTCGCCCAGGTACTAGAAATTTAATTTGGATTATTTTATTACAAAATGTTGTTGGTGACTCGAAATAAATTACGTAGAAATAATTACTTAATCATAATTGCGTTTAGGGGTTTTTTGATTGATGACGTCAAATTAAATAATAATCACTTATATTTAACTTTGTTTAGTAAGCTGTGAAAGTCACTTGCACAATTTCACTAATTGTTATTTTGTGATGAAATTATTTAAGGTCGACCCTAATTATTGCTTACGTAATACAACCTAGCTATATCTATGTACATAAACGTTTATCAGAAATCTTCTTATTAACTACTGCCTCCAATAATAAACTGCCGTAGACATAGAACTCGATAATTAATGTCATAATAAAGTTAAATAATTTTACATAGCAAGCTGAATAATTAATATAATTTAACTTCAAACGGTTGTACGAACAAGGTGGAAAAAATGTGGAAAGCAAAATAATTACATAAAAACAGGCCACTTCAAAGGCCTTTTCCAATTATGCCGTCGATATCGAACAACAAAAGAGCTATGAAGTATGAAACATGGTATAAATTGGAGCGAGCGGGAGGATGTAGTCGGCAAAGTGTTGGGTTTTCTCAAATAATTTTAATAGATGTCCGGGGTGGCGCGGCGGGTGGTCTCGGGGGGCGGGGGAAGACTCGCGAAATGAGATTTCCTTTGAGCCAAAGAGCCGCTGACCGCGACACCAGCGCCGCTTGAATCGTGTCCCTCATATATCATGCAACTCTACGTATAATGCGAACCGTACGTGTCGCGCGTTTTAGCGCTCAGTTATATGTTAAGGGTTCTGTGAGATTTTAATTTATGATATCTATCCAAAACGTAACAAATAACAAGGACACTTTGAAAAAGTTATCCTTTGTTATCGCTATACAGTCCAAATTCAATTACAGTTCAATTTTACTCAAAAAAAGTAATAATCTAACTCTTATAAAACAGCGAACCCTTTTGCGTGAAGTTGAGAAAATATAATCAAAGTGTACAAAATAAAATAGTAAGCCGAAACCTTTCGTAGAAGCCAATGTACTGTTCAAAATTGGGGGAGGGAGCTCTCGTTTGCGTTCTCTTGATTTTAATTTCATCGTGAACAAAACGAGCAAGCTTTATTGTGGATGCGCTCAAAGCGGGCTTCGTGGAACAGGGCTTGCTTAAACGCTGCTGCGAAATATTACTCTGTTAGCTTGCATTGTGCGCCATGAATATTGATTCTGACTTGAGATTTCACAAAGGCTGCATAAGGCAACGCGAAATCGGCGAATAAAGGGTCCCTTAATAAAGGCGTACAATTTCTCTTTTGTAACGCGAGTGTATTGACGGAAAACAACGGAGATGAAATTTTTCTCCTTGTTAACTTAATGAATGTTCTATTTCACGAGAACTGTCTGCTCGTATAACGTTTTTAAATTGAAAACACGAGACGTCTGAAACAATAAGTTCGTTGTAATACAAGACTCAAAATCAAAAAAAAATCTGTAGACTTAGCGTTACTTATTTATTATTTGTTTGTTTGAGCTGTTGGGTGGACATGAAAACACAATGAGAAACATTTAACATTGTTTACCCTATAACAAAGAAACATTTTCCCTAACCAAATGTTCTCGTTATTGAAAATTTTCCTGTATCGTTATGAGGTTGTATACCTTATCAGAAAAAGAAAAAAAAACCTATGCCGAGCATTAAAACCGCCACGAGTAACAAAGGCCCAGAAATATATCAGCACTGCCGCTAACAAAAAAAAGATAATTCGAAAACATCACGAATTTACAAACACGTTACCAGGTTGCTAGTGAGCGTGTCGCCGGGAGGCTGAGGGTACTCTCCTCCGAGCACTCGCTTATAAACTCCATCTTGCAGCTTTAAATATCACACGTCCCGTTTTCTATCCAATTTCATCCGCCGTGTGCGTTCATACGTCTCCACGCCGTTTTCAATATGCCTTTGTTAAATCTCAGTCGAGTATACACTTACAATCCAATTTGTATTCTCGTAAACTTCAATCGTTGTATCGAAAGCATTTCTGATTTAAATAAGTGGAAAATTTATGGCGTAGCAACACCTCGACATGTGTTATTAAATAACGATAACATGTATTGGTAAACTATGACAGGCATGGACAATATCGGGGGCAATAGATACAACTCATTATTATTCATGTCAATGTTCACTCATAATGTCGGCTGGTTTTCCCTAATTTATGAAAATAATAATTAGAATATGATAAACAACCTTGTTGTGTGTAATTCTGATATGAATCTATAGCTAACATCGCAATCAAGCAGTCCCCGGGCGCTATTTACAGACAGGCTCCCGGTGCGGGTGCCCCATCCCACCGCGAGTCACCGAGACCCATTAGAGCCTGTATCGAGGAGGGCTCCACTCAATCACGCCGGACGTCCGTCAACTTTTGTATACCGCCGGACGCCGCCGGCCGCCGCCCGGCCCTCCGATATTACTGATGTAGCCCTCCGGTATACCGGCTTTTACTAATTTGCGATATTAAATATCGTCGGGATTACTTTTTATTGCTATAATTGTATGACAAAATTGAAAGACGTAGTCTTTGTAGGATGAAAATTAATTTAGGTTTTTAAAGAACTTTAATATTGGAAATATACCTACGATTCCGAAAATCGTATTTGTTCACAAAGTGCCCTGTCATAAGATAATGTAATCCTGTGACGCACAAACGATACGAAAACTTTGTCTGTTTTCAAACGGCTGGTCACGTTTCACCTTAATGGTGTTGTTTACAAAGTTGCAAATAAAAAGCAAGTGTGCATGTAGAACTGTAAGTTTTCACGTGCGTATATTACTCGAGTGGAGGAAAGTTATCCGGGGCCTGCGCCCGGCCGGGCTTAACCAGCTGAGTTCGGAGTTAGAGCCAGTAGTAAAACTCCCTCCACGACAAGTTTACTGCACGTTTTATATTATGTAGCATGTTCCGCAGCACCTGACACCGCTCCGATCTTTACACAAAGAACTTCCGTCTAGCTGGGACGCGCGTGGGGTACATACGACTCTCAAAGTAACCCTAGCTACCTATTACGAGTACTCGGATGCGAACGACATGTGAGCGGAACTAATGTAGACATTTATCGTATCGTTCTTTGATCTTTTAAAATTCGCTTCGCTTTTGTAAAAACCACTTTGAAAATAATGATTTTAGTGGAAGTTTTTGGAGTAGAGTTCACACTTGCTACCTTACGTATATATCATTTTGTTTATTAAGAGAACATTATTGTCCACTGTTGCAACATATGTATACATTACTCACTATAGAGTGAAGAGAATTCACGCTGGTTCAACTCCAAATTCATACCACCACGTCCAAAAAATGTGTGTAGTATTCATAGAAGCTGTCGCGCTCGCAATTTGGGCTTTTCAGTGATTTTCAGGCGTGTCAGCCGCAGCTACAGACTGACGGCTGCCAGCTATATTATTAAGCAAAACGTATCTATTAGTACGTGGTCTCAAAAGTAGCGGATTATATTTATTAGTTATATAAAGGTTAAATTTTAGTGCAGTAGATAAATTCACGGTAGGTCGTACACGGTAGGCAGTTGTTGCTTAGGTAGACCCAGAAAAAGCTGGAGTGATGACTAATGGTTGATTCACACGGCGGCTTTATGTGCGGCATTCGCAACAAAGCCGGCGGCATCTTGCCGGCGATTCCACCGCGGCCTGCCGCCGGCAGCGGCGGCTACAGTTCGATCACGGCTTTCGATGAGAGTGGTGTCGTTTCGTATTCTTTGATGGGGACTGCGTCATCACCGATTATATAAAGAGGCACTGGCGTATTTTTTCCTGTTTGCAGTTGTGGTAATCATTTGAAACAAACGTGTTACGTATAACTCCACCATCAGATATGCGCCCTTGGCAACCGATATCTACGTATAAAAAGTTACAATTCGCATCAACCACGGCAAGCAAAACAATACTGAATTATGACTTGTACGATTCACAGCCGCGCTTGCCGAGTCTGCCGGCGGCACTTACGGCGGCTTTGCTTGTGGTCAAGCCGCCGGCAGTGCCGCCGGGCTGTGTGGATACGTGGACCATTACAGGGGCTTGTGAGAGATTGTTCGGAGAAAACCGCACAGAGAGAAGAGTGGATGGTTATGAGGGAGGCCCAGCAGGTTAGAAAAAAGGTTAATTCCATAAGACGTATCTCAAAATTACTAACAAATTGGTAAGTAAATGTACAAATCGAAACATTACTACTGAGTGTTAATATTCATTCGCCAACCCACAGTGCCTCGTGGTGGATGATGGCCCAGCAGTTGATGCTTACCAGCAGTGCAAGCTTCATTTCTTGATTATGCTTGTGGATACGAATATGTATTATAATATTTTAAGATTTATTCAGCATGTATCAGAAAGTTTCAGGGTGTGGTATAGACCATCAAACTGCTGAATGTTCTCCATAGGACCCATACCGCAATAGCGAAAAAAGTCGAGAAGGTTTTGAAATTCTGTGAGACAGATGAATATTTTTTCATGAATACTATGATAGTCTTATGGAGAAAGATGTTCAGTTTGATGGTCTACATATAGTTATACGATACAGGATACTTCCTGAAATATAACCAAACTTTTCTAAAACATGATGTATTATATAGGTTGAAAATATTTTTACCTTTGTACGAATGCTAGTTCCGCTGCCTGAGAAGCCACGCCGCACAGTGCGCCCGCCCTATACTTGGAAATGGTAGAAATTATTTTAACAAATAAATGTATTTAAATTAATAAAATTATCTTAATTTATTTATTTAACATTATTTTAGTTCATGGTTAGTCAATATTAGTCATTTTATAAGTTCTATGAGAAGTGTTCTTGTAAACGTGGTAATAAAAAATATTTTTTAACTATGTTTATATAGCGTTGTAAATTTATTTATTCAGTCGTACACACATACATGTTATACAAGTAGATGCAACGTAAACGTACGACGTAAACTCTAATGAGTTTATGTTGGCATATTGTAAGTTTATGTCAGTAGTAGTAGGTGTGAAATAATACATATTGTAAAAACTAAAAGGTAATTTTAGTAAGAACACACACACTTTAACAGCAACAAACGACTATAACTTTTACTCTCGCAAAACTAATTTTATTCGTAAAATTTGGCCTTATGACATTCACCTCTGTTATCATATTAAGTTGATGCTTAATATAAAAATCTATAGTATCATAAGAAAAAATATACCTTGACCTATAGAATGCTTATTTGAGAACAACATTTGCTTTTGTCATTTTGTGAGTGAACAAAAAACTGCAATTTTAACATCGCACAGGATACGTGATGTTAAATGTTAACGTCAACCGATTCTAAAATATTTAAACTGATGTTAATCTTACATTTTGTCAAAACCTAACTTCATATTTGCGAAGTTTGGTTGAGCAACAATTCAAATAAATATTATAATATTTTTTTTTTAACTTTTCGAAATTGGTTTTTGACCGGCTCCGGGCGCACTGTGCGCCGTGGCCCGTCATCGCACAGCAGCGCCAC
Source organism: Standfussiana lucernea (assembly GCA_964057025.1). Taxonomy (NCBI): domain Eukaryota; kingdom Metazoa; phylum Arthropoda; class Insecta; order Lepidoptera; family Noctuidae; genus Standfussiana; species Standfussiana lucernea. The sequence continues at coordinate 4,946,818 of OZ059787.1, read as the reverse complement.
CGACACGATCAATGTAGCCAACGTGAAGCCCCCTCAAACAGCAAAACACCAAATAACTTTGAACATTTCCCGCAGAAAACCTTGTATTACACGAACTGTTTACTGTTTCACCTTGCCTGCCTCCAACAGGATTCTGTACTAGAACGTAAATGACTGAAAACTTTTTGTGGGTAAATGGTGCATAGGTTTATGTAATTGAATATTTTAATGGATGCTGTTTGCGTTTGTATTCAAATACTTGTATTACTTTGATATTACCTGTTTATACTGTAAATAAGGTGACTCTCATGAAAGCAATAATTAGTTTTTTTTTAAGAAAATGTATACTAATAGCACTTGCATCTTACCTACATTTGTTTTAAACGTCGTTTTGACGATTACGCTTTTTTATTTGCATTTAAGCTTTAATTTTTTTATTTGTTTGATTAATTTAACAATTACAGTGCAGGCAAATGCAATATCAAAAGTATTTTCGATCTATCTAATTATTAAATTTTCCACATTACACATTAAATTGTATCCAACATACATATAAACTATGACGCATTAAACTCGGCTTCGGCGAGTAATAATAGAGAACCCATTACGCTAAGTCCTATTGAAACATTAATATGAACTGAACCAAGTTCGGTTTAATTTCGCGCCAAAGCACACGTAGAATGTCGACAGCTATTAAAGTTATAAAGAAAAATATTAACTAGATTTTATACTTCGCATTTACCTAAGTGGAAGTTCAGCGAGGGAGTTAATTTTCTTTCAGAAGTCTGCCTTGGTGTATTTATGTTATAACTGAATGAAACGTCGAAATTGATATACCGATTAGGTTATTTTTTTTTTAGATCTAACGTAAATCATTAAACTGTATTTTTCTAAGCTGATCATAGGATATGGATGAAACAGCCTGAAAACAAAGTTCTTCTTGCCTTGTACCTAGAAATCTTGAACTTCTCTCAGACGTACAAAAAAGAAACATGAAGATGAAAAATCTTTAAATTAAAACTAAAAATCAATTGCCACATATTGTATGTAGGAGCATCAGTTGAGGACGGCTCGACTTTTTAAGCTGATTTTTTTTGTTGTGTTCGTATTTATTAGGAAAAGGTTTGTTTGAAAATTAGATTTTTTTATTAACTGCACTTCTCATTTTCTTCACTAGAAACTTGGCTGTCACAGTGCCGTGCACTACTACGATGGTGCATTTGTGCTAACATCACTAATGCATTTCCATTAATTTAAGCAGATTACAGGAATAGAAGCAGACTATATGCCATATCCCTTTATGTACTGAGGTTCCCGATTCAATATTATGTACAATATGTTCATCTCACAATGCTGACTATGTAAGTTTCGTATTATGTTACTACATTTTGCGGTATAATTATACTTAATTGGCAGTTTATCACAAAGATGGATATACAGAATATATTTTTATTATGTGTATGGTGACACACATTTTATTATAGACCTATTCTCTGATACCTGTAAAATGCAAATTCGTTTTTTCATGAGTCTGCGTTCTTCACACAGCAAAAAACACCCATATAAACACTCGACAGCTTGTAAATTAATTAAGATCCTTTTCCAATATTTACACAAACATCAGAACCCATGGAGGCGCAAAATTAAACATACTTCAGACGAGACGAATTCAATTGCGTCTGATTTGTAGCACAGACAGAATTTATTATTACCCACCCGAGTACCCGCGCTCCGTGGACCGACGCTGCGATGACTACCTACTCGCTGTTAATTGCTCAAATCCGATTAGGATGCGGTGAATGGCTCACGATATTTCGAGTGGCGTGCTTCAGCGAGTCTAGTGTGATATATTCAGGGAATGATGAGGATATTGTTAGCTGAATTGTATCTTAATATAAATTATTATGTAGTAAAAAAAAATATTTTAAATTTTATTAAAAAGTGTTTGTTATTTTGCAAAGGTTCATATTGTCATTTTGATAATTCGTTGATTCAATACAAAACTGCTTAAAAAAAGGGTGTGCTCCAACGCTAACATTTCGCCGACATTTTGATTCGAGATTTAAAAACAGGCGCAAAAACAGGCGTTTTGTAGACTATGTTACGTAGGGCCCTAATTGCAAGCAGATGGTTGAGCCGAAATTCTTTGTCCTCTTTGCACTGTGCCTGTGGTTTTTGACGTAACTAATTATTATTTTTAACGCGTAGGTTGAGGGCGGTTGAGGGAGGCTGTGCGAGGGCGTCGGCGCGGGGCGTGGGCAGGTTAGTTGTCGGTGACGCTGCGACATAGCTGCGGCGGATAGCTTTTGGCATTTATCGGATGAACACACGCATTTCACGGTCTACCACTCGAAAGCTGACCAAACAAGCCTTTATTAGATAACGCTGTACGTCAAGCCTTTATTTCCCGTCCATTATTAAAAAACAATTAAAAAGAACAAGACAACAACGAGTTTCATTACAATATGCAAATCCTATTGTAATCCGGAAATGAAAGAAAAAACAGTCTGTTTGTCACCCAAAAGGTTGTGAAGATAAGTGACGGAAATTAAATTTTGTGAAGCTTCGAGGTGAGCCCTTTGTTCGAGAGGCCTGAATTGAGCAACAGAGTGGTGTTTATAATTATGATTATATACGTAATTACATAAAACATCACACTGTTTTCAAGAAATCTTTAAAAATCTATGAAAATATTTATAACTAGCTGTGCCCGCGGCTTCGCACGTGAACGCTTGTTCTTTTGGCAATGTCAGGAAAAATTACATGGGAACGTGAAGTTGTAGTATATTCCTAACATTCTCTACAAAAGATATACTAATAAATTGACATTCTGTTAATTTAAACTAAAAAAAATCATATCAAATCAAAACCTGGACCAGTAAGGTAACCCATCTGTGTCCAAACCTTGGCAAGAGTTGCTTAACATGGACTGGTAACGGAACCCATCCGTTTCCAAACCTTGGCAAGAGTTGCTTAACCTGGATCGGTAAGATAACCCATTATTGTCCAAACCTTGGCAAGATTTGCTTAACCAGGATGGGTAACGGAACCCATCCGTTCCCAAACCTTAGCAAGAGTTGCTTAACCTGTATCGGGAAGGTAACCCATCTGTGGCCAAACGTTGGGGGTAGTATTATATTATCTGTGCTTGGGGGATTTGGGCATCACCTTACCCATCAACATCGGCAAGTTTCTTACTAATGTGTAACATCGGGCAAAATTAGTTTTCAGCTATTCCGACTACACTACGACTAAAACCTATCACAGAAATCGCGTAAGTGGTTACTAACAAAATTTAAAAAATCAATATCTTTTGCGTCTGTAGGACGATTTTGATGAAATAAACGCTAAATGCTACTCACAATATTGTTTCTTATTTTTCAATATTTCAATTTTGAATACAATGAGTGGTTTTTACGTGATGTGTGCCCAAACAAACAAACAAACCGAAAAACCGACAAACAGACAAAAATTCTAAAAACTGTTTTTTTACGTTATATTATTTATTTCCCGTACCTTCCAGTACGTTTTTTGCAAAAATCTGTAATGTACAGACACGGCAAGTCTACGATTTTATTATATGTATAGAAGATGATGTATACAGATTTTTTACAACATCTTATAACAAGAACGTCCTTTGATAGAAGGGACGAAAGTCGAAGGTAAAAAAAGCTTTTTCCAGTCAGGTCACATTACCCTCAAAGGAGAATTATGCATAACATAATATATGTCTGTCTAGCCATCTCGAGCCTTAGGCCTATTTCACACTGAATGCTCACCTGACGATACGCACTTTTGGTTGTTTTTACTACATAAATTGTTCTCTTTTCTTATTCATACGCAATTAAGGTTCTGTCAACTAAAATTAGCAATGCCAGAAGTTAGAAGTTGATAGTTAAAAGGTGGGTTGTAAACCCACTCTTACACCTATGTAAGCGTAGGTTTACAACCCACCTTTTAACTCAAATTTGAGTATGGGCAGCCCACATTATTATCTACATTTTAGTTATAGAAGCTTTGTAAAGTTTAATGGTTTCATCCTTTGATATTTGAGACAAAACAGTACAAGATAGGATGGATGAAAATTGTATGTCTGTCCGCACTACGCTCAAATCTGTCATTGTCATTTTTTACAAAAGATAAACAGCGCTGGTGCATTATAGGGAGACAGTTATTAATAAGACAATCTATACCCCTACTACATTTGTTAAGTTTTTCTAAATAAATAATTTGAAAAAAATATGGAAACCACAACAACGAATGAAAAAATTTATTACTTATATTCTGATACTATCAACATGATCATGAATGCATCGCAGTCTGGGACGCAGACGATTTTTATGACAACGTATAGGTTATTACAAGACATAACATCACGAGGCAATTTAATTAATTTTTCAGTTCATTTTTACGACTTGGCTATCTTAAATTTTCATCGAATTTATAGATGAAAAATAGGTTTTGCCTCATGATCCGTCGATATCTTAATAGCATGCTATAGGACATTTTCAAGACCTTGTTATAAAATATTCTATTAAAATAAAAAATAAACGCTAATAAACTATTTATTGTAAGCTCGCTTTGTTCCTAGAAAGTAATTTATCGGAGCCTGAACGGGCGCGGAGTTTCATCAATACAACATTGTAAACCAAGTCTTAGCCATCCGCGTCAGATAGGATTACTGTTGATCAGCAGACATGGACGTATCATAAGATAAATAGCATTCTGTACGAGGACCATGATGGAGGTACTGTCATGTTCCTGAGTATTTATTAATAATACATAATTACCTTTGATACTGATAACGAGAAGGCTACTAATTCGATGTTTCTGTTTTAGGGCCCAGTCCAAGAAAATTAACAGCCCGTAGAAATATTCGCGCAGGTTTATTTTTTTGACTAAAGTTATTAACAAATTGCAGTAATGTTTAGTGCAACATAATATTGGTTGATACGCTATATAACTACGTATCTTTTAAAGTTCATAATACTCGCTCTTTTATTTGTGTCTGTGCGAAGAATTACCTACACGTTTTAACAAACACGGGATAAATATTGAAAAGTTTTTCCAGCATAAGGAGCCACTCGATACCTCGTTCCAATGCGAAAAACTTTCATATTTACTTTGACTTCATAACGACTTTGCAATAAAAACTCCAGCATAATTTCCATTTTCCTCTAACCATTAAGTTTAGTATAAACACAAATAAAGATGGAGGCTCTTCACTTTCTTCCGGGTACTTACAATGAATAAATAACTGAAATATAAATGGAATTACGATCCGCTATTGAAATGGTGCTCTTCATTTATAAAATCTCATCTCTTTATTAAGGACACGACCGCCGTCTGTTAATAATCGGCTTATATCTTTCCCCCGTGGGCGGATGCAATGGGGGACTAGGGGGCTATGGGGACCTACCCCCGAACATTAAGCATACTTCACACAAGACTCGAGAAGCTCGAGTGAAGATAATCTGACACTAGACTGTCTGCGATGTTTTGAAACACAATGTTTGGGCTTGTATGTGATTTTGGAAGGTTTAGCACTGCTTGAAACTTTCATGAGTGATTGTTATTTCAAGTTGTTGTATGTTGATTTGGTTGCTACATTCTTTGTTTTGACTGATATTGTCTTCAAACATTATTATTTTTTACTTAAAATAGATTTTTTCACGAACAAACGTCACTGATAAAAATTTCGTATACCCTCTACGAGAAATGCTACGAGGTGCTACGAGTTCGTAGCCATATTAAAAGCATTATAAAATGAACCTCAGTTTCTAATATACATTATGAGACCCTCTCAAAGAGCATTTTTAACTCAGTTGTGTAAATAAAATGTAATTACAGTTGGTATACAGCCTCAGTATGCTATGTAGAAGGTAGGTATGAGCGGGGCGCGCGACGGGTGACGCGTCCGACTTCAGAGATACAGCACGTTGCTTATTATGTTTAATTTATTGCTTTAGCTTCTCGCATAGTTCATGATTCAGTATAGCTGCAGATTTCTGTGTTGGTATTCTACGGCATGAAGCTGGGTGCAGATATTTTCTGGATATAACATTTTTCATTGATCTGGACGATCAGGACTTGTTTGCGGTAAGTCTAATATCATGGCAAAAACAAAATCTAGAAAGAAAGAAGAACCCAATGGTCATCGGTTTGAAAAAGTAAATCAGTTGTACGAAAATACGGTGTCCGTAGGCAGTAATCTGAGACACGAATGCCGTCGTATCTCAGAGTCCCGCCTAAATTGGACAAATCTTGCGAAAACATGAGCACTTGTGGGTTACCATGATCTGTTTGTTCAGGAATGTTTTAGGACTATTCCGAGAGTGGGGAAGAGATGGCGCTAGACAGCTGTCTAGCGCTGTCACTATCTCAAATTATTGAAGGTTCCGAATTAAATAGACATAAAGGTTGAACAACGACAGACGTCTTAAACAAGAAATTAGTAATGGAAAACTACCCAGAGGAGCAGACGAGTCGCAGGCGAAAGTGACGAGTTAAAACAAAGAAGTCCTAAAACAAACGTTGTAAGGCTGTTGTAGTAGTAATCAATCATGTCTTTGTTCTTCCTCATTATTCATAACGATAACTACCGTCAAAAGCCTTTACTTTTCAGTAGAGATCCAGACTTTGTGTACCGGAGACCAAAACCTGCATAAAGTATATATATATGAGACAAATCAAACAGTTTTCCTCCCAGTCCGTACACAAGTACACTGACAAATATTCATATAATAAAACACCTCCTACAAAAGTCCGTAGAACATTATAATTAAAAGTTGTCTATGTTGTCGGTAGCGAACATCCTATATTTTGCTTTTATTTGCTCACATCTATCTGTACATTAGATTCCGGCTGTCGCTATGGCGACGCAGCTCGCCCGGGACCCGCCGCCCTGGGAAGCCAGGACGTGCCACTAATTCACCTGTCTCACGCACACAGGCGCGCACACGCACACTGCGCCGCCTCACCTGGCGTACGGCAGGCTGGAGAGAGTACACCGACAACATTACACGCTTGTATGCACACGGCACAACCTTGCAACTGCGTATCGTCCCTCATAACCGACCTTATTCTGACAGGCGGAAAGTTGAATGTACGGCGCCGCTAAAACGTCAGTGGCGTAGCTTTTCATTTCAGCATACAATATAGTAGAGTGACAGCGAGGATGTGAGGTGCGGCGGCCCGGGCATCGCGCCGGGAAACACTCGTTAAACCCGTCCGCAGCCAACTGTAACTGCATCGGAAGCGGAGCAGTCACCTCAGGGATTGCATCGGCGACCGGTGCTCGCGAATTCTACCGCTTTTAGGCATTTCGTTTGCCGCTAGTCTCCGGCCTCGGTAGCAGCTTTCGAATGTGGAAATTCTATTCGAATGAGTTTACGAGTCGTCGCGCTTCGCGTTGTGAGCAGCAGCTGAAATTTCTTGTGCAGGTTGGTGGAAACTTCCTTTATACGCTCGACTTGCTATGAATGTAGTTATCGGGAAATGTTAAGACGGTTGTTGGCAAACATTGGCGCTGTTCCAAGCCACTGTTACCTAAGAATACATCGGCGAAGTATTTGTGCAGTGATCGCTTGGACCCAGTGGGTCAGAAAATAGGATTTAAAACTCAGCTTAGTATTTAATAATGTGATGTTGGTAATTTAACGCCGGAAGTAAAAATATGTTTTCAAGTTTTCTTTCCAATACTATAAATTATTAATTTTAGTGAAAAACAATTTAGGTTATAGTTTTAGACAATTAGTTTTTAGTGATATTTTGTATTTAAGTTTAGATAAAGTTTATAATAATACAAATAAGCAATAGTTTAGTGTTCTATAAATAACTTAGTTAAGTTTATAATAATACCAAGTATTTTCTTAATAGTTCCAAACAATCAAGTCGATGCGGTGCTAATTACCACACATACAGAGCCTTTGTCTGTAAAAGGTACGGAGCGCATAATAAAAACGTAGGGAGTAAGTAGTTGAGACATTAACAGAACAAGTTGGTCATAATGGCTGTTTTAGTGCCGGCTGGGCCGTAGCAGCGGCCGCCGGGAGCCTGTTCGCACATAATTATATAAGAACACTCTAATTCTTCTTATTAACGAAGACTGGAGGTATAATGTAAGAAATTGTATACGACGAAAGCGCTGAAGTTATGGGAGATATATATTTTAAATTTGTTATGTTAATATATGATTTATATTTAGCCGACGGTCTACCTAATGGAGTAATATACAAGCATCAAGGAGTTGCTGAAGCATTGTCATGTATCTATATTCTTCAAAGGAGTTGGAAGCATGTTCTTAAATCAAGAACACAACAGTTTCTGCAAGATGAACTTACAATTTGCATACCTTACTAAATTAATATTTTACTGTATAATATAATGTATTTTGATAAAGACTAATAAAGATAAAATGATTTTTGCCCGAATTGTCGGTTTTATTCCTTTGTAGAAATAATCTAGGTTTATGAAGAAGAATATTTAGAGATATCGACTTTTATTAAAAAAAAAACTAGGTATGGTAGTGCTCGCTAGATAAACTTCTGAAATGGAAAAAAATACATGCCGTACCTGTATGAGGTTACAAGCCGTAATCATGGAATGCCAGATTCACTTCGCAACAATACAAATTCTTATAGGTACAATTAACCGTTTGCACCTCTAAGTACACGACGTAGATCGCGTAAGAATTATATTTCATTTCACATTGGTTGCCACAGATTTCCTATATTCATCGGAAGTCTTGACCATAGTTAATAGTTCTGACTGACTAACTAATTCATATTTCACGGTTAGGCAGAAGTCTACTCATAGTAGGTATACTCATTTCGCCAGTTTTAGTTGAAACCAAATATCTACATCGTTAGACGAAGCCTCACAGTACAAGGGTCGCGCGAAAATATATTCACATTAATAAGAGTGGGCTCACGCATCCCGTATGGAACGAAAGATATGATTTTCAGTATGTGAGCCAGACGCAATATTCAACTGTCTTTGTCACAGATTATCAATGAAAATAAGAAACAGAAACATGATCATCTTTCGACGTGGATCAATGTAAAGATTTAATTTTTTTTATCGAAGTACCATGCAATAGGGGCGAGACTACTGCCATCAACCAGACTCAAATACTGACTCCGAGCAGCTACTAAAAATTACCTAACGAAAAAACCTAATTTAGACTTGGTAAGACCGGAAACCAAACCCTGGACCGCATGTTTAGCAGTTGTGCTTGAGACCACTAGACCAAAAAAAATAGATTATATATGGCCCTGATGGCTCTTTTCTGCAGAATAAATATAGACTCGATGTCTGCAGCCCGTCCCCATAGTAAAATACCGTAAGACATAATACTATGAAAATAACTAAAATAGACTAGCCTCGCGGTATCTACATCAGTAAATTGAAGGATTTTCCTAACAGCATATGCTGGTGAACTCAGCCGTCCTGCAAGAGATGTTAAATGAGGACCCCATTGTAGCCTTGAGTCGAGCGTGATCCCTAAGAAAACAGTTTCATCGACGAATTCTAGTTTCAGTAACATGTAATTTGGATGATAGGTTTCTTTTGTTCTTTGGAAATTTTTGGAAATCCTACTTATCAAGGGGGGTAACATTGGGGAAACAGAAAGTCCGAAAAGTACGTGGTCGAAGTCTATAATATTGCTGTGCGGTTAGTAGTAGATAAGCTTATGCACACATCTTTAAGAAGATCCTCGTCAGAAGATTGCAATTGAATAAGCGGCACGCTAAAATCTACAGAATCAAAAAATAAAACCCTATGTTAAGGGTAGTACATACTTGTTCGGGTCGATATGCAGCGAACATAATCAAGTTCACAAAAAGAACGCTGGCGCGCTAACTAAATTCCTACATCGTGCTATCAGAGTTATCCGAGAGTTAAGGACATGTACAAGAACCCGACAACAACTATCGGCAAGTAGCCCGACAAACACAACAACCGTCTGGTCGGCGGTACCTCCTTTACGACGCAGCATTAGAAACTTTGAAATGAAATGAAAATTATTTATTTGCCAGAATATAGGTACTTACATAATAAAATGGTAGAATAATTTTGTCTCACTACGTATATTCGACTTATCAGTCGTGCAAATATTTCAAGTACATGCAATAATAATTTCATGAAATTAAAGAAAAAAAAATTATTACCTTAAATAATTGTACAAGAAAACACTTATCTAAACACTTTGCAGCGTTACAACTAGGGAACAGTGTGTTTTCGATGAGCTCTGGCACCCAATGTAAGATTTAACTAAAAAATAATTACATCAATGTTAAGTCATACACATCATAATCGTAATAAAATTTACAGTCTTGTTTCATTAATATTAATTAGGCACATTGCATTATAAAATTAAATTAGTTTATTAGATTATATCTCACAGTCAAGACAGTTCATAAATGTATTGATTCGATTTATAAATAATGTCAATAATTATAATTTTAATAAGTATCCGTATGTATCATGTTTGTTTAAAATTTATATAATAATCTATTGAATAAAAACACCTGTCACAAAGCCAATTATTTAAAGTTTTATTAAATTCTAAGTTATTAATTTTCCTTTATATTTTTCGGTAATTTATTATACATTTTCACCGTAATGGTGTAGCAGTTTCTGTTACATAATTTTAATCTGCTTCAAGGTACTACCAGAGGTTTTTGTACTATTTTCGTTTTAAATTGGGCCTTATCATCCTGCTCAAAAAGTGATAGGTGGTTTCTAACGAATTTACACATTTCAGAAACGTATAGGGATGGAAGTGTAAGTAAACGTTTATCAGAGAATATTGGTCGGCACGAATCAGTCCACTTGAGACTATAAATTGACCTTATGCATTGTTTCTGGGCTATAAAAGCTCTTTGGGCGTCTGTGGAGTTTCCCCATATAATTATCACATACCTCAGTACTGAACGTACATGACTGTGGTATACCGTTAATGCTGTTTCTTTATTAGTTATTTTTATTTTATTTTACGAAGTGAGTAAACGAATCTGTGATTTTTTTTACAAACAAGACCCTCTTTATAATCATACCCTAAGATACATTTGTTTCGGCGATATTTGTTGAACAAAAAAAAAACGAAATTAAGCAATTACTACACATATTCGGCTTGTGCCGATTAGTAAACCCTGTTCCAGCATCTATCACCGCTGATTCGTGTTCGAGACGGCGTTTCCCCAACATGTAGTTTAAATTTCATATTATGACCTGGCTTTGCCGAATCTTTCCGACGTTTATGTAGCATTCCTTACTCTTTAGTATCGAAATAAGAACTCAGCATCCTCTTCCGAGACCCACAGACTAATGAGATCACGTACATCTCGTGCCATGTAAATAATTCATGCACGTGATGTGCCACTCTCCTGGGGACATAAATTAAATTCTGATGGCATAAAATAAAATACAGTCATTCACTTGATTCGGTTAAATCCCTAGGACAGTGAAACAAATGAGATGTGGGTAGCTGACATCCAACTTCTTTAAATAAGATGTCAATGTGCTTATTAATTAAATCCATCAGGTTTTTAAATTAGTAATTTATTTTTAATACATAAAGTGGAAACGATTGGTTTTTTTGCCTGTACCCCTAAGTTTTTTGTTGCTCACCATCATAAGTTAGAAATTCGTGTTCCGTGATAGTACAAAGTCCAGACCTTTTTATGAGCAAATATTCAACCCATATGATAGATCACGTCATTATTCATGGGCGTCGCAGGGGCAGGGGGCAGGGTCCGGATTTAAAATAAAGTTATCATCTTTTCCTGCCTGATGCCATAGAATTAGCGTTGGCGTTGGTGTTGGCGTAGGTACAGTAGAATCAATCTCAAAGTAAAATATTTTTAAGGCTCAAAAAGGAGTATCTATGTACTCTTTCTACCGCAAAGAACTTACACATTTTCTTTAAACCACGTTTCTTACTTTGAACCCTTTTTGAAAAAACTTTAATCACAAAGGCCCCTTTTTTCTACCTCTGGATTGGCACTCCTATTGGATTTTCGCATGATTAACCGGTATAGACAGAGGCTGAAATTAATAAGGAGCCCCTTGTCCGAGGCCTTATAAGGCAATTATGGCAAACAAAAGGTTGCCAAAAATGGAGAATGTGGACATTTTGATCTCAAATAACATATCTGAATTTATTCGAGGCAAGATGCAAAAATTTTCGAGCTCTTTTCGCTCGCTCTTGCAGCCTGATTTCTCTTGAATCACAACTTGGTAACTTCGATAGGTCGAAACTCGAAACAATTCTAACCTGTCCAAGGCAAACTGTCATAAAAATCCCCGGGCTCACTTCGCTCGCTCTTGCAGCCTACTTATTCTTGAATCTTGGCTTTGTGTGTTAATTAATCAAGTTACTCCTGTAAGAAGGGTCGAAACTATTCATTTGACACTACACTGCACTACACTGCAACCTACATTCATTTGAATATTAACTTTGTCTATAATGTATAATCCTTGTATAGTCGCTTAAACCTGTCCAAGATAGGTTGTTAAAACTTTCGAGCTCACTTTACTCACTCCTGGAGCCTTAGTTCCTTTTATTAAATAGTCTCCCTAAGTAAAATCTATTTCTGAATAAAAAATGTAAATAGTAAACTTAAACCCTTACAAATCCGTTTTTACTCGCACCATTCTGCCTCCGCCCCACCTAGCTCGAAAGCTGGCGACGCCCTTGTCATTATTATGACCTATCTTGTTGATGAGCACATACAGCTTAGTTTTTTTTTACTCCTGCAAAACTATGTTCGTAATAAACCAGTCGCCCATGTCTATACTTAATGGTTTTTGGAAGTCTTTTGGTGGCTTAAATAGCCACATATTATTTCAATGAATAGATACCTCTAGTTTTAATCAAAAGCAAAATAAGGCCGCAATATATAAGCGCTAACGACATTGTTCTCCAAAGCCTGAACTGAGAACAGTGACAATTAAGAACAGCGGTATACCCTTAACGGTCTGTTTACTGCCTTCTGTGGGTCATTGCTGCGCTCCGCTGCTTGCACTTTGCCCACGAATAAATATTCTGTCCGCTGGTTGTTGGTTTTACATATCACCTGAAATTCATGTCTAAGCTTCTGATTGGTCTTTGAATACTCATACACCTAGTGTAGTTTAATGATTATGTGAGAAAATCTCTTGTTTTCGCGAATTCATTTGACATAATATTTTTTATCGAGAATTCAAGACTAAACGGGGTATACGAATAAGGTCCCAGCAAACGTTTTTTTTTTTTTAAAAATTACAGTAAAATTATGTAGCATAGACTATAATTATATATAATTTGCAACAACTCTCACATCTCACGTATTTCATATTAACCTGGATCTATAATAAGACTACCAACCGACCGACCCTCGTTTGCCTTCTTCATAATATACTTATCACAATACATTTTTAAGTGTAAAACGTACCTAGTTTGAAAATATCCAAGACTAGTAGTTTTGAAAAGTACGGCAAAAATATCAAGACGGCTTACGATAGATACATTAACTTATGGGCCATTCAGCTTCCAATACTTATGCTTTTGTAAATACTTTTGCGCCAAGAGCGCGAAGTCCGAACTCACGCAAAACGTTTTAACGTTTCATTTTTGGGTAATATACTGGGGTACAACACCATTATTGGCACGGAAAACTTAATCTGTTTACAACCGAATATTATCACCAAAACTGTTTCAAATAAATATTACATACGAGTACCTAATGCCTTATGGAACAGCTAAACTGCCGGGAGGTTTCAAGAGCCGTACTAAAGCCTCCTTTCAAATTATTCATTAATGTAGAAGTCTGCACACTCACGAAGTTTATAAAATCTTTGCACGTACCACCCTCACTCTTGACCGACTTTATATTACTTGCGGCTTCAATATTTCTTTAGGACAAAGATTACATAGATGATGTATTTAATCTTTAAATATATTCGCAAAGGCAATAAAGTACGAGTGATACATAATGTACTCAATCTTTGACGCTAGACACCACCTGCAATGACATAATCCTTTGGCTTCGCTAAAAAGATATTTTCTATATAATGAAATATACTGTGGCCTCTGCTAAAACATTTTTTATAAAGAAAATTAATTTAACGACATTTACCCTAACATTTAATGGGTAAACCCTGGCAGCAGCCGGAATTAATCGCAACAGACAGGAGATGAAATAAAAAGGTTTTTAAGAACCGTAATAAAATTGTCCTTGTTTGTAAAAAATAACCATCAAATTGTTGACAGCTGTTTGTATTAAATATTCAGGTTTACCGAGTTAATTCTGTGCAACTTTATTGGCGTGCATTTTAGGTTGATATTAAATGGACTTTCTCAATGTTTTCTTACAGGAATACATCAAAGAAAATAATTAAAAAGTATTAAATAGCAGCATAGTATAAAAGTAATGAGATATCATTTTTATGATATTTAATTCAGATGTACTCGACCATTCCGATTTTCGTATAAGTAATCAAATTAATAAAATAAAAACAAAATTCTGAATTAGGTACAAAATCAGATTCTAGCAACCGTTTTATCCATTCATATTAGAATACTCGTCTAGTCACTATTCTCTTGACTTTGAGACGTGAAAACTTGTGTAGCTTCAGTTTTGGCTGAGTCATGATCTCTCTATTGTGAACGAGCGTTTTCACGCCACTGCAACTTATGATTGATTCCTAAGGTTATGGCCCGAAAATGTTTTCCACAGAGCTGTTTGCCCGAGGGGAAGATTGAGATAAATATGCAATGTGTTGCAGAAGCGAGCATATACTAGTGTTGGTTTGTGCCATATCAATAAACTGGCTTTAAAAATACTCAGTGAAAAATGCGAAAATACTAGTTTTTAGGGGTTTTCTCAATTAGAAATACCGATTTAAAAAAAAATGTAGCTTTTAATTATCGACCGTAACTAATATGGTATTTTAAACAAACGAGAGATGATTCTTTGTTAATATATTTGACACGTTATTGTATAGAATCTGGTTCTTCTAACCTAACAGACAGATATGTTGCTGGGGAGTTTGTTCCGCCACTTCTTCTTCTCAGCTAAGACACTAGGAAGTGGCGAAGGGCGTTTTGGGGGACTGTCTCTTGTAAACTCGACGTTCGAAAAGTGCTGATTATCAGCCTAATTTGAATAAATGACTTTTGATTTTGAATCTTCCAAAACCTGTGAACGCAGTTAGCAATTACTCTATAATGTTGAGGGCAGTCTCCTAAGAAGGCTTTGACTACAACGGTTAAGTCACGTGCTCCTACTACCCCATCTCACATCCACCTTGTAGGTACACATATATTACGAAACCTTTCACAAGTAAATCTTAATTTATTGCGTAAAAGATGATTTGCTGAAATTTGCTGAAATTATTATATTTTCATAGCTTTCTGAATATTATTATCTACAAAAGCAATTTCTATCTATTTCGATTGTATTCGATGTCCGAGGTATTCCGACGGGGGTTAACAACTCTATTCAATTGTCGTGTATATGTAATTAAACGATAGTATGGTTGTTGGCAAGTCTCGGAGGAGCTTGTAACGAGTTGCCGGCGCCCCTCGGCGCTGCTTGGCACACATTGTTGCTTTATTCTCAATTCCACTTGGAACCGACTGATTGTGTAGCGGTTATGTAAGAACAAAGAACAACGTACGTAACGAGTACTACAGACGTAAAGTACTCGATTTTGCTTCCAATATTTTATAGACAAATGCTTTTCTTTCTGACGTGAAAATTGAGTTTGAGCCTTATACGTAACATTCTGTAGCTTCTATATAAATAATTTGCATACGCCCTGTTTCCACGAACTAAAAGCGCATAGCAAGTTCTTTGTTGGGAAAATTCAAATTTTGAGATATATCTATCCGGCAGGAGAGAGCTGTGCCCCGGGGGCCAATAAGAATAACGGTGATAGAGAGGCTGTAATGAAGAGCACTCAAAGGCGGCATCGGTCGGTCGCGAGCCCGGCCGGCCGGGCTACATCGGCGATGCACCGAACAACCCTTAATTGAATAGCCCGGCCGGGGGCTAATCAGGGCTCAGCTGAGCGGTGCAGGCGCGGGCGGCGGGGTGGCGGGGGCGCGCGGGGAGCCAGGCCGGAGCCACGCGGGCTGGCCGCGCCCCCTGCGCGCGCCGCTCTGCCCGGGAGCTCATTCAAGTAGCGAGCGCGCCCCGTGCCAGCCGCCACCCTCAGGTATGTCCATTTTGCTTTTGGTGTTTGCACGTAACGTACCTATCGCGCGCGCTCCGCGAGTGTCAGTCGTGCAGTGAGTGAACCGTGCCGCTGCCGCGTCGCTCCCGAGCCGCTGCCGCCGCTGCCTCAACACAAGGTAGGTCGCATGAAGCACCGCCACGCATTCGAGCCTGTGCCTACACACGAATTTACGCGTTTCTTTAAATTAAATGTTCCTCTGTTAACTTTCTCCGACACTTAGTTTCCGTGACGCTAATAAATTAAAAGTGAAAAACTGCCGGCGTGTTAGCATTGATAAGAGTTTAAAGTAATATAATTAAAACTAAACTACGTTCAACCATTCCTACTTCGAGTGGAACTGAACTTCGTGTGTGCTATTCAAAATTATTTTCACTTAATTCTCAATTGGAAAAATATTATTTCAGTTTGGTTAAATTACATCATCATCGAAAATTCTCAAGATAGTTCAAGTATAAAATCGTGGTCGCGATTTAATCTCACCGTCACCTTGCTTCCTATGTCGCATGTCTTGGAGAATGTCTGCTTTAAATGTTTTACGTTTATCTGAATTTTAATTAAATCATTAACGATGGCTCCATTTTTGACAAATATTCATACTTTTTCAGTTGATCCATCATATTACTTTAAAATTAAATCATCTTAAAAATTATTGTAATCACATGCCATCTTGATAAGTAATTAAAATTCTGAATTAATGTCGTATCCATAAATGTTGTATTACGATAGTATTTCTTCACATCTGAGATTTCTCGGCAGTATATCTAGGTCGA
This sequence comes from Standfussiana lucernea, assembly GCA_964057025.1. NCBI lineage: Eukaryota > Metazoa > Arthropoda > Insecta > Lepidoptera > Noctuidae > Standfussiana > Standfussiana lucernea. The sequence continues at coordinate 4,929,842 of OZ059787.1, read as the reverse complement.
ATCGTTGATGACGTGTGTCCCTACGGGAGGCTGGAGCTGAATCTGCAAGGAGGGGCGACTTCTGAGATTATCTCACATATCTTCATGCTTCGTTGGGTTTTTCTCCTCGATTCTAGATTTTCGTCGTTGTTTTAGGATATTTTCCAGACTATAGGGTACGAGTTTCAGTAAATCCAGATGCCGCTGAAGATCAGTTTTCAACGTTGTCTTTTTTCATATTGCTATGTTATTCTGAGCAGCGCGAGCGATTGCATCCTCACTATGTTAAACTGCTCGCGCTGTGCGTTTCTTCTCATATTAGTAACATTCACGAATGCAAAGAGTCCTTCGCTTTACTTCTCAGTAACTTTCACAGATTTAATCTGTACATCTCATTTTATCTCATATTGGAAATCAGAAGCTGCGCTTCTATATCTAACATCACGCCTCTTATCCCCGAAGGGTTACGGTAGAAAGCAATTTCTTTTCATCTCAACTATATCTCAAGAAAATTTCTCGCCATAATCTGTCCGCAAAGCGGAACCCTCCTCTGTAGGCTGTAGTTACTACTTATAGAAGTAGGGTTGGCGAGATGTCGGGAGGGTTTGAGATGGTTGTAACTGAGGGCGAAGACTTTCACTGGCGCCGCCACTTCACCTTGTCGCCTGGCAGAGCGCCAGACTCTTCCCCCCGCCCTCGCCCCGCAACCGGGCGGACGCGTTCTCGCCAGCCACCCTCGATCCCCGCCGTATCCGACTTACGATACGAACAACGCATTTATGCTAAACTTCACGTTGCTGCTGTATTTTATTTCGCCAGGTTTTTTTATGTCTACGCCACGTAAAGGTATATGAAAATGTCATTAACCGTCCATACAAAGCCTATACGCAATTACATTAAATTACTTTTAAATTCCACTATCATTACCGAATGTATACAAACTTTCTTATCTGATGGAAATATTTTAATTGCATTTTATTATTTACACTGAAGTTAAAATTTTCGTTAGGTGCAACATTGAAGAATTTAACGTAAAAATCTCATTCCACGTGCTCGGTACATAAAAATCGACTGGTAGAAAATCTAAAAGTTCTAAACAACACGTATACTTTTGCCTAAATACTTGATAAGTCTACTTATCATTGATAATGCGTGGCCACGAGCGTAGAGGGCAATAAATCGCGCTAGGTAATAATATCGATGTTTGCATGTAGCGCGTAGCCGCGTAGACCGTAGCAGTCGCTACGACACCGGCGCCGTAGACGCCCGCCCGCCGCCCGGCGTAGCCGCCTAGATCGCGCTCGAGATTGCCCACCGGTGCAATATATCACAATAATTAACATAATAAAATGAATTTTACATAAATAATTGGAATAATAAATTATGCTAACTTTAATGATTTTTTTTTTTACTTTTATTAAAATTTACAATTCGCGGTGGATAATAACTTATTTCATTTTTTTTTCTGAAGAAAAGTATTCATCACTTTATTTAATTAAAATAATTTTGAATATTTTAAATAAAGCAAGCAGTTGTAAAAAAGAACTTGAATGAACATTGAACACGTGTGAGGAATAAAACAACTCTGAAACTAATTCGAAGTGATAAAACAATGAAACGTTTTGGATAATCTACAAAGAAATCATCAATCGGTATCGGTACGTATGGCAATTATATATATATATTTTTTTTAAAATACCTATAGGCTGTGAGATGGTCAACTCTTCGATGGAACTGAACGTGGAACGATGAATACTCTTTTCGAAACGAACATTTCTTAAAGCACGGAAGTTTAACTATACCTTACTAAGCTTATATATTATACCAATATGTTTTACCGTCACACTAATAAGTGTATTACTGCTATTAATGAATTGCTATAATATTTTAGGAACAGAGCATTCATTTGATAGATGTTAAAACAAGTTTTAATAAAATTCGGTACCTTGGAACGAAACAATTATAACGTTCGATACTAAAAGTACGAAACTATCGGAACGATATATTTACGATATCGGTATTTGATAGTCCAGTTATTGACAACTCAACATGCTATTTAGTAATAAGATACATATAATAGTTAGGTATACTTTCAGTCTATGAGATTAATTCTGAGAACATAGGTTTGTACCAGTCACACTTAACAAAGTAGGGATAGCAATTATCTATCTATATATAAAACACATTTTTTTTCTACCTATGTCCGGTATAGACTTTGACACCATCCAACCGATGTGCCTCAAACCTAAACCTTTTGTTTTTAGAAAGGCAATAATGCGAAGATGGTTTTATACCACTATAACAATGAATAAGGCACTATAGCGTAGTAGCACACGCCGGGTATCCGCTAGTTTCCAATAAAAACCACAAAACTCTAGTACAAATAGTTACAACAGTTTAAAATATTTGCACACGACAGTTTTATTACTTCTACTATTAGACACTATTTAAAGTATGATATGGCTAGAAAGGAGGTAACTGATGATATAACGAGTAATGGAGAAGTATGGAAGAAGACATGCTGCACCGACCCCAAATGAATTGAGATGAAGTACATCAGAATTAGAATCTCTAGATAGACTCTAATGTATAAGTATAGATACACCTATAGCTAGTTAATATACAAACACAGTTCGGGCTGAGCAAGTTATTTTGCAGAAACAATTATGTTAGCCGCTGCGTGATTCAATAATTTTGTGGTCATTTCCTGTTGTATGTAGCTACGTCACGCTAAAGCCTTACTTAGTACGACTTTATAAAAAAAGGCACTTACACCTCATTGTTTGAATCGTGCGTCTGCGCACTGTAACAAAATACTATCAAAGAATTTTATAAAGACAGCTGATCAGCATAATACCTAGTTATGTACTTGGTACAAACCGATCGATGAAAGAAACACGATACAGTACCCGCCGAGGGGTGTCCGTCGCCTTATCGGCGTTATCACTCCCTATCTATCGCCGAACACTCGATTAGATACCACCCGTTTGCACTTTAACTGCTGTTAATTTGATATCGGGTGACTCAGATTGAAACTTAGTTCCAAAGCTCGTTTTGCACCTGCTGTAATGTAGATTGTAGATCTGCGGAAATAAGGACGTGCGATAATGATCTAATTTGGTCTTTTTATGACAATGAAAGTACTTGCCTATTCTAAAACACCATGATTACAAAGTATGATATATATATATATATATATTATAGATCAACTGTATGCCATTATTTAAAATAAACTTTACTAATCTTTTAAGCGACATATCTGCGACGGGAATAAGTTCTGACAGAAATAAATACTTCGAAGAAACATACAATGATAGATGCACTACTGCGATGCGAAAAGTGGCAACATAAAAGTTAAAAATTAAATAATATCGAAGCACATACCTTTTTCTGGTTTAACTATACTGAAGTTAACATACAAAAAATAACCGACTTCCAAAAAAAAACACTTCCGAAAGTAAAGTTATTTTCCACTTTTTCTTGTTTTTTTGGAAGTCGGTTATTTTTTTTGTCCGAAAAAAAACTTTATTTTACCCTTTTTAGCTATCGCATCACACACAAGTCCTTATCAAGTATCAATTTCGCATTTTTTTACTTAGATGACATATTTTTTCCAGCTATTTTGATTTAAAAACCAAACTACTCAACCGATTTTGATGAAATTTCTATGGGACCAATCGGGAAGTCATTTCAGATAAAAGAAGATTTTTTCGAATTGGTTCATAAATGAAGAAGATTTGAGGTAACAAACACAAAAACAAATACAACCGAATTGAGAACCTCCTCTTTTTTCTGAAGTCGGTTAAAAAAGACTTAGTAGTCTTCGGTCTCTTTGAAGGAAACGAGGGCAAAATAATAGACAAACGTCTGCGTACTACTTAGCTTATTAACTAATTAGGTATCTATCTAAATACATTAGGTACCTTGGTAGGTATCTCTGAAAAACTTCTATAATATGCATTGTCATATTCAATACAAGGGTTCAGATAAAATGCCAATTTTAACTAAATCAAGATGCTTTAAACGAATATTGCTTTGCGAAGCTTATTTTTAAACATCCTCGCAAAACAGAACATTAACAATTTTATTTATTAAAAATATTTTAAATAACAAAATATTATTTTGAAATAATATGAGCCTGGTGTAAAGAATAAAAACCTTGTATTTTTAAGCATTATCAGCCCATAGAACCTTTTATTGGGGAACAATTAAATGTTTTTACAATCCCAATACTAAAATCACAGTCATAAAGGTTAACGAAATAATCAAAATATTATCACACGAAAACTTGCAATATTCATGAGATTAATAAACCAAGTCATTACAATACGTGCAGCCGGCCCGCGCGTTGCGTGACGGGCGCCGGGCGTCGCGTCGCACGCGCCTACCCGCGACATATGCACGGACCTATCAATTTGATCCGCGCCCGCGCAGCTGCGTACAACGACCCCTACGCTATAGTTCAATAGCACAACGGTCGAGTAAAAAACACCCCATATTTTGGATGATTAATCCAACCCGCTTTGTCTAGGATTAAAACTCTCATGCATTATTCGCACGCGCAACGTATCTGCATATTTAATAGAGTGCATTAAAACATAGCTATTGTCACGTTTCTGACATATGCAACCGGCTTCTGATGCGTGTAATCCTACAACCGGTTAACGCGGTTGTGGTGCAAATGGCTTGTAATTATTATTTTACATTGTCAAAATTTTACATCTTTCAAAAATATACCCTTTTACTAAATAATAAACAAAAAAAACTTTTAAGTATTTTTTTAATCATTTCATTTTACAAATACGTTCGTTTCTATGGAGCACTTTAGTTGTAAATCGATACGCTCACGTGATCATTACCAAATTCAATCAAAGCTATAATTTCACACTTCGGCTCGACATGGGGAGCCGTATTGACGCCCATTAACGGCTCTGTCGCCTAGGTAATAATAATACCTGATACTCACACAAGACTCGGTCACAAAAAGTCTCGGAACGACAAACAATCGAATAGGAACAATGGAAGTCGTGAATCAAACAATCGATCCATCGAATCCAAAAGTCGTCGCGACAGCTGCGCGGGGTGGTTCGCTCTGGAAATTATGACATGGCCCCATCTCCCACGGTCCCCCATGCTCCCTTGTTGTCCAAATTTCACGACTAGCATTAGAATAGTCCAGAGACCCGTTTTCGGAAGTTTAGAGACCCCACTAACTTGTTTTGTGGTATAGTTGAAAAGTTTTAGAAAGTTAAAATATTATTTGAATAGTGACTGTACATATTTCGGAAATACTATGTATAATAACTAGGGGCAAGCCTTAAGTACTAGTACTTAAGTACTAGTCGCGAGTTTACGTATTTATCGGACAATAACGAAGCCATAACAAGCCGTGTCAGCTACTCTACTTACTGGAAAGGTTTTGGTAAACGGAGCATGAGAATTGATCGTCGTGTTCAAAGGCTCATTGGGTATATATACGTATGTAGTTGTGTATACCTTATTAATATTTAGCAATTCGAATACTTGAAATCTAGGTGGTGAATTGGTGATACTCGCATGTCAGTTATTCTTATAAGTCAATTTATTTATTTTTCGTCTTTTCTCTATGTACATATTTGTATTGTATTATTATTTTAAGTTTAAGTAAAATAAAGTCTTTATTTAAGTACCTGCCTAAGTAAGTAAGCTTACTTACTTAATTTGGTTGACGTTAAATAATGATTCATACTTTCGTTAATTTTTCTCATACTCTTGCATCTCTATTATTGCAACTTGCGAAATGAAAGCTTATATGTGTTGTAGTGCATGTTGATGTTTAGAAATTACTTTTAAAGATTAAACAGTTCTAACGACAAACATGTGTTAGCACATGATTAATATTCTCAGGAACCCCTTCAACTAAACTAACTAAGATATGATTATAGTCGTAACCATGATTACTTTGATTAATAAGCACTACCACGAAACTGGAAGGGTTGGTAGAGTTAACAGTCTATGGGAAGGCTTACCATGGACACGGCAAAGGAATTCCCCCGTATGTGTTTATGAAAATAGTCTCCTAGCGACCAGTAAAGTGACTCGATTGTCTTTTTATCAGTAGAATCAACATACGGATTAATGAATAAAATTACTGAGGTCCGTAATACTCGTATGTACCCACTTGACGGTTTTTGTATAACCATGTGTATTAGTGTGAATATATAGACCTTCGACCGAAGTTTAAGTTGGTACTCGCGTGTTTATGACGGGATTTCCTAACCAGTTTTGGATTTGAACATCACCACTTCTCTATCGAAGACGATACCAACTATTTCTTAGCCATGATGAAAGATTTTATTTTTCGGTATCCCAACTTTCTGATCCCGGGGTGCAAAATTAAAAAAAATTAAGGTCAAAATGTCTGCTTCAAGAGTCTTCATAAATATTAAAAATGTCAGCATTAAAATAAAACGTTATTTAATAACTTACAACATTTTATGTTTGTCATGACACATGACACGACATGGAGCGTCCATTCCTCACATGGTTCTTACTTGGCTTCATTGCCGTCATCACTACATCGAAACGCACTTACAATACACAAAGACTCCTCGTACACATTTATCAACCGTCCGTCAACTTTCCCTAATCTCAGCTCCATCCTCCTATTAGTTTCAAATATTAATTACTTCATCCCCAAAAAAGGTCCAGATACACCCTCGATTGAAATGAACCCTCATATCGGATTGCCACCCAATAAAATACGTCCCACCTTTTTTTTTAATATGAATTTGTACGTAACCCTTCTTTTGTTAAAAACCGGACGACCTTAGCACACTTTAGAGCAACTTTTTTATGTTAATAATAACGGTTTGGGAGCAAAGGGGTGAAGTCGCGTGGCGCCGGGGACGTTGAACTTTACCATTCGATTTTAGAGTACACTACACATCAAATTTTAATCGGTTAATGGATGCTCAAGGATGACACAATGCGACTGTAACGTAATGGAATACTTAATTGAAACATTCAGCGAGCACCAGTTTATTAATCATTCAGTAGTTGGGTACTAACTTATTCGGACGACAACGGTTCAATGTCACTTACCCATTTTAAATTTTATTTTATTTGTGTCGTCTTTCTTTTTGTTACTAATTTGGATGACATTAAAAATGTATTGGTGATAAGTATTTTCGACCTACACCAGTTGAAAATTCAATTGAAGCCTAGCCGTGTGTATCGTTATAAAATAATGGATTTCATTAAACTTAAAAAAGCACTGAAACATTAATCGCCCTTTTAAATCGAAACTCCAAGCGAGATAGTGAGTTAAGGTTCTGATTGAGACCGAAAGTTGTCGTGCAAATCCAGAACAAATACGCCAGTAAAACCGTAAACAAAACTGATTAACTGTGCCTAATCAAAACACAAAACTAGCCCAACATTTTCATAATTCATTCGCAAAAAGCTTCATAAAGAAAATTAAGAAGTCAACAATTCCGTGGATATAATTGACGGCTTCAATTTTCACAGGCTATTTCCCCGTCAATTTAGCGGCTATACTGCTATACTGCTTTACGTAAATAAAGCGGCGGCGCTGAGTGGTGATTACGTAGCCGTGGCATTTAACAGACGCAGTGAGGGTTGTGAGAGGGAAGCCCCTCCGACACTTCCGCTTGCGATGACGTCGCTAAGTACCTTCCCCGTGCTCGGTGCTACATAGATCATTGTCCTTAACTGTTTTCATTAAGTTTTTAGAATTTACGTGAAATTGAGAGATGTTTTCTATAGACAGAAACACTGAATCACGCAAATACACGGTGATATCCGACATCGACGCAAAAACAATTTAAACAAAAATAAAAACCGCATTATACTAAATGTAGACCCTCCGGCGTTGAAATTATTCGTCTGTTACTTCTGTATATAATGATCAAATAAAAAATTGTATGTAAATAAAAAAAAATATTTTTGAAAGTTATCCTACACAAACAGTGCGTCTATTCTTTCATTTTGAAATCTTCATTCTGGAAAGCATAGTTGCGAAAAATAAAAGGGATCCGTTATTTTTTTTAATTGTGCTCTCATTTTGAAACTGGTTAGACGTATAACACGATTCTTACTTCTGCTACTACTCTTCAAATTGTACCGATATCCACGCAACCACAATACAATAGCCCGTTTTCTTACTTCACAAAATCTGTCGTAAGCGTTTTATGAATAAGTCCGGTGGCAGGTGGGAGGGGTGGCAGGTTGTCCAATGTTTACATTCCTTCACCATGGAGAGTGCAGTGCCATTACTCAGGCAGTCCACCGACCACAGACCACCGCCGCCTTCCGGAGGGGTCCGCCGATCAATCAAAACCTCTATTAGTACAGTTACGCGTGATACCGCCCACCTTTCTCAACTTTTTTTATGTTTTATGACCCTTCGTTTGAAGGGTGGTGTATTAATGTCGAAAATATAAATTTAGTTTTTGTTTACCTGGTGTAGAAAACTTTTATGATTGCTGCGTTGACTTCTTTTTATGTTGTTTAGACGTTACATCCGTATTTTACTGTACTTTAATCTTCTAATGCTTTGGTTTGTGGGATATTCTACAAAATAAACAATATCTTATAAACCTGAGGCGAGAAATCCCTTTTAACTTGCTATTACCGATGTCGTCTCATCGCTTGCCATCATGTTGGATACTATTCCCATCAATCAACAAACTCTTTAAAACCATTGTTGTTGACAGTACACATTTACAGAAACAAATCGGTTCAAGGCCTCCCAAGTGATTGATGTACCAGCTCGTATTCGTTCGCCTTCGACTGACGTCGCTGGCCAGGCGCGAGTCGGGCCGCGGTTGGCACCGCCAGCTAAGCCGTACTCATTCGTAACAACTTTCACTCCCCCTTCTTTTATCAGCTAGCCTTATAGCCCACAGTCACATTACATTTGTGCCCAATGTATTTTTGGCTTCTTGGAGTGTATTTTTTTAGACACCTTTATTCATTAATCGCTTGGTTAATTTATAAATCCTTCTTATGTCTAACACGGCTGTTAATCCTGGTTTTTCTTGGTGCAACATTGTCCAAATTATCTTTGACCTTAACATCAATATCATTCAAAAATCGTACTTTTGCTTTGATTTCAGAGCTCCCAGATACCTTTTTCAAAGCTGTCCTACCCCAACTTGCATTAAACATACCTGGAAATAAAATCGCATTTCTTTGGACCGGTTTATTCAAATTTAGTGATCCAACATTCATGAACCTAAAAACTCAATCAAATTGAACGTCAATCATGTGATGACGTCAAAGTTAACGCTCTGGAAGGTCGTTTTTGCATTTAAATACGTTACTTGAGGAGGTGGAATTAAATGCAATTTTTTATATCTTTCAAGCAACGGGTAATTGATACGTCATTTGTAACCTTAACCAAATCAAATCATTTATTCCTTTACAAATATGGGTAATAGGTACACATGACGCACACACATGCACCATGATGTGCGCACGGCGCACATGATGGCGGGTTACATGAGTCGAGTTAACTTAGGAACTGTGAAAGATAAAAAGTTGTCTGAAAATTAGCTTTATCATCGTTTTAATCTCAATTAAGACATTTTGATTCAATTGTTCGGACACCATAACTACTTCCTTCCATAGTTCCCATCATTTTCTTCGTTTTAAAAAATACTGGCCCGAGTCACGCACTTCTGATTTTTCGAATTCATGTGTTTATTCTACAACTATCACTTGCTTCGGTGAAGATGAACATCGTGAGGAAACCAGCATACCGGAGAGATATTCTTGACAGCATATAAAGCCAAAACAGAGGCCCATGGCGGGTAAAAACTTTGACACCAGATAAGGCACTAAACGCACGATGAAGAAAATACTGGCTTTTTCTTTCTTCTAAATGCAATAACAGTTTGTAAGTTGAGTTCAAACAGTAAAGTCGACGACCTGCAAGTTGAGATGTTATCAGCCGATCGATATGTGATTCATGACTGGAATGAATACTATCACAATGTAACGTGCGTGCTATTTTAGTGTGCTATCTGCCTTTAGAGACACTTTAGTTCCCATGCGGTATGAAGTTGAGTGCATCTTTTAACTCTAACTTCAGGTTTTTGCAAGGAAAACGTTTCTTATGTACTTGGTGTTCTTTCTTCTTCTTTATCGTGTGGTTAGTGCCTAACCTGGTGTCAGAGTTTTTATGCCGCCCATGGGCCTCTGACTTGGCTTTACATACCGTCGAGAAATATCTCTCAGGTATGCTGGTTTCCTCACGATGTTTTCTTGGTGTTAACATAACATAAAGAAATTGATAAATTTTTCACCCTCTTTAAAAAACGAATCGTCGACAACAATTTCATAGCGAAGAGTTTACTTTATCTCATATTAACTTTTTAAAACGCCTACTGGTTTTGTGCGAGCAATATCTGTCAGTATGCGTTATGTTAATAATTTTAGTATTGTATTTGTATAAAAATGGCCTAATTTAAATAAACTTTTGAACTCAATAACACATTCACAGTACTCTCCTGACGCAGTTCTGCTGGAAGCGGACGAAATGAGCAGTAAGTACATTTGTGCTATTTTAAGGTCACGCATTTTTCTGTTCTTCGTGTACTTACTTAATATAATTATTAATTACACCATGTATTTACACAAAAAGCAGTCTCGTTAGAAACTGGTTACTATGAATGCTGACAATAATTGAACCTAGTGTGCAATAGCACGGGACATAGGGTGGTCGCACCCCTCTTGGCGCGACAAAGAGGCCGCCAGCTGCATCCCCGCGGCTATTGTGCCTGCACAATGCACCCTCGATCTATACGTGTTGCGATTGTGCACGAAATGCAACTACAACTAAGTATCTTTTTTGGAGCTGCATACTACAGCGACTGAATAGAAAATGAGTTTCAAAATTGTTGAGTAACGTGCTGTGAAAAGTGCAGGCATTGAGATGAAAATATAGCACTATCACGAAATAAAAAAATATTTGCAAGAAAAACAAGCAATTTTCCGAAAAATGGAAAATATAAAGCGATTATATTATATTAACTGTCGGAAGTCGATGACTTTTGTATTTCGCTGGCTTTATTGCCACCAACTTTTTACTTGTGGTATCCCCCACAAATTCTCGTCATGTTTTCATTTTAAATTTAACCAGACGTACATCAACATAGGCGAAGAAGGAAGCTAATAAATGTGGTGGTGTGGTGTACATATGTGGGTGTACTATTAGGTACACCTCTGCCTAATCCTTTGGGGATTACAGACGTGATGTTATGCTATGTAAAAAAGCTAATTCATAAACTACTACGAGTTAATAAATGATATGGGACCACCGCGCGGTCTTCCTCTCCCAAATAAAAAAGTAATCATTGAGAAATCGGTATACATACAAAAAAATATCAGCACGAACATAGAACCACCTTTTTTGAAGTCGGATAAAAATGGGTCATATTCAGTTCATGTTTTATGTCCGACTACCCACTTATTGTAGCTGTACTCATTATTGACTCGACAACAGTCTAAAAAAAGATATAGAAAGAATGTTCAGCTCTTTTGTCTTCTAACAAAAAACGTCGAACTTGAACCCATTCCAATTTTTCCAAGATACTTATCATTTGGAGTGGAACTAATGTAGCTCGTAATTTGTTTACTGAATAATATTTACATCATATTCGTTCACTTTATCACCCCCTCCCTCGCCTTATTGGCCCAGATTTCATATACCCCCCCAAACTCGTTACTTCTGTGGGATGTTTAATAAGTTCGAAGCGGTGGGGGTGTCGCTAAGCTAAAAGGTCAAGGGCAAGGACACAAACCAAACATAATTATTTTTTATTTAGAGATCTGTATGTGCAATATCGAAAACGTTATTTCTTACGAGTGCTGTGTAAGTGAATTTTGCTATGAGTTCCTACGAAGGTACATAGTCTTCACCGTTTACATGAAGAGCCTAAAAATTACAAAAAATGGGTGTATAATTGTGACTCTACATTACATATATATTTTCCTTTTGTTAAATCGTTTTTTTCCACATTTTATGATACTTAAATTTAAGCGCCTTGTAGAAACTGATAGCCATATCGCATTTTGTCACCATGCCTTCAAAAACAACTAGGCGTTTTAGTGTTAACTATTTTATTGGAGTTTGTTATAACTGCAAGTAAGAAGTTTTCTGAAGACATTTGAAGAAAGAATAATGTGAAGATAGCAGTCCTCCTCCTCGCGTTCACTGCGTAGCCTTTATGTGTTGAAACGAATCATAAGGCACGCGGTGAATGCCAAGAGAGGACTCATTCGTCGTGCAAACAACAGAAGAAAGAAGATACTCAAGCTCAGATGCAGAAGAATAGTGAAGAATGCTTAGATTGTATTGTTTCTATGTGTACAAAATGGTTATATATTGTGTGATTAATACTTTCGACCCTTACAGCGCATTTTTAGCGCATAGTTACGGTTGTAAGTACTTCATCATCTGCTTAGCCTTTTCCCAACCATGTTGGGGTCGACTCTCAGTCTAACTGAATACAGCTGAATACCAGTATTTTACATGGAGTGACTGCCTATCTGCCCTCCACAACCCAGTTAGTAGTGGGTAATACGATACCACTTGCTAAGACTGGTGGTCATACACATCACACACCACACATCAGTAACGACTGTCAATGATCTTCAAGTGACAGCCGGAACCAAAGTCTTAACGTGCTTTCCGAGGCACGGGCACCCATCCACAGGCCGACCTTGGCAAGCGCGGCTTAACCTCGAAGATCGACCCGTGCGGCTGTTATTATTTAGCCACGAGCTTACTACCTACTTACATACTGTTATATACGTTATGTACAAGAATTTAACAATATGTTGGCCTCTTTGCTGGTAGATGCACAGATAATATAGAAGGCAATAATATTCTAAGAAGACGTAGACTAAGGAGATGGTAAAGCCAGGCTTCAGAACAAATGGAAGTGCTGGTAATCTTGACACCAAAGAGTAGAATACTTATACCTATAGCTTGACACTCTCATTTTGATAACCCATAGACAAAATAGAGATCCACCATTAAATAAATAGTATAGTCAAGATCATTTAATATTATAAACATAAAGCTTTGCTTGCTTTGCTTTGCTTACCCCTCATTGCAAAGAAGGCGTGATAGGTACAAACCTATCTATAATCTAAACACGTTCACATTTTCAAAGACAGCACAATCTAGGTCAGTGTTTCATTGTTTTACTGTACTATGCGGAATTGCATAATTTACACAAATCTACTGAATTTACATGCGCCTGAATTCGATCCGCTAGAACTGGCTTATTGGATGCTAATCACTAAAATAAACAGTAGGTATATGGGACAAGTGGAAGGGCAGTGATTTGGTTGATGATGATGACTATTATATGATGATATACAAAAAGCGTGATTATTAACCGACTTCAAAAAAGGAGGAGGTTCTCAATTCGGTTGTATTTTTTTCTTTTTTTTTGTGTTTGTTACCTCATATCTTCGTCATTTATGAACCGATTTGAAAAATTATTCTTTTATCTGAATGGATCTGCTTCCCGATTGGTCCCATAGAAATTTCATCAAAATCGGTTCAGCAGTTTGGTTATTAAATCAAAATAGCTGGAAAAAATATGTTATCCAAGTAAAAGAAATTGCGAAATTGATACATGACAAGGATTTGTGTGTGATGCGATAACTAAAAAGGGTAAAATAAAAACGTTTTTGCAAAAAAAATAACTGACTTCCAAAAAAAACTTTTTTTAGTGTTTTTTTTTTAAGTCGGTTATTTTTTTTTGCAAAAACGTTTTTATTTTACCCTTTTTTTTGTTTCGGTCTGGTTGAGTAACATTGCGGTCAGATTGATGTCCTTATTAAAAGAACGGCCTAGGAATCTTCTGTCATGTTCAAGAAGACCCTCGCAGATGTCATGCATATTGAGGACTGTTTTCATTGTAGGCAGGACGAAGCATTTAAACATACCGAACTTTTACGAAGCAAGACTAAAAGGTTTTTTTGAACCCAAATCTACTGTTATCCTACGATTAGCTAAGTTCATTGCCTGGCTTGTCATAGCGTTACAAGTGAAAACATGGAACTGTCGAATACTCATAATGTGCGAGGAATTATTGGAAAGAAAATGGAGAGGGTGATAGCGTGACGGTTGACAGGGAGAACGGAAGAAAAAAAGCCGTTGTGCCGATCACAAGCATAATAGTACAAGGCTTGGAAGAGATGATGAGTGGAAATCTCACATTTTCTTAATTGCACTAAACGTGGACGTTAATTTTACGAAGTTTTAAACTTAACGTTATCCACGCAGTCACAGTCACCCCAAAGTGAACCCCAAAAACAATTATTCTAATCCAATGTGACAAATAATTACTTTACGTAAACTTACTATTGTATGCATATTCGTTGAGATAGAACAAAAAATACGTTCTCATGAAACGAGTTTAACTATAACAACAAAGCAAAACATCAAAAACAAAACTAAGTTCCTCGAGGCTAGAGGAGAATACAATAAGTATAAATTACAATGTTTATTTATTTATTTATTGGCCTATCTACAATTGTTACACTGTTTATCCTAATAATACAAGCAATATGATACAAGCATAGTGTACAATATGATGCGATAGACACAGCATGCATGTTTTTTACTTATAGGTACAATATACATTAAAACGATTGTTAGGGGCTTTCGGCAGATATATATTATCCCAGCACCTACCATCCTACACCACATTTCACCAGTTAAGTATATGGAATTTGATAGGATAATGCCATCAACTGGTCACAAATTGAGATTTATGTTCAAGTGAAAAACCAAAATCCAATAAACATAACATGGCTTTTACATAACATAACATTACGCCTGTAATCCCCGAAGGGTTAGGCAGAGGTGTACCTAATGGTACATCCGAGGCTTTTATGTCATTTAAATGCGTTCTTTTGACACATTTTGCAAATGGTATTTTCTAATTGCATCGTTACTCGTAACGAAGTGATTTCAGACCTATTTTCCTCAGAGCTGACTAATCAGATTTTCCACGACTTACCCGAGATTCCTTTGCAATATGTCATCAAAAATATTGACTGTTATTATGAAATCATTTGCGAGCAATTTGATGCCACAGCGATTTGACTCGGCGATGTTTTTAGGTCAATACTATAAATACCTATCCATTGTTGTAGAAAAATCTAGGTAGGTATTAAATTTATGGAAAGGTTGAACAGAGGTTCATTACTTTTGAAGGATGGCCAGATTACCTAAACCAATGGGCCCAATTGGTAGGTGCATATACTAGGGTTGCCAACTTATTTCAGACGAAAACGAAATAACCGATTATAGAAAGGGGAAATAAAAATGAGTAATAATTATTGTTATTTTTAAATCTGTATTTTAGTGGGTGCATTTTAATTGATTTTAAAATAACTGTGTGACTTTCTAACACTACATTAAAATAAATCAGGAGCTCATAATTTTCTATGTAGTCATGATGTGTTCTCTCAAGTAGGATGCAAGAACGAGCGAAGCGAGCTCGATTTTTTTTGCACCCAGCCTCGGATACGTAAAGTTCGCTTTGGATCGTTCATCGAAATATAAGTAACTGTTGCCCTATGCAGAAAAGCTAGAAAATTGTTAGAATACAGGATCCAAAATCGAGCTCATTTTGATGCCCCGGGATAAGCATAAGACAGCCCTGACTGTAAAGTCTCTCCCAATGAGTGCAGAAGTGGCAGGAATTCATTAAATTCAATTTAAAATGACGGGTCAATATTAATAGAGTATTTAAGCGTAGGTGGTACTCTATTGCTTTTGTACAAAGAGAACACTCACGCAAAAAAAGTACAATACTCAATATTAGAGTACAGTTGCAACCCTACCTAAGACTGAGAATTCAAACAAATTCCATTCCATATAGGTAGTTTAGGAAGCTTTATATTAATAGATAGGCAGCTACATTCTCCAATCTGCTAATAATCCGACAGCCAAGAATTGCTGATGGAGCCATTTTTTACCCAGACAGTAGTGGTCTTTGGAAGACCCATCACTGATACAAAATAGTAAGATTATGCGTATTATTTGGAGACAAACCCCCAAAACAATCCTTATATGTTATCTTTTACCTATAATAATAATGATTGCATAGTGACATATCGATATATCCTCAAGAAAGGCATGCACATTTGTTTCGCGTATACCTATGTTCGAGGTCGTTCAGTGATAGCACAGTTGTGAAGACAATGTGTTTGCAGGCTTTATGCCTGTGCCGATTACATGTCGCCAGTACATGTGCACGAAGTTACTGCATGAATTAATCATTTAGTATAGGAAAATACGCGCTCAATGGGAAACTTGATATCGAATTCATTAAAGGCACACAAAGGAGCAACTTACATAGTGACATCTTAAGAACATATGGAAATGGTTTTTTTATAAAATGGAAGCTACGCCTACACATAAAATGTAGGTAAAGTGAAAAACTACCTAATATCAAAGTCACCTTTACCAAATCTCATAGTACCTACTCCACGAACAGTCGATAAGAATTCGCTTAGCAATCTCGAAATTTGAACACAACTAGAAAATAGTGCGTTTTTAATCAAATAAATTAGTTGTGGGCAGAGAAGTGAAACGCCTTCACACCTTGACAACAACAATAGTTAAGCGTCGCTAAAACAATTAGTTTAGAGTCATAAAGTTAGATAATGAAGATATCACAGGAGTTTTAATTCTACCTCTTGGCTCATTTGAACGTTTTGACCAAGCAATAAATCAGCGCCAGTCAAGGTGAAATATCTTTAAGTAATAGTCAACCTTCCGGGTCGGGGGCTCTGTAACTTTGCTTACTGGTTTTTTCTTATTTCGAAGTGGAATTTACGTACAAGAAAAAAATAAGAAACCCTGCTGGGGACAATGTGTTTTTCAAGGAACTAAGACCGACCACCAGAATGATATTCTTACGACCGCATTATGCAAGTTCCATCATTGTCAAGGTGGGTTAGACAGGTCAGCTAAATAGTCACCGTAGGAATACTCAACATGGGATGTAGGTATTATGAATCTGAAATTTAAAAAAAAAACCAGGTGTTCTATGAAGAATCCCTACTTCCCCTACTTCTAGAACACAGGATTCCTCTCCGTGATATAATGTGTGCTAGGGCAATTAATTATTAGGTTAATCGATAGGGGAACTGTAGGTCCTTGCCAATTCAAACGATACTAAGTTACTATTTTTTTATAAAAAATCACGCTTAGGCAAGTGCTAATACCTGCATTTTCTGAACCCTAAACAAAGAAAAAAGTATTGTTTATATCGTTATCAACATAACTCAGTGGTAGTTTTAGTTTACACTTTTAAGTTAATTATGGCTACAAAGTAATTGGTGTTGATACTGAATTATCATTATCCACAAGGAGGCTACGTAACTCTGTGTCAGTAATTGGTTACTACAAAGATACGGCACACAAAGTCACGTTCGGTACGTGACCAAAGTTCAATCATAATGCAATCTTGTCACATTGTGCAACCCTATTTGTTCGGACCCTGGACCTTCTGATCTCCGGTTCAGAATGATAAAGATTCGAAACTCAGCATTGGCATTATTTACTAGCTCCACTTCCTCATTACCATAAACAAAATCACACAAAGTAGCAGGCTCGCTCCTCTTACAAGAGATTTGCACATATCTGGCGAAATGTGGTTAATATAGTTACACATCTGCCAAAACCCGTGGGGGAAAACAGGTATTATATTAGTAGCATTGTATTTCTTGAAACACATATAAACCACAAATAAAATTGATGTTTACGTTTTTACCCGAGTGAGTGCTTCGGGACTGTCCGTTTGAGCCTAGAACAAATCGGGAAATCCCGAAGCATACATATGACATAAAATACAAACTTGATACCAACTGTAGTTTATAATTCAATCGTTATCAGTAGGAATGGTTTTATATATTTGTTTAGGTATGGGTGGAACTATAGCACCAACTGACCAAACAAAAACAGAGTGACGTAGAATTAACACACACTGTAGTTATTCAAAAAGTCTCTACATAATTTAACAAGTTTTATGTAAGCCTCAGAAAAGCCTTGCCTTTTACCATGTCTAATTACTTAATTACGCAACTAAAAACTGAATAATTTCTATTCAATTGTAGTATATTTAGTAGTAGTTATTTTGAGGAATTAAATTCAATAACTAGAGCATATGTATATAAACTATATATCTGGATTGAGGTCACGTATTTCTAAAATATAGATAATGCTGTAACAGCCGGTAGTAGCAAACTATCGGCTATTACAACAGTACTAATTAAGATTAAAAGTGCAGGCCAAGAAAAGGCCCTTGTCTGTTGAAATTCATACTAACCACATGTTTTTTTCCACAGTCAATGCATTCATCACCACTGCGGCTCCTAAATATCCAATACAGCTGCATATTCAATCCAGATGAAAAACGAAGACGCAGTACTGAAGACAAGTTTTTCAACGAAATTGTGACAATCGTTGCAGATTAGCAAAGAGTAAATAGACTATAACAATACTATTGATAAGTTTTTGTTAACAATAAAAACGACGAACTATTGACTTTGCTGAAAGACGACGTTTTTTCAGCTGATGCCGTTATGGTTATAGAACTGTTATCTGTGTAAATAAAAGATAAAACCTGTGAAAAGAACTATGGAGTTTATTGTTTGTTGTCCTTTATAGGAATCTACACTTTGGATTTCAGTCCACTAAGTCCGAAATCCTTCGTAATGTTTTTGTGTTTGTTTTCTTTTACTGTTGTAGCTCATTGGTGGGCAAGATTGACTTAGCCTTAGCTTATACACAAAATAAAACAGGTTCTTAAACGTTCGGGCCTAAACTTTTTTGACAACTTACTAAACTACACACATCAAAAGTGTCTAGGGATCAAGCATTTTTATGCGGATTTCTTGAGATTGAGATGTGGCTTTGTAATAAATTTATGATTTTATAAATTTATATGGATCCTTTTTGGTGCATTTCATAATTTGAATCAGAAACTCTCAATCAAATTCGAGTAAAAGATGAAAATAAGCTGTCAATATTTTCCCTATAAAAACATACAACGCATTGAAGACATTATTAGTGCTACTGTTTCCCTACTACTGATTAAAACCAACGTTATTATGGAGCGGCGACGTCATTTAAGCAGGGAAGAAATGCTCAGAGCCGTGGGAATGATAGAAGCTGGTTCCCGGCAACTTACTGTGGCTTTAGCTCTGAATACAAGTCAGAGTGTTATCAGTCGACTTTGGACACGTTACCGAAGCACTGGTACCGTGGCTGAGCGCCATGGAGGACGGTATCGCTGCACCACACGGAGACAAGACCGATACATTCAAATCTTAACTCGAAGAGCTCCAACAATAACCGCCATGATGTTAGCCGTGAGGCTTCATCACTCTTCAGGGAACTTAATTAGCGACCAAACAGTCAGAAACCGCTTGCATGAAGTGAACCTTCATTCCCGAAGACCGCTACGGGTACCACCTATAGCAATGCACAATCGTAGGATTCGATATCAATGGGCTCTTGAACACAGAAATTGGGCAGAAGAACAATGGCGTTTCGTGTGCTTTTCTGATGAGTCTCGTTTTGGTATGAGACCGGATACAAGACGTATACGACACTGGAGAACCCCTGGACGCCAACAGCGATTAAAATCCTGCCAGGAAGTCCATCCTTATAGTGGTGGAACCATCATGGTATGGGCGGGTATTTGGATCGGCGGAAGAACTGAGTTGATTTGGATCAGAGGCAACCTCAACGCTCAAATTTATGCTGAGACGATTGTATCAGACGTCATCGTTCCTCTACAAGTGCAAATCGGTCCCTTATTTCAGTTAATGCATGATAATGCACGACCGCACACCGCAAGAGTTGTAAACCAGACTCTCGCCGCAGCTAACATCAATGTCCTGCCCTGGCCTGCTAAGTCGCCAGACTTGAACCCGATTGAGCATGCATGGGATATGCTACAGAGAAGAGCTCTGCCGAATATGGAGGGTATCCAGTCGCAAGAAGACCTTTTTTTGTTGTTGCAACGAACATGGGCGGCCATTCCACAGCGTGATTTGGATGAACTCATTTTGAGTATGCCAAACCGATGTTCTTGTGTTGTTAGTGTTCGCGGTAGAAACACGGATTATTAATTGTTTAAGTTACCCAATAAAATTTTAAAGAAAACTGTTATTTCAGTCTTTTTTTCGAACTTTAATGTTAGTGGTTCAAATGTCAAAAATCCCTTTATTAGGAAAATGGCAAATTTCTTTATTAATGCAAAGGTGACTTGGTTTATCGTTACTGTGACAAACGAAAACACTTTATTTGATGAATCCTTAAAGAAAATTTTAATTAATATCAATCAGGAGAAAAGTTATTGCAAAAATATATGTTGATCCCTAGATACTTTTGATGTGGGTATATTTAGGTTACACACCATACAAATGGCCGCTCTAATCTAATCCGTATCAGAAACTCAATCTATGTTACGGAAACTATGATTCGTACTAAACCCTAAAAACTTGCAAGAAGGCCAAATTGCGGCTCTATTTACAACTAAATTGGAAAATTGGATTTAGTCGTATCAGCAGTAAGTTGATCAAATGGGAGAATTTGTTAGGTCGCGCGTCCTCGTAATTTTAGCTTAGAAAAGTTTTTCGTAAGGAAAATATAGTTCGTATGTTTGTTTGTGGGGAGGAAAATACGGGGTCCACCATGAAACGTGATAACTTTGTTTATAAACGTGTAAGTGACTTCTACTAATAAGAATAAAACAGCGATAAATCAAGAATGATTCACGATTCACCAATGCCCATGTTGTGATAAGATTGTGGTAATTATTATAATTAAATTGACACATTATTATAGAGGATTTCTGACGTCTTTGCCAAGTGTTTATATTTATCAGATAAGATAATGTCATTGTGTATTAGACGAAGTTTGACAAAAAAATATCGCTTATAGATAGACGGATAGATTTAGTAGAAACACGCTGAGGCTTTGAAACAAAAGGAAGAAATACACAAACACTCATATAGCCTTAGGTTTACATTACATTATATTTTCCTACAAAACATCTCACAATTTCCACAATGCCGCTGGTCTGTAGAGGAAAGTGGTTGTTTTTCTCAGCGAGCACCAGCAGCTGATCTTCCCACGCTATGAAAGTGGACGCCGGGGGAAGGCTACCAACCTGTTACCACTCGAACTTGTTGCTGTCTTTACATGCAACACGTTATTATAACCCAGCTCTTTAAAACAGCACGTACGGCTGCTCCACCTCGTAAGTATTGTGTTTTTAGGGGCTCAGTAATCTTAACTTTATAAAAAAGCAGGTATTTCGCCCGACTGTCTACAACATTTTACACAGACATGAGTAGTTTCGTTTTTAATTTTCCTAATATAACCTTCTAAACAAATGAAAAAAAAAACAAGAAATCACCAACCCGTAAAGGTACCTAATTCACTTTTATCATTAGGTACCTACATTGACCTCAGTCGTCTACGGAGAATCCGAATAAACTTGATCCAAGTGAACATGTGCATGTGTGTGTCGGACTTAGTATTTATCTCTACCTGAGACACTCGAGTCATATCAGCGCAGACAATAACAACGCTATAAAGAAATGCGACTGATATTTATGTACATATGTATGTTTCTTATCTGTACATACTCGCCAAAACGTGTCTGTACGTAGATTTCCTATCTATATACTTACACTTATGTATATTGCTGACAAAAGTATCATACGCCATGATTGGTACAGTGAAGGATGATTCTGATTGCCAACATACTAAATTACATATCTCTTAGCACTGTTCGTCAGGGAAAAACATAAGTAAATGCTGCATATCTGGTTATCATGAGACATAGGTATGACAGGTGATTATGCAAATATGATCGAATGATACCTTATCAACGATTTATATGGATTTGTATCGGCCTATAATTTTGTATGACAAAGGAAGCAGACATAACCTAGGGTTATGTATCTGTCAATCCTCTGAAAGCCGATTCTATTCTTCCATTTGATGCAACTTTTCAGGAATGTTTTGAGCGATCTTTGAGCAGAGGTCTATTCTTAGAGGAAGCTACACGTGGTAGGTACACATAGTAGGTATATTTTAGTTTATAAATAGCTGACGTGGACAAGTTGACGCTCGCAACAGATGCAATCAAACAATTAATTAAGACGGCAACTGTGGCACTGACGATACGTAACATGTGCAGCGTATGAAAAACATTTCTTCACTGTTTCATCAAGATGTGAGCTTTTGTTTAATATAAGAAAATAGACCATTTGCACAAAATAACGTTTTATTTAATTTTAGTGTTCCTAGTTTTTTTGCTATAAAAGTAATCGGTTTTGTCTCGTGTCAACTTAATTAGAGATAAATTACAACATAGGTAAGTGAATAAATTGAAAAAGTCATTAGGTTGGGCCCATTAATTACTCCGTTATTCTTGCCTAATTACTATTTTACTATTGTATTGTGTAATGATCACTTGTGAAGGAAAATAAGAAGAAACCAGCATGCCTGAGAGATATTTCTTTCGATGGCATGTAAAACCAAGTCAGAGGCCAAAAGGTGGCATAAAAACTCTGACACCAGGTAAGGCACTTGAGGTTACTTTCAATAAAAGTTCATAGAACACAAACTTTCTCTAAAACAAAGTAAACTGCTTTTAGCTGTTGTCATTACCTAATTAAGTATTTATCCTTTAAGTAGGTATTATTAACATAAGATGAGGTGTATTATGTTTATAACGAAAGATAGTCAGCAAAACGTGAAAAGCAATCATTATATTTTACCTAGACGTAATTATTTAAAAAAAAACATGTACTTAATATACAGAATAATTATTTAATCTCCCCGGATACAAGGAAAACGGGGTTCTGGCGATGACGGCAGCCCACAATCAGTCATCGAACATTATTACCTCAACAGTCGTATCCTGTTTTAACGTAGAAATGGAACATTTCGAAGAATTAGCAATGTTGATCGAAAAACGTTTAAAGAGAAAATAGTAAATACAAGACGTATATGGAAGTTCGAAGAAATAGCTGAAGATTAATGTACGTATATCTTTTTTATGTATCTCGCTGGTCGTCTATGGAGGTTATTGTCTGCTTAACCGAGCAATCCTGTGGACCTTAAGAGTGAGGCCTCAGGACAGGGCAAAAAAGAAATAACTAAGTGACTTCACGCTAAGCGTTACGCCTGTGTGGTACAGACCTCGGCTAAGGGGAAGAACAGCAAGAGACAGGCTAGATCGGATCAAAGATGTAGGTACGGTCTGCTGTTACTAGGGTCATGATGGCTATCTTCTCCTTCTTTGGCATTCATTTGTAAAGGCCTCTTGCATTGCTCACCAGTCTTGCCTATGTCAAAAGATAGATTCCATGCAAGGGAATATGCCCAAACATAATATTGTGATGTAAAAGTTAACCCCTCAATTGACCTTAGATACATATGTATAAAACAAACAAAGAAACTAGAAAAATATTATTTTATTGCTCATATTAAAAATGGGCCGATTTACTGTGTAATTCGTACCGGTCCCAAATTCCGATAAACTTGAATTCGATAGACTCATTGTTTCAACTTTCAAGGTACATACATATATCCTAAGTACCAATGTACCGATAAATTGAGTTAAACTGTTTCAGTAAGACTATAAAAATATACGTTTAAATTGTTACGGTGCCATTCTGTGCATTAAATAACTAGATTTATTGGTACTTTGACGTTCGAACAGATTATGGTAATTTATTTTTTGAATACAGCGGTAGGACAATTATTGCAAGAGACATAAAAATGATGCTCGTAAAATTAAATATTTTTACTGGTAGAAAACTTTCTAGGCGTATTACAACGATCTTATTTCACGGGCATTATTTACATAATCCAATTTCCCATTCTTATTAGGTATATACATGTACATATATATTTATATAGTGTAGCAAGTACATCATATATAAATGTATGTATATAAATATATGTACTTGTACACACGAAATATATTGATTGACATTGGGCACAATGACTACGGTAAAGTAAAAGTCTGTTATTAACATTTCTAGTTTTATTAAACTTCATTGATATAATTTAGATGGCAGCCTCGCACGATCCATCAAACTGGATGACTCTCACTCGCGTGAACGTTGACTATTTGTTGCAATTTTTAACGTCTAAAGAGCATCTTTGGGGTGTCGTTTAACATTTCCAGCTATGCGATACACGAGACATTTGTAAGAAACAGATGTTTCTTGGGACAGGTGTAATGTGTTCATTGCCTTGCCTTGCATTTAGTAAGTACTAAAAAAAGACCTAGGCCGAAACGGGGCAGTACGTAATGTAGCCAAAAAGAATAATGATAAACGTGGACGTAAAGTTCGTATTCAGTTATGATATGGCTGTGTCGTGCATAGTTTGTCCTATTTAGCCACACCCGGGAGACTTCCAACGCGGTACAAACCGGGATGACTCATTAAATGTTGGCCGCAGTTTTATCTCCGGGGAATTTCTCCTTTGTTACACACGCTAACGTTTTGGCTACTATTCAACTATCCAACGAAAAAAATACTAAGTGCTCCATATGCGCTTAAAAAGGGAAAGATTGAAATGTCGCAGGAAATAATGTCACAGAATTCACTTTCATTATAAGAAGTGAAACTGGATTTTATGAAAATTTTCCATAATCAGATAAATTGCAACTATCAAAACATAATCAACTTTATAGTTACTGCCGCGAACGTGTATGCTTAGATATTTCTATTTGGATACTAGATACTACACTCAAAATTATTCACATAGTATGAACTAGTGACAGAATAGAACTGTTTATTGTTTATTTTAGCTCTGCTGACTGTCATTAGCTAATCCACATTAAATCGATAGTATCATTAATTTCGCAATAAGCTGAACCTACTTACCGATGTAATGAGTACTTAGGCACATCATTTTGCTTTCTTGTAAATATTACATCAAGTAATTTATTTAATTCGGAGTGCAGTGACTCACAGTATTAACATTACACTACGTCGGCGCGCTGACAAATAAATAAATGTACGATTGACACGAGTGACGTATTCAATAAATTAGTTACAAACTGTGTACATAACAAGTTTTAAAGATAAAACCAGGTTTCCTCGTCAGTGTTACACGGCCAGACAAAGGCAGGATCTAGATAATTAGTTGCGGACAAAAATAGTCGTCGCAGTCGGGCCCTGGGCCAGGTGACGTCAGCGCGCCAGGGCCGGCGGCGGGGCAAGACGGGCCCCGCGCCAGTGTCGCGCGCGCCGTCAGCCCGCTCGCACGCCACCTGCCGAGCCTGACTCCGCGCCACCAGCCGCTCCGCTGCGCCTGCCGCCTGCCCGCCTCCACCGCCCC
The DNA here is from genome assembly GCA_964057025.1 of Standfussiana lucernea. NCBI lineage: Eukaryota > Metazoa > Arthropoda > Insecta > Lepidoptera > Noctuidae > Standfussiana > Standfussiana lucernea. The sequence continues at coordinate 4,904,440 of OZ059787.1, read as the reverse complement.
CCTCCCGGCTGCCTACGCGATCCTGAACTACACGCTTACTGTAAGTACTCACTGGCGACCCTATTATATTTATGTTACATACGTGTTGAAAGCTATTGTCTAACTGCAACGATGCAACGCGATAACATCCGATGCAGATTTCACTTCGGCCTACTGTGCTACGGTATATTAACTATTTTACGACGGCGTTATTTTTTTATTACAATTTTATATTTATTCAATTTACTAATTAATGGGGCCTAGGTTATATCGGTACAGAGAAGCGAGTCAACCTTGGCGCATCGTGCAATGCAGCGGGGACCTTGCAAGTCACGCGTCAGAGTAACCTCGACTCACGCCGTACTCGCGCCGCTACCACCATTACCATCGGTACTATCGCAATATTTTGGTCGATTGACGTGAAGCGTGTTTCATTGCTTGCCGCGTAGACTCACACGCGGAAATTTTCATACGAAACGGGCAATGGATGCAATACTAGTAGATAAGATCGGATGGTATTTATTATCTTGGTGCGGCAACATGTTGATAGACGCGCTATGGAACTAACACAAACAGCTGACTGCTGACGACGTGTTTCTTTTTTTGACTGATAAAAAATATGACGCGGTCATTCAAGGACGGTCGACCACTGACGAGAGGTATTTCCCGTTTTTGAACTGTCAATGTGACACGTAAATGGCGATGAAACGACTTCATTATTAAAAGTATATAATGTACGAGAGATGCGGTTAACTTGTGGATATACTCGTTCATACAAATGGGTAATTAAGTGATATTGCGTTATTAACACGCGTTGGCAAGGGGCCTCAATGTTCCCGAGTTATCGCGTCGGAAAAACACGCCATACTTTATCGTGTGTTGTTCGCTATCAGCTCGGCGGAGTTACTAACTGTATTGTAATGTAGTGCCCGTACTCTTCGAGGGGCCCACTGCTTACAAACATCACGTGTGCGATTAGCTCTATTCTTACAGAACTATTAAGTCACCATCTTTGAAATTTCGCACTGAACACACCGCTCCATAAAAAATATAACGGAGTAACTGTACACTAAAAGTAAAGGTGATCTCGAAATTGAAAGTGCCCAAGTTTCGTGAACCACTTTTTTTAAAAACTTGTCCTGCCTGATTTCCGGGGCCTTGCTCGACCACCCGATATCCTTAGTTGTCCAGTCGTATTGTAACCCAAATATTGCAAATCGTTTAATGCACTTTAAGATAAATAGGAGCTAAGTAAATTGTTAACTTTTTAAAATGGTTCGATACATTGAAATGCGTAGCGTAGTTATGTAGGTTCTTCATCATAATTCGCCAAATCAACCTGTAACTTCGTAACGACGCGACGCGACGTTTCGCTCGGACTATCTCAAGATTTCAATGATAATATTTATTCAACGTTGCCTTCTAGAACGTCTTTAGACATATTTTTTTCACCTCGAGTTGGCATTGATCGTGGTCCACAAAACCGGTAAGGTTGCGGTTACCCTTCGCTCAACGCTCAAACATGCTCGGCCAATCGACTACCTTATATTCAAATAAAACCTCATTTAATTACAATTACCTACTCTTATAATTGTGACACATAAGCCTACGTAAATTTTATTCGGAAATTCAAGAACTAATATACTTAATAGGTCAATTATTATTCATCAAGTTAAACATCTTCGCTACCCAACTTACACTTTGTTTTGATATGATTGTTTTGACTACGATCTGCGTCAAAATTTGTTCTTGCGAATAATAGATATCTTCATGTTAATGTCATGTTATCAATTAAAGTTAGTTTATATACTTCTTCTTTGTTTTTCAGAGTGCAATGGTCAGAAGATACGAAAGAATGAGTGGACGCCAGTCCTGGAACGAAGACGACATGGCCAAGGCTGTCGCTGCGGTGGTGTCAGGTAAGATGGGGTACAAGCTGGCCGCCAGGACCTTCCACATACCTCGCTCAACCCTCCAAAGACGCGCTAGCAAGATAAGGTACCAGCAGCCAGACGACCCCAAACCTTTAATGGGCCACTACCGGAGGGTGTTCACAGATAGTCAAGAGAAAGACTTGGTTGGATACATAAAAAGCATGGAAAAGTATTTTATGGGAGTCTCAAGGCGAGATATTCGGGAATTAGCTTTCCAGTACGCAGAAGACAACAATCTGAATCATCCATTTGACGTCAACACCAGAATGGCTGGAGAAGACTGGGTCAGGAACTTCCTGAAGAGGAATCCTGAACTCCTGGACAAGTCAGACCACGAGTGCGCCATGGAGCCCGTGAACTTTGACCAGTTCTATCACTTTATGTGTCAGCTATCATGATGACTCGTTGCTTAGTACGTCAAAACTAGTTGTAAGGAAAAAGGTCAAGTTCGCCCCCGAGAGAGCCTCAACATTAATGTATGACAGTGTGAATCCAACCTGTGTATACTGTATGCCCACTCTTGTAACCATTCATATTAATATGCTGTACAAAAAATTGCTCAATAACACACATTCGTAATCAAAATATGCTATCCACATCAAGACTTTAGGCAATTCGTATTCACAAGTTGGAACATAAGTACAGCAAGATTTTATGGAAACATTTTTTAAATTTGTATAAAAGAGAGCCAAGCTCAAAAAATGCGATGTTACCTTTGATATTTTTCTTAATTTGGTTAGATAATTAATTTTGTTACTTTTCGGGACCGTCACCCGTGGCGTGCGAGGAGGCTCTGCCCTCGTGCCCGGGTCATAGTCACGGTTCTGCACTTATTAAGTACTTACGAAGTCTATAGTTGTATCTGATTTATAGTTTAAATTTTGTTATTTAATGGTACTAAAAGATAACTTGCTAAATTAAGGGCTGTGATAACAGAGAAAGGTGTATTTTTATGGAACATATCTATTGAGGTGATGTATCTATTTACAAAAACGGTATCTGATATTTTAAATTTAATAATGCTTATTACAAAATGTACATGAATGCTGAGTATTGGTTGTAAAAATATTCCGTAACATGGTTTCTACCGGCAAGCTGCAACGTAGCGGTGCTCTGATTAGCAATATTTCCTTTGTGTGCAATAATAAACCTGCGTACTTGGTGGCACATACAACTATGCTGCGCGTCACACCAGAAGCGTCAAATAACATGTTTCAGCGGAGTCATGTCATGCGCGTGCACCGCTTTATGTGTGCCAAACTCTATTATGCACACCATGTAAAAAATACTCTCGTCAGATAATATACACACAGACAACAACAACAAACATTTTACAACTAAGTTGTGTTTGAAAAGTTAGATATTTCAATTACGAAAAGAATGTCAACTTTCATGCCGTCCTTTTTCAATCTATGATTTCTGTACATTGCACATAACATATCTAACATATGTAAATTAAACAATATGTTGAAAATTTGCGCTAATTAATTCACGGAATATACGCGGGTGAATCCGCAAGCGAGGCAAACATTCCCATTAGCCTGAGTTTGACGTAGCTCGCATAGCGCAGAGTTGCCAGTTACGGAACATTTCCCCCTGATGAATGCTGATAACGAACGCGTCAGCATTTCAGTGTTGCTAGCTCAATCCGACACCACTCCACGCCAGGCGGCACCGCTTGACGTAGCCAACGCACCTGCGTCATCTACATTTATATAAACTTTACGTGGTATAGGGATGGGAAGGTCTTATTCGTGGGATTTAGGCTTATCTAATTATTTCGCCTGTAGTTCAAATTATTATGTTCGTTGTTACGTCCAAATCAATTTTATTTTTTTATGGTCATTATTTCATCCCACTGTACCAAATTAGTTATTATAATTACTTATTGTCGTTACCTGATTCAAGTTTTGATCTCTTTAACTTAGTTCAAAATAGCAAAATGTTTATTTATTTAGATCTCGAAATATTAAATATTGTTGGTTTCAAAAAGAAATTTTAACATTTGAAAACATTACCTGTATGCCAAACTATGTTGTTATTTTGAGATTTATTTTTAATTAATAAATATAATAATATATTCCTATGTACTTAGTTTAAAAAAATTGTGATTATAAATTGAAATATTTAATAAAGAAAATGTTAAGTACCTATGTATGTCAATCTTTTTTTACTTTCTTTGTCAATCAATTTCTAATCTTGTTAGGATCCTTGCACCAATCAACCTAAGAATGACGCAAACTATGAGCTAACAAGAAACAAGTCGTGAGCAGATAATAGTTTGATAAAACAAACGGCTGCTGTAATCAAACAATAGGTACTTACTGGGAAACTCATAAGTTTCAGTACGACGTTGGTGAAAGGTCAATACAATTAGATTTTCAGGAACGCCATAATTCCAACAATGAAACTGAACGCGATTCACATCAAAACCGCATTCAAGAGCTGTCATCAGTGATGACTCTGACAGCTCTTGAGCGGAGTTTAGATGTGCTGATCGACACGCAAGAGTCCATTGTTGTATAGCAAAAAAGGAATTATACAATTCAATGATGATTAAGGCATGACATCACATACAGCCTATTGGAATTATAGAACAACGTCATAATTTTATAATGTATGTTAATAGAAATATTACTTCATGTGTTGAATTCATTATAGGTACTTCATGTAGTGAAAATAGTGCTTGAAATGCAAGGGAAACGTTAGGTGCTACGAACATGGTACGAAGAAAAGTTTATTAAAATTCATTGAATATTCCCTGAGATTTCCATACAACCGACATTTTTTTAAGTTTTACCAGTTCAGCAAAACCCAGTAAAAACATCTCCAGCGCATAAACTGATTAAAAAAGCACTTCAATCTCATAACGAACTGCGAGTACAAACTCAATCACGTTGTACGTGATGGTTTTTACTTGAAAACCGTAATCTTTAAAGTGGAGGTAGGACTTGAGTCTTCGTCTAATACTGAGTAAACAGGTCAGTGCATTAAGCTGGGCTGCGCTGGAAAATGCTGGGCTGTGCTGGGCTAATGCACCGAGTGCTGGAACGATGTGTACGGAAAGTGCGGCGTCGTCGTTGAGAGTGCTTACCTCACAGAGTATAAATGTGACAAGCTAATGATGACGTTGGTATCTTAAGGGGGAAGCGGCAGGGTAACCCGCGAAATTCAAATTTTCTTGAGTTTTTTGCAATTTCCAGGACAGTGTCAGGTTAAACAAAATATGATTTGCGAACGTAACACGTATGTAGTTACAGAATTTATTATAATAATTAAAAATCATCAATACAGCCCTCGAAGTTCATTTTACCCCAATCAATGACTATTTCATGGGAAAGTCATTCAATAGGGTTAAATGAACTTCGAGGGCTGTATTGATGATTTTAGTGCTTAAAACTCTGTAAAGCCATATTTATATATAATTATTTTAATCAACATACAACCCGACACTGACCAGCATATTGCAAAAAACCTGAGAAAAATCGAATTTCGCGGGTTACCCTGGCGCTTTCGCTTTGAGTGCATTGTCAGCAGCAGTAAGCGTTAATGGGACCTTGAACACTGCTACAGATGTGTAAGTATCTAATGCTTCAAAACTGGTACGTTACTGCAACTCAAATAAAGAAAATCAAGGTGTATTATTGTTCGTGACAGTTTAATTTTAATTTTCTAAACTTGCTGCTACAAATACATAATTAAAATGTGATTTTTAATTACTTCAGGATTTTGAAACAGAAACAAATTGAGTTGCTCTGTGACGAGAAAGTGTTATTAATTATTATGCCTTAAACTTTTTACATCATATAATATATGAACTTAAACCTAGGTATAAATCTTACCTGAAAAGAAAAACAAGCATTTAAAGCTATAATATATCGCAAATACTTTTTAATTTTGTTATTTTACTCTTATTTAAAGCTATATATCGCAAATACTTTTTAATTTTGTTATTTTACTCTTATTAACGTTCACTACCACGAATGTATGTAATATAAGCTCTCCTATAACAAATATGCACAAAAAAGGCAAAATGTGCACAATCAAAATTCTATTTATTATTAAAATTTACGTTTATTTGCTCAAAATATATATATAATCTATATACGTACATAATTTTATTATTATAAATCTGTAGACGTGGCGTTTCTGTACATTGAAAATATTTAGTCAAAAAATAGTAGGGGTGTTAAAGGATAACAAACAGAACTCATTTCTACTATTTTTAGAATTTTTGTCTGTTTGTCTGTATATCTGTATGTCGGCAGTCTGCTAGTCTACGGGTATGTTTGTTTGTTTAAGTATCACGTGAAAATTACAAGACCAATGTGGTTAGTTTCAATAATAATAATAATAATAATTGTAAATCACTTGCACAGACTGACTATAAGCATCGACATGACCAAGTTGCCGCTATTATACACCAACAATTAGCATTTAAATATAAAATCATAAATGAGATGAAACCATATTATAAATATAAACCGGAAGTAATACTAGACAATAACAATCAGAAAATCTATTGGGATCGGACGATACTAACAGACAAAACTATACATTTCAATAGACCAGATATAACCGTTCACGATAAAGCCAATAAAACAGTTTACTTAATAGATATAGCTATCCCGAACTCACACAACATTCAAACTACAATATCTGATAAGCTTAGTAAATATCAAGACCTCGCTATAGAAATAAAAACCCAGTGGGAAGCACAAACCGTCCACATCGTCCCTATAGTGCTCTCTTCTACTGGTATCGTACCAAAATCTCTTATACAAAGCCTTAACACTTTACACATGCCTCCCCACACACTTCAGCTGCTCCAAAAAGCAACAATTCTCAACACCTGTCGCATCACCCGGAAATTCCTTACTTCTTCTACAATATCATCCACATTCACCATTTAAACTCCCCCCTACAAACTTGGCTCTGGCCCGTGGGTAGGGTTTTTGTACTCTCTTACGAGAGAAGAACATAAAATAACTTGAAATAATAATAATAATAAATATAAGCCCCCTAAACAACCACACGTCCTGATTGACCATCTAATCACGTGGGGGGCGGACACACGAATGAGAAATTACTGGCGTGGCTAACGTGGCTCTGGAAACCCACTTAAAAATGGAGACTCGTTCAAAAAGAAAACGTATAGGGCCGCTGCCCGGGGGCGATCGCCGGGGCGCACCTGGAGCTGACGCTGGGTGTCTCAGCATGCGAACCGTCAGCGGTGAGGAGTTGAACAGGCGGGCTCCCACCGACAAAGATACTACAGCCGAAATCATTGACGATGGTGACAGACTGACGGACAGGACAGACACCCCTGTTGAACCGTACAGCCCAAGCACAGTGTCATACACACCTTCTAGGCAATCATCACCATCCATGCCATCGTCACCAACACTTTCATCACCCCCCATTATTAGTTTAAATACAGTCCCACCTACTCCAACCTTGAATGCTGCGCGGGGGGTATCTACCTTTTTGCCCGCGTCCACCAAGGCTGGAAAAGCAAGAGTTCGCATGAAATGGAGTAAAGAAGTAAATCTATTTATCATGCGGACTTACCTATACATAACTAAATTAGAGACCGATATGACCACATACAGACAACAACTGCATGCACTTTTCACCCGACAATATCCTGAAATTACAGTTTCAGAACAAAGAATCTCAGACCAAAGAAGAACCATAGTTAGGAACAAACTTCTATCTCAAGAAGTTATAGATCAATTAAAAGAAGAAGTACGAACACAATTACTACAAGAAGAAACAGTAAATTATACAGACACTAACAATATCACACAAAACATAAACGAAATTAGGCATCAAGAACAGCCACAATTGTTTAGTCAGTCACAACGTATTTATACCCAATCTCAACCGAACAACCGATCACAAGCCTACACACAAATATCACACACATCCACACAAACCGAATCTATTATTCTAACATTAGAAAATGACATTGAGACCATAGTCGTCCGAGATCAACATTTATTAACAGATACATATATTCAAGAAATTAATGACAAATTTAGAACAACAATAACACAATACTCTGGGATGGACCCAGCAGCTCGACCAAGGTTACCCAAACTTAAATACACACCTAACCTATTTCGTCTTGTCAATTTATTTAATGAGAGTATACTCACACAATATATATCTGATGAAACACAGCTTATAGACATACACCTACTTATATATAGCACAGCCGTAGTTATATCTGAAGAACTAAACTTTAAAATCACAGACTACACAAGAAGTCCAAGAACAAGACAGAATATAACACCAGCATGGCAACAGAGACTAGAAAAAGACATTGAAAAGTTAAGGGCAGACATTGGTAGACTCACACAATATATCAACGGATGCAGATCTAATAAACTAGTAAAAAGAATAGATGTCATATTTAGAAACCACTCCATGCACACCAGACACGAAAAAAGTAATAGAAAACCTGAAGAATTTTTAGACACCTTAAAACAAAAATTAGCACTCAAAGTTCATAGGCTCAAAAGATATAAAAAAAGCACAACAGCGCAAAAACGATAACGCAATATTTACCACAAATGAAAAAATATTTTATAGAAACCTACATAAACCAAAAACTGACGAAAATTATGAAAATAACACATACACACCTAACTTACCTACAAAAGAACAACTGGAAACTTATTGGGCTAGTATTTGGGAAGAGCAAAAACAACACAACGACAAAGCATCTTGGATAGCGGATGAAGAAGCAAAATGGAGAGAAACTGACGTGATGGAATTCGTAGAGATAACAGAGTCTGACATCATACACATTACAGCTAGATTACATAATTGGAAGTCGCCTGGAATAGACAAAATACATAATTTTTGGTACAAAAAGTTAACTGCATTACACAAATCTATAGCAAAAAATTTAACAGATATCGTATTAGGACAGCAGAATATACCCGAATTTATCACAATAGGAATTACTTACATGCTACCTAAGACTAAATACACATCAGAGCCTTCCCAATACAGACCAATCACATGCCTACCAACAATTTACAAGATACTAACATCTGCAGTTACAAAGAAAATTAACTCACACATTGTACAACACAACATAATAGCAGAGGAACAGAAGGGATGTAGGCAGGGCCACATGGGATGCAAAGAACAGCTAATAATTGATTCCACTATACATAAACACGCCACCTCAAAAAACAGAAATCTCCATTGCACCTATATTGATTACAAAAAAGCTTTCGATAGTGTACCGCACTCCTGGTTAATACAAATACTGGAGATTTATAGAATAAACCCAAAAATAATTGATTTTCTGCACCATGTAATGTTACAGTGGAAAACCACATTACAAATAAATAGCAACAACAATAATGTCACAACGCGACAAATATCTATCAAAAAAGGCATCTACCAAGGCGACTCCCTGAGCCCCCTGTGGTTCTGTCTTGCCCTCAATCCTCTGTCTCATTTGCTGCAGCGCTGCGGGGCCGGATACTGCCTCAAACACTCTACAGATGAAACAACAATATCGCATCTTATATATATGGACGACATAAAACTTTATGCAAAATCAGAAAAAGATATGAAGATATTAGTAGATATTACAGCAGAGTTTAGTAAGGATATTAACATGCAATTTGGATTAGATAAATGTACAACACTTCACATTGTTAGAGGCAGGGTACGACCCGGCGACTATGCAGTGAATGAGTCAGATACTATAACCGCATTAGAACCGACTGACTTGTATAAATATTTAGGGTATACGCAACTAAAAGGTCTTGACCACGTAAAAATTAAAGAAACACTAACTACAGAGTACAAGAAGAGAGTTAACGCCGTCTGTAAGACCCAACTCTCAGGTAAACATCTCATTAAAGCCTTAAACACCTTTGCTATTCCAGTATTAACGTACTCATTCGGAGTTATAAAATGGACCAAAACAGATACAGAACAATTACAACGAACAACACGAACAACACTCACGAAACATAACAACCTTCACCCTAAATCCGCTGTAGAGAGACTAACCATTAAACGAGAACATGGAGGGAGAGGCCTTATAGATATCCAGCACCTATGGCGGAAACAAGTTAGTCGACTAAAATCATTCTTCAACACAAAATCCCGCACTAGTAATATACATAAAGCCATAGTAACAAACGATCTTAACTACACTCCACTTAACCTAAGCGATCAGACAGAAACCCAAAACACAACAAATGATGACCCACAGACACAAAAAATTGAAGACTGGAAGAAAAAAGTACTTCACGGTCGGCACCCTCATGACCTAGAGCAATCCCACATTAGTAAGTTAGCGTCAAATAAGTGGCTAAAAATAGGCAACTTATTTCCAGAAACCGAAGGATTTATTATAGCAATTCAAGACCAGATAATTAACACAAAAAACTACAGAAAGTACATAATCAAAGATCCTACAGTAACTAATGACAAATGTCGCAAATGTCACGTCCAACCAGAAACCATCCAGCATATAACAGGAGCATGCACAACTCTCACGCAGACCGACTACACTCACAGGCACAATCAGGTGGCCAATGTCATTCACCAAAAACTAGCACTCAAACACACACTCATTCAAAATACCAACACTCCTTACTACAATTATAAACCAGAACCTACCCTAGAGAATACAACACATAAACTCTATTACGATCGGGCCATTCTCACTGATAGGACAATCCATTACAACAGACCGGATGTAATCCTACAGGACAAAATAAATAAAATTACATACCTGATAGACATCGCAGTCCCCAACACGCACAACATACAGAAAACAATCACAGAAAAAATAAGTAAATACGCAGAACTCAAAGAAGAAGTAACTAGAATTTGGCGACAAGAAAAAGTATATGTAGTCCCAATAGTACTTTCCACAACAGGGGTAATCCCAAATCATCTCCTCCATAGTTTAAAATTACTAGACCTAAAAGAATCCATCTACATCATACTGCAAAAAGCTGCGATTTTAAATACATGTAGAATTGTTAGGAAGTTCATGCAGATAGAAGAGAATGAAATAGGACCTCACCATAACACATAAACACCCATGAAACTAACACACCACACGCTGCATTTGCTCTGGCTTTGGCCCGTAAATGTAGCTAAAATCCAGTCTAAGGGCTGAGAAGAAAAAACACTTTCCGAAAAAAATAAATATAATAATAATAAAATATTGAGCGTAACTTAGAGAAGATATTAGTTTTGTTCCATTGTAACCCGTGCTCTTAATAAAAAGATATATGAATTTAAAGTGTTCAAGAAGCAATCATCATCATTACTTAAGAAACATGCAACGACGTCTATTGAACCAAAATGCTTCTAATGAATAAATGTGCTCACAAGATCACTTTTAAAGCGAACCCGAGTTTTTCAAAAAGTTATGATGACTCCTAAATCTATACAGAAACAATATTAAAATTGTATAAATTGAAAACGATGTTCCGATCTTCCGAAATGGCGCAACAACTACTGCATGTGTGCTACTGTTCACACTTTGCACAAATAGTCCTTTCTTAAAACTTTATTTTTACAAATATTCCGTTTTGGGCTATTATTTATTATCACGCTATGTGCTTGAGGATTCATTAATTCCCGTATTCTTCAATTGTTTGTCATTTCAGTCATGACAAGCATGAGAACGGCTATTTATAAATTATATCAACGGAATAAACGGCCTAGCGGTTTCATGACCGCTCTGTAAATTACATGGTTGCAAGTACGAGCCCAATATTAATTTCACTTTTTGTGATTTGTTTGTAATTTTTTTTTAATGCTGTGAGATTTCCATTTTCTTTTTTTTTTGTATTGATATCGTTTGCATTTCTATTTTTCTTCATCAATTTCTCCATAAAGTAATAGGGAAGTATGGAAAACGAAGACATGCCGAGCCGACCCCAAATAAATTTGGATAAGGGCAGGAGAATGATGATGAATATTTCTTCAAAATCCAGAAAGTAGTATAGAGGACAGATTCTGATAAGTTTACATGTTCTTGCTGTAGTATAAGTATTTTACTTTCTCTATTTGCAAATGAGCGTCTTTTTTAATTTTTAAGGATCTTAACCGTTGGGTTTGGGACCCAGGATAGATCATGAGTTACATGTATTTGCTTTCGTTCATAAACTTCTTCTTTGCGTGCCCATGGCAATCTAAATTGATTCCCACCAGAAATTGACTATGAGTTCGTTTAATACTTAAAACAAAGATGTACTAACAGGTTTTAGTTTAAATTAACAGTAAGTCAGTTAATTAGTATATTATTTGTAGAGGATATTAGAAATATACTATGACTTCACGTTCCCATGTAATGTACCCTGACAATGCCAAAAGAATACGCGGTCACGTGAGCGAAGCCGCGGGCACAGCTAGTTTAATAATAAGTTGTAATTCTTATGGCAATACAAAGTTAAATATGTTTTTTTTTGTTGGTTGATTTTGACCTCTCTACAAGTCTACATCAATGGTCGTTACTCGACACAACTTTAAATTTGGCGCCATTTCTGCAGAAACCTCTTCAGGCAGGGTGTGGCCGGTGCCGTTGGCATATGCTTTAACTTTCTTTAAGACTCGGGTTTTTATATAGAACAACATAATGCAACGCGCCTAAAATTTAACTACTGAAATAAATAGTGCTTATTGCGATGAAAAAGTACTCAAATATGCAATAACGCTACAAAAATTGCGTTTTATGGTTTTACATATACAAACGTGCAAATGCATATAATCGGACATCTAATCATGACGGACACTGATGGATGCTGTAAAACTTAAAACACTTTAAAATCCCTCGAAACCCCAATGCAGAAGAAAATAAAGACGCAATACCTGAAGAGGTATCGCGACTTTATTTTCTTCTACACAACACAAGCTGAAGAGCTTGTCCCATTAATACTGCAAGACTTCCCCAGATGTTAGTTCTATCTACTATAAAGAGTTATGCCCGATTCGTCACCTACAGTATACGTTGTCGAGTACACGAGTACGCGATGGTTGTATGCACTAAAGATGTCGGGCTCATATTGCTCGTTTTACAATATGAAGGTTAGTTAAAGGTAATACGATGTTGATTAAACTTCACGTGACCGTCTGGATTTAATAGAGGGTGTAGAGGTGAATCTTCGTGTGCTCGTGTAGGTCGAATGTTTTACACATTTTAAAATGAAAAGTTTTTGGGGAAACTAGTGAACGAAAGAGCTCTTGTTGACATTCGACAATATTTTTGGTGGTTTTTCATGAGAAAACTTGTAATTGGTCTTATTTCCACAAAAAAAAAATAATAATATTACCTGTAACTTTTACTAATAAAATAAATAACGGTTCCCCTGAGTGTGAAGGAAAACCAATAAATAATAGGTAATAACGATCGCCTTAGATTAATTTCAAAACAGTACTTTGTACTTACGTACGTACTAAAAACGTATAGAAACATAGACTAAGTTTATGTTTCCATACATTAAGGTATTGCTCACTTTATCCGAAAAAAATTAGCTTCCAAGTTTTTACTGACAAGTTCCACTAAAAGCATAAGTCTAAAATCAATATCGAAACACTCTCCGGAGAACGGAAACTACGGAAAAATAAGAAAAAAATCCTGCCTAGAGCATAACTCAATACATAGTACCTATGTATATACCGACCTACTGAGAGGAGGACGTCGGTGGGCGTTAAACCTCCCACACAAAAGGAAACAGACCGAAGGAAAAACTGTCAATGATTATTTTATAAAAGCATAACTAAAAGACAGTGTAGCATTTCTTTTGAAAATTGCATACACCATCTGTTCGCAAGTCGTCGGTCGCACACATTGCTAAAACGTTTGCTACAGTGTGCACCGTGGCGAAACGTATTTTATTATTTGCTTTATAGTTATTTGAAAGCCAATTTACGAGACCGAGGCGGCGACGCCGGAAAAGCAAAAACAACGTTTGAAAGGCTCCGTCTAAAGAAAATATCCTTTTCAAGATACCCATTAAGGGAACGACGAGAAAAAATCATCTTGTAGCTGTTATGGTACAGACTTCCTGTTAACTTTTATGTTTAAAAGCTTTTGATTAGGACTCTGTAGATGAAATTATTATTGCTTCCGGTTTTAAAGGAAATTAGATTGAAAATCTCGCGAGTTTGATTGTGAAGGTGCTATTTTATTAGGTTGGATCGTCGTAGTATCAAACATTTCGGAGTTGAATTTCAACAATATAAACATTAAAACAAATAACTTGAAGGCTCATTTTCATTAGAAGATGTTACGACGACACTACTGAAAACTGGCTTAATGTATTTCAAAAAGTAAAAAAACTGAAACTTAAAATAAGTACCCTAAATAAATAAATCAAGCAATGAATTCACAGCACGAGAAACACAACACTTAAAGTAAAATAATATTCATCGATCATTAATGTGCATTAAGCTCCGCTCGCCTCCCGGCAACGCCCCTTCACTTTTTATTCGAAATTACGTGAGAAGAAAGCGCTACTGCAGCATTTATCAAACGCTGTCAACACAACACGAGTTTCAAAGGAAATAAAAGCTCGTTCGTGCAATTTATTGAGAGAGCACCTTTCCTATATTCTTGTGTTGTTCTACCGTAGAAATTTGAAATATAATTTCTTCACCTGAAGTTGCCTTTAATATTTCAACTTAATGGAAAAATTCGACAGACAATTGGATTTTATTCGTAGCTTTGGTGCCAAAGGTTTATCGCCAGCTCGCTTTTCCACTACATCGATAATAAAGAAAGTAAAAAACTTTGGCTCAGCCAAAGCTTTATGTGGAGAAGTTGGGAGTTTCACCACGATCCTGCGCCGATATTTTATCTTGCAGGCTTATGGCTGATCCGAGTTTGAGGCAGGTTTTTTTTGAGTATTGTTCTATTCTTTGTCTGATAGATTTGTTGAGTGTGCTGAAAGGATTTATTGAGAAACAGTAAATCACAAAGGTACCTTTGCTTTGTTGGTGGTTACAATCAAGCAAAGCAAAGCTAGTGCAAACTAGGCAAAAGGAAGCGAGAAGACACACAGAATTTTCACAAGTAATGATTTTTTATTAAAATTGTAAATATTTGTCAAATAAATATTTGTAGCCATCAAGTATAGTAATCATTAGTTATAACTCAACATGCAGAAATGTGAGAAGCATGCGTTGCTTATAATCGCCAGAAGCCGCTATGTATCTCTGACTTTGACCCAAGATCCCGAAAGAAGTTAGAGTCGCACGGAGCGTCTTCACAGACACAAAATAGGAAATTCCCATTAACGTAATACAGACATCTTCAAAGGAGTGGCTTCGAATAAAGCATACAAAGCCAAAGTTTTCTTATTCAGCTGCAGAATGAGAATTCCTCAACCAAGTCTTCTGCATGCTTTGAGGACTCTATACTATAGGTTGTTTACTTAAAAATTGTAAGGCAATCCAATTATATTGATGTTTGCTCCTCAAAGGAGCTGAGAGCAGCATGGCGGACGGTTCCCGAGCGGGCGACGGCGCACTTCGAGAGCTTTCCCGACGAACTAACAAGAACCGAGGCTTTTATTTATGTTACACTCTATTACGACGTAGTTCCAGACTTCTGATGAATGGCACGCCAGAGTTTTTCGGTCCCTGTCAAAGGCAATGAAATAGATTCGCAAATAGTCGCCATGAATGTTAGCCTTCGATGTATTTATATTTATATAAAAGTCTCTGAGTGTATTCGGAGCACAGAGTAATGTCATAAAGAAGCGTCGCCCTAGATAGGAAGAATATTCGTATTCGCGCTCGCTTCCTTTCGAATATATTTCTAGCACAATGTTAAAAATATTTCAAAACTCGAGTGCCTTAATCCAATACTTCTTTGAAGTAAGAGTAGCTATTTAAAACCTGCACTATACTGGACTTAGATAAAAAAATCATGAAAGTATTTTAAGACGGTGACTGAAGAATGCATTAAGCACGGATAAGATACACATACATTCGATGGCTAGCAACAGAGTACTTTAACCAATAATAGACGATTTTGAGACAAAGCTTTAACCCGCCATTGCGTAGGGCAGCTTGCAAAAATGCCTTAAAATCAAAACTCAAATAGACCTCACATAAATTCTATGTTACAATATGCAACAGCCTTTAGGCCGCCATCATTGCAAACATATATCTAGATATCTAGATACACACCGAATTCAAATTATACGCAGAGTATAGATTGGGAGTGAGGGGGTGCGGACAGCCAGATAGACAGACAACTGGGGAAAGGGGAGGGAGGGGAGAAAGGGTTCTGTGCGGACCCTTTGAACGCGACACCCTAAAGTACCTAATATGGTTAATTACAGGACAACATAATACAATATTGATAGCTCGAGGCGACGCGGCTGATGTTTATTTTATGGCTGAGTATTTTTTGACATGACTTTATTTTATTGTTAAACATAGCATAGGTTTAGTTTGACGCGACAGGAAATGATATAAAATTATGAATGATGCTTATGATAATTATCATTTATGAGGACTCCCATGTTAGTCTAGTGGTCGCAAGCACGACTGCTTAGCATGAGCACCTGGTTTCGATTCCCAGGTCGGGCAAAGTATTATTGGGTTTTGCATCAGGGATTTCTCAGTCGCAGTCACGGAGTCTGTATTTGTGCCTGGTTGTTGGCAATAGACTCGCCCCCTATTACATATGTGTACTAATAGGTACACATGAAGAGAAGGAAAGTATTCTACAAACTAGATTGAGAGATTTTGACAGCGATGGTCCGCAAATACCCACCTAGGTACTGGTAACCGAGGCTGTCTATTATAATCAAGGCGATTGCGCTCATATATCTACATTATGTAGCAGATACCTAGGAGAATTATTGATAAGCCCGTCAATGCAAACACAACTAAGCTTTCAATGTATGCACACTTGCACGCACAGTGTATATTTCCCTAGTGTAAGTTCTTTGTCTTGTGAATTTCATTAATGTCATAGATAAAAGTAGTTGGGCTCTCATTAGCAAATGCAAGTCCGGTTGTTTAAGTAAGCGTTCCTTGGCATACGGCCAGGACAATGATAGGATAAATAAAAATATCGCACATTGTTACTGTTCCTTGAAGCAAAAGCTCCTAAGGGCTAAAACATTACCTAACAAAAATAAAATAAAAAGAAATTGATCCTTAAAATAAGAAGGGGTAAAATCTTTTTAATTTCAACAAAAGACTATCAAACAAGAGTTAGAATTTAAAAAAGGAATCGTGCAGATTTCTTTACGGAGGTCCATGCATGTATATATATAGGTTATGGTGGTCCAAAAAAAATATTGTTTTGTTTTTTTCAGTTTGACCATCCCGTAAAATTGTAACACGTATTCTATAGTACCTAATAACGTTGTAATCAGGTGTTCAAGCGAGTGTTATTTCTGAAAAGTACTAAAATAATTTGTAGATACTAGAATTTAAAGACAAAAGAGTAAATACGCTGGTGTCTTGACGTAGGTATGACTTTGAAACATGCAAAAACATAGCTCATTTAAATATTGCTGCTCATATCATATATGAACTCGTATGTTATATCAAAGCAGGAACCATATAACTGTACCTCATATAATTTTATTCGAGAGTAAAACGCAGGAGACTCAAATAATTATAATGTAGCTCAAACGGCACTACGAGGATTTATAACGAGACAAGATGGCCGCCGATATCTAGTCAGATAATATGAGACAGTCGTCTCATGTGCGTTTCATAGTTGTTCTATTTATTTACTTGGTGGAAAATTATTTTTCATTCACAGTTTCCTCAATACAACCACACACACACACACATATTGAAAGAGAGTCCTTGGAAAACTACCAATGTTGAATGATAATTAAGTTAAAAATCAACATATTGGATCATCAACTTATGACCATTAATATTGAAGTGAAATTTTCATTTGCGTAGTTTAGTGAAAATCAACACATGTCTATAAAATGGCGAAAGGGTACAAGACTAAAATTGATCTACGATGTATATTATATAATACTGTCCAAAAACTCTGCCAAAATGTAATTAACGTAGCCTTAAAGTGTACCAATGATTAAAGAACCAAATTTACAAAAAAACTCTATGTACTTATGCATTCATACCTAATAACGTAACGGGTATATTTACGTATATAAGGAATAAAATATAAGGTCAGTGGACCACCGCCTACGCTAACATTATCTAAGTCTCAGTAACAGTTTACCGTTAATCCTCATTGACTATTACGAATTGCGTGGGTTTTGAAACCTACGTCATACGACCATGCAATGTTGGGTGTTAAATTAAAACACTTAGCGTTTTGCTTCGGTTCTTACCTTAATTAAATAAATATGCTAAAGTGCACCATTATTTGTATTTAAAAGTTCATTAGCTTTACGGCCCCCATTGATTTAATCGTCCACATTTTTCACTTCAAGTATAGTAAACACAGCGACACATCAAGCTGTAAATTTCCAGTATAACATGGCCTCGCTTTGTATAGATTTGCCTTACAATGAGAGATACGCTTATACTGGTTTTGTATGACTTGATTGGTCGCCGTGCGTACAACACTTAAATTTATGACAATTTGTTTTATGATATTCCGAAATTATGAACTGAACTTTCACATATGCACAATTTATTGTTAAATAAATAAAAAGTAAAAGTATGTAACTAAAATAACACACAACCGATTAGCTGATACAGAATGATTAAATTCAAGAAAACCTCTATTGGATTATAATTCAAGTTTCTTTAAAAAACTATTATGAGTCTTTTTAATTATTTTTTTCCTCTTCAATTGAAATGGCATTCTAAATTACTTTTCATCAAAAAATGCCAGCAGTTTTTTATACTACAAAGAAGGTTTCATATTTTGAAACTGTTCGAATGGATTTTCTTCTTAAGTTGGAAGCGCCAGGGTAGCCCGCGAAACTCAAATTTTCTTACGTTTTTTGCAATTTTCCGGTCATTGTCAGCCTGTACATTGAACAAAATATGATTCGCGGCTGTAATAGGTATTTAGTTACAGAATTATAATCATTAAAATCATCAATACAACCCTCAAAGTTGAATTTCGTGGGCTACCCTGGCGCTACCACCTTAAGGGGTTCAGCTTGTTAATATGAAAACTGGCCAGGTTCGTTGTTATTGTTTATGAATGTCATTAATGTCTGTTTTCAGTTGTTTATTTTTCTTCGACTCAAATGGCATTTTCACTTAACTTTTTATCAATAAAAGCCAGTAGACCAATCTTACTAAAAAGGTTCGAGACTGCTAGAATATGTTGTACTAATGGCAGAACTTATTTTTCAATTTCAGCAAACTTGCATTTTACTTTCAAATAAATAACAAAGACAAATGACTGTCATCTTTTATAATAAACAGTTGGCCAGCCATCGCTCACATAGACTAGAAAATAGACTTTCTTTACCGTACCGTACCTACCGTCATCTATCACTTAGTGTCCTCCCATTCCTAGTGTTAAATAACAAAATAACACGGGTGGCGCTCCTGGGAAAAGTAATTAAAGAACCATTTCCGCACTTCCTTTGTTACTTAGCGATATTAATTTTTATCAACAGGAAGCGAAGTTTTGATGAAAAGTTTTGAGCGCAATTTTTATTTTGTTCGTTCTATGATGAGAAAATGATGGGTTACCGTGATTTGTGCGTCCATGTCCACCAGTTACACTCTGTATGTTTCGCATATCGTATGCAGATAATAAGGTTTTTTTTTCATTCCATAATAAAGAAACCCCGTAATTCAAATTACGTAGACAACGAGATAATCTAGACTGACATAAAATAAAATATGCATTTTCTCCCCATTTTCAGACACATCGCAATCCTCTCCTGCCATTACAAGATTAAGGGAAAAACGGGAAAAATGTCCCGTGATGTGCACTGTCTCGTGCGTTGCCGAGTGTCTGCCGGCAGGTAAATCCAATTTTCCCCATGTCACCTCGACAGGCTTTACAAATAAGCAAAAATTGCCACACAATCGTCGAGCCGGCGTTAAAACCATATCTGGCACCGGACGGCCGGTAAAAAATTAAAAAAATCCCTCGATTTCATCTTATAAAATTCATTCCTACCACTCTTGTTTCCGTTGCTGTTATTTTTCTTTACTTTCCATTTGACTGAGCGTCTCTAATTTTTATTTTCCGTTCCATCCTGAACATTTCCTTTAGAAAACTCTAAAGTTTTTCAGGTCTTTTTGCTTGGAGCTGTTTGTGCCGCTCAAAGTCATATTTTATTAATTAGTTCCTTTCGAAACTGAACAGATTTTCATTAAATGATGTTATCAGGGCGTAAAGGGACTTGGAGTAAAAAGTTTTCATAGTTGACTATAAAAGGAAAATGTATGGTTTGTAGTTGGCGTCTCGCTTGGTGCCCGGTTGATGGCTATGTTATCCTCCTACTACATGGGACTTATCTGACAAAGCGTGACTAGAGTGAGTGAGTAACAGAAAAACAGGCAAAACGTTATGTTGTTTAAAATGCATGACTTTTGAGCTGTGGGCAAAAATAACCACTTTTTGAAGCCCTGACACAGCCAGAAAGCGTCGCAGCAGACCTCGCAGATGATGGCGAAACGAGCTAGACAAGATCAGAAAGTATTATTTAACAACAACAAAATCGTATACGATAAGTAAATTTCAAGATATTGGATATAAATCAAACCATTTATATCAAGTCTGCTCTAGAGTCAATCTCATGATTAGACATAACATCCCCAGGGGGTAACTAGTCCAATACATAAATCCTGTTTACCCCATATAGTATCCACTTAATGAAAATTTATACTCGAGTATAGCTAACGGAAAGATCTATAAAGTATAAATCTGTTATTGACGCCCAAGTATTGACGAAGGAGTGACGCAAATCTGTTACATTACTCGGGTCGCGTGGCTGAGATTTCTTTTTTTTTGTGTAAAAAGATACATATTATTGTGTGTTAGTAAGTTTACCTTGTTATTCAGTTAACAGTTATGTAGGCAATAAGTTTTAAAATATTAATATTTTGGCCCATATCGATACCATTTATTTTTCGAGACAACTGAATGCGAAAGACGGAGCGTCAAGTTTATAGGCGAACATTTGGAAAAGTCTGATTATATCAGTAGTTCATTTTACAGTAGTAGTTTTTTTGTAGACATAAAGCGACATACCTACTGCTGATTATGATTTTAAGAGATTGCGGGTTGTTATGATATATCAAAATCTATATTCAACATTTGAGAGTTTTCTTCAAGACGAGTGATATGAGTGTTAATCTACTCCCCCAATATAGTAAGTACATTTTGATACAAGTGGGCAAACTTTGTCATAACGAGAGTATTATGGAGCCAGAAATTGCAGTGACAAAATAAAATAAAGCCAAATGTGTATCAAACGACGGTTTATCGATACACTTACGAAACAAAAAAATACTTTTGATACAAACTCTAGTGCAATAAGAGCCAGTTTTTGAGGAAGTGTATTGACAAAGTATTTTTTCTAATTATATAATAGGGATTGTATGTTATAGGTGAGGAGTGGATAACTAATAAGCTTACTACATGTATGCATACTACATGACAGCACAAACATTAGTCTATGAGCACCAATATAGCTCAGAAATTAGAGCAATATTTAACCTGATCTGCAGAGCTATGATGACATAACTCGCTCCATGAATAGGTTGCCTCGTCTGCTCCCCTGGGTCTCGTAGAGGCAACCTCTTGGGCGAATAAGGGCTGTCTATTCAATGATAAAATAGAACTGTGGAGGTTTTTCTCTTTCAACGTTTTTCCGGTAACTTGGCGTGGCAACAAATGAGTTGACCTCAAAAAAGTTTAGTAAAGATAAAAAAAAGATCTATCTGAAACACATAATGATAATAATATATTGAGTACAGCAGTCTTTGTGCCGATAGTCGTGTCGGCCAATGCCTTAATAGCCAATATCCTCAACCAACATCTGAGAAGTCTTCTGATTGGCAGCTGGATCAAGGGGATTCAGAAAGCAGCCCTTCTGGATACGGCGCGTACTGTAGGAGGTTCCTTACTCAAGAGCCCTGACCACCAGGTTGCTCGGACTCTGTTCCAGATACTGGTGGGCTACTATTGTCTTATATTTTTAAATGTTTTTAGTTTTTTTTTTTTTAAATTAACATGGTTGACGAATTAATAAGGGATGTAACATAAACCCTGTTAAAATTATGTTACTAGCGCTTGGCTTGTTTCTTTCCTAGTTGACCAACTGGCATACATAAGCAACAAAGCGATTTTCGTTTCGGAAATGGCAACAAGCTTCAACTTTCTGACCAACTGATCGGCTCTTTTACCATTCAAAACTAGGTAGTTTAATTGAAAAAAGTTGTATTTGAGTTGGAACAAAGTAAAACCCGGCTTTATGCCGGAAGAAACGGAACGGAATACCGAAATTAAGACAAAAAATTATAATTCACCTAACATTAAACTCTCATAATTTTACCCTGCCTTACACTTCAACCATATTATCGGTGCGGCGGGAAAACACAGAACGAAAATAAATGTCTCAAGTTTGACATATCGATGCAAACTTTTCTTGACAAACAACACCACCTTGAACTGCACCCTTAAAGTGTTATGTTGTTACTATACAACTGTTTCTATGACACCACAGACCAAAACCCCTTGAATATTACAAGTTTGACACCGATATGATACTGTGGGAAACTTGGGCGTAAGTTCGAAACCTTCATAAACATTCGCAATAATAAATCATCTGTTGTAATATAGTCATTAATCAAGGTATGGGTACAAGTATCTTGGGTAAAATATAGTACCTGATATTTTCAGAGAAATATTAGTGCATTTTACACATTTTTTTTCTGTGTAGGAATTATATCTTCTTTAGAAACCGTTGTGGTTTGGTGCTTACTTCTGGTTATTGTATGTCATGTGCGTATTCATAGAAAACTTATTATGTGTGCTACCCTTAATAATAAATATGGCAGTCTTGATCGAATCTGTGTACCATTCAAGGTGGCGGCAGCGGTGCTAAATAAGTATAGTATTAAAGCAAGTCTTCAGAGAATATAAAGTGTTTACAGTATTATTAGTGTAAAGGCGAATATAGTAATGTAAAGAATCATGCAACATGCGCGTCCGCCGGCGGAGTTATGTTTGGAGGGTGGAACGGCGAGTCGGCCGAAGCATAGCGCAAATGAATTCAACAGTTTATGGTATTTCTAAAGGCATCTGGTATTCACAAAGAAACATCTGATTTACAAGCAAGCATGCTAATCAATTTGATTGGTTCCGAGGGCTACGACGCACCACATTCAAGTTCACAAAGGATGAGGACAAAGAAAATTTTGAAACTCTTATAAGCAAGTTCAACGAACATTTTAAAACAAAACATAAGACTACCATGGCTCGTTTCAAGTTTTTTACTAGAAACCAAGTGACAGGCGAATCTATAGATGAGTACGTCACCGCTCTCAAGCTTCTTACTCAACATTGTGAATTTGAACACCTGGAAGAAGAATTGATAAGAGACCGCATAGTCAACCACCAACCGGTGATAGTTAATCACCTGATACATCTGAATATATCCAACATAGTTGGGAGCACTAAAAACATTTTTTTTTTGAATGATTGGATCGACATTAAATCTCGAGACGTTGTAAATCATTCACTGCTGAACACAGAGCTTTTGGCTAACAATTGGTTAGGTTTGGCAAACTATTGGTTAATGTTTGGCAAACCATTGGTGGCAATGTTCCACAAGCCAATAACCATGTTTGGCAAACCAATGACCGTCCGTTATGGGCGTGTTACGGCCATTCATAATCATGTTTGACGTAATCTCTTAGCTTCAGCTTTTAGGAAGCCTTGCGGACACAGGGAAATTTGCCTATTCTAGAAAGACTAAAATAATAATGAAATTGTACTCCAACGAATAGTCAAAAACTTTCAGTAAACCGAAAATTAGAAAAATACAACACAGGCTTTAGTCCAAACGATCCTTCAACCCAAAAACCATTCATAAAATAATTTTATACAGTAAAATACAGAAATAAAATCACAGCCTCCACGTTCGTTCCCCACCCACCCTACAAAATATATCTAGATCTAGTATATACCTTCGTCTGGGAGAGCCGTCTGAAATTAATCAGAGAGCGTAACAGGAAGTCGGTTCGATCAAAGGGCACTAACGAACAAAGGAAGCGATCGGGCGTGGGCATACATGTCGCAGGCTCGCAATGCTGCCATTGTGACACCTACCAACTGATATTCAATAAGAAATGGAAACTATGTTTTTGGGTATGAATGACTTGTAGAGCGCTGGGACTTGTGAGATGAGTACTTGACGTAATTGAGGCATGCTTGGGTGTGTTTTGCAGTTATTCTTTTGGTAATCTGATTGGAGAAATGTCAACATTGGCAGAGTTAGAAAGCAAAGGAATATACTTCTAAGTTACGGAGGCACTCGGTTATGGCCCGTTTTAGGGAGGAATGTCAATTGAGATCAATGGAACTTAGTTCGTGAAAACACGTTTTGTAACACAATCGGTAAATTTCACCTTTAGAAGCGGCGGGTCACTTTTGCGTGAGTGTTTTTTTTAAACAAAGTGCAGCCAAGCCAGCCTCCTAATTTAAGTACGTTGGCGCGAGAAACTACTTTCAGGGGTTACTAGTTCACGCGTCAATCTTAATACCTACTAAAAGTACTCGTACCTAATATTGTATTTTACTAGACACTGTGAACACTGTTCAACAGTAGCATCCATGAGTTGCTAAGATGTTTTTTTTTTTAAATATTTTTACATTATTTATTCGTTCATAGTACATGTTTTACAAATACTACAAAACCTGAGACTAAATATTATGTCAACCCGAATTTTAGACATTTATAAATCATCGTCATTCATTAAGCACTTCTACTAGAAACTTATCCTCCTGGCTCTAAATACAAACAGCTTATATTATTGATACTCCAACGAGACACTCTCATCTGTAACACGCATGCTCGTATCATATTCCAATATATCAGAGTGGCGTCGCATTATGATCACATTTGTTACTCGCGGGATCACGCACCTGCCTCGCAAAATGTCGGCTTCATACCGAATATCACAGAAAATATCTTTAACGCAAACTACCGCGTTTCGGGTTTGTTTTGCACCTGCATTATTAATCTATTCCCAAATCTGAGAGCGGCCTAATTCGCTAGAGCTATTAATAAATCATGCAATAAAAGCTTTGTTTCACGTATTTTTTATTAAACTTATTATGTTTTTATACTACGATTGTTACTAGAAAAGTAATATTTCATCTCACGAGACCAACTCTGATCTTCTTTGACTTTCTACGAAAAGTGCCTCGTAATCATTATGGGATTCGTATTAATAAAAGGCACCCCAAACACCCCCGTTGCACACCTACGAGCTACGCGACGGTCCCCGCAATTTCAAACAAATATATTTACAGAAACCTGTTTCAAAAATACGAAAACAGGTAATTACAAAAAAAATATATATAAGAGCCTTCGTCAAAACAAACAAAGGCGCAAAGCGAAAAATATTTGAATTTGAATTCTATCATTCGATATTTAAATCCAGCAGCAGCGGTGCGGTCGGGGTGGGCGGCGAGAAGTTTCCTCGGGCGAGGGCGGCGGGTCGCGGGGGCGTGCGGGAGGTTGCGGGGCGGGCGGGATGCGGGGGCCGGGTAATTAGGCGGCCCGGCGGAGGCTGTATTGATCGGCGCGTATCCTAGCAACGCGCGAGATGGCAGCACAGCCTGCCCTCGCACCGGGAACAAGTTTTTTGTTCGAGCTCGCTCTAGGTGAGACCGTTTTCATATAATCTCCGCGGAGATGATTCAATTCGATTCAGCACTGTACGTATTCGGCGGGAGATTATGACGCTGTTAGTCTCGTTGTAAGGGTTATTACGCTGATTCACCATAATGACGGGAAATTTGGCTTCATTTTATATTAGACCTTTGTTCAAGGTGTTTGGTAATGCGGAGGGGCTGAAGGTTTAGTCAGCGAGTATTGTTGAGCTAACAGCCTTGTGTACATAATTAAGGTAGCAGTAATAATAAACAGCGATCATCCGACGCGGAAGCTCGCAGGCACGTCTCCTGAAGCCTCTCATACTGTACTGAACTTATTAAGTTCCGTTAAGACTTGGGAAAGGGGAACCACTTCTAAATTTAACGCAACCACAAAACAGTGGTTGGTTCCGAGTAACTATTAATTTGTGTGGTTAAAATTCTACACAAATGGAAAATATTCTTGTAGGCCCTTCCAGAGATAGATCACTGTAAATGTGTATGTGAACCTTTGTGAACCTTAACAGTGAAAATTATAATAATTAATTTAACGTAAACAGCAAAGAAAGATACACATTTATTAAATAACTAGCTGTTGCCCGCGACTTTTGTCCGAGTGAAATTATTACAAAAATATTACTAAACTATTTGAATCGGATTTTGTTAACCATTTCAAGAGCTTTTTTTTGCACAGAAGCCTAATCCATTTTCGAAAAGTAGCCTAAGTTACTCCTTGTAACATCAGCTATGCCAATATAAGTCGCGTCAAAATCGTTACAGCCGTTGCAGAGATTAGCCGGAACAAACAGACAAAAGACCGAAAGACAAAAATTACTTTTTTTTTTGTTATAAGTACCGTATATACTTTCATATTTATTCAGTTAAAAGCTGTTATTTTGAAACAGACACACAGACACTTCAATTTCATTTATTTGTATAGATTTAAAAATATAAAGATTCACATTTTGCTAGTTATGTTAAAGCCTAAAAAAAGTATGAAAGAAAATGTGGGTGTTACTTCTGCCGAACCCTTCGAGCAACAAAGTCATGATGTAATGGCGTGTGTTGCTGTTGTGATGTAGTATTCTTAGGTGTAATCTATGTCTCAAAAGTCACCAAAGGTGTCGAAATAAGTGATAGTAATGAAGATAAGAGATATATCATCATTTTCACAATATCCATTTAAAGGGATGGCATGAGGGCGTTAACGTTATTTAAGAGTTAAAAACAGATTTGCGCACCATCACTTTAATTGGGTTAGATATTGTTGGTATAGTAGCTATCTAGTCAATCATTATAATATTGCTCATCGCTAATTGAGGAAAAACATTCACGTATAGAAACGCCTGAACCAATTAAAATATGAACTTATCCATGAGGAAACAAAAAATAGATATCGGTTTCCAACAACGACTGATCTATTTTCGGATAGAACATCCCATGAGATGGAACACGTGAGACACTAATATTCCCCATACAAAACCGATCTCCTACATTGGATCCGTCGAATTTTTCCATCAAATAGCTGAATTCTTCCGATATTCATACGAAAAGTATCTTTTCTATCGTTCGATAGCGGAGATGGCGTGCAAGCGGACACAAAGGCATTCTGATATTACACAGTGTTGCATATTTTTCGGATGCCTCCGTCCTACAAAATGTAATAATGTGCAGTTCTAAAATACGACGCCAGAGGGCGTTGCGAACGCGTGTTTATGAACAAAGTACGCCCCACATCTCTCAGACACGTTTGAAATTGCTAGATGTAATAGAAAACGACTAGCTTTGTAGTTTCAAAAACGTAGACTATTCTACAGCGTTCTCGGTTAGCTTGCAATTGGAGATTTCTTTACAAGAATAAGAAATATAGTGAAAATGTAACATAATATGAATAAACGGGCTATGTGAGTGTGGCTATATAACTATATAATTCTTTGAATCAGCAGTTTTGCGCCAACATCTATTTTATAATAATAAAATAAAACTGCATGGTTACAGTAGATAGTCTACTTTTTATGTACCTATATATTTAAGAATAACAGACATACCCTACAAACTCACATGACTTTGGGTTAAACAAACTGTAATTATCTTTTTTTTGTAGCCTATCAAGTATCCCACTGCTGGGCAAAAGGCCTCCCCTTTTCTCCTTCCTAACCTCACTATCTTATGCGATATCTGGCCATGTTCGCCCTGAAAACAAGATCAGATCGTCACACCACTTTCGCCGCGGTCTACCTCGGCTGCGATTTCCTCTATCAGGTGTCCAGTGAGTGGCGATCTGTGCCCACCTATCCAGCTGCATTCGTGCCACGTGACCAGCCTACTCCCACTTAAGCTTGGCTGTTTTTTCTCCAACATCTGCAACCTGAGTTATGGAGCGCAGGGTGGTGTTTCTGACATTAATGTTGTTTGGTGTTTCTGTAATTATCTTATCACAAATATTACAAAACATACCCAAGTAAAATTTTCCTACTACGACACGCGAAGACGCAGATTAAACATACGAACATATAATAAGTATGCATAGACAGAAGAAGCTTTGATACCGAGGAGGAGCTTGATTAGAAAAGTTAGATTACCTGATGAAACCACACGACGGCTGCCAGTAAAAGATGAAATATCCAACAGAAATGAAGAATATCACGTAGAAAAGAGTTCTACATAACACCAACCTGATTATGGGAAACCTTTCCAACGTTTCCTCGGATTTATTCAAATATTCAACGAGTCCGGAACGAAAAGTAAATGGTCTTTATAATTCTTTATTGCATCTCATTTACATTTGAATGGCCACTGAGCATACTTTAGATAATTGGACCCAAATTACTTTAACGACACATTAACCCAAGCACCCTCTGTTAAGGAACCCTAACTCAACAAGAATATCTTGAGATATGCAAGTTCCTTTCAACAATTTCTCTACGTAGACGCGTTTCATAATCTAGTTAAAAAGCCTACGCTTCGTAGGAAGTGCTACGGATGGCTACGAACCTCACCGCCTAACTTCGTAGCATTGCTACGGATTATTACGACAATGTACCGAAACTAGCAATTTCGTCAACAAGCGAATTTTAATACAATTACAGTCTACGTCCCGCTTGTTTGCCGAGAGACTTGAATATATTTATTCGCGATACAATACTTGGAGCGCTACGTCGCTCGTAAATCACTAGGGACGTTCGCTAACTTCCTGTAATAATGTACTTGTGCTGGCTTTAACAATATTTGCTTTAATCTTCCAGCTTCCTATAGAATTGAATCTCTTTTTTTCGCCAAATAAAACGTTTAAAACGAACGGGCCACTAGGATAAGACTTTAGACTTAAGAGTAAGTCTTTGGACTATCCAAGAAAATTGCTACTTCCACCAAATGATCGGAATACTATACCAAGCTTATCAGAATTCAATGGTCCATCCACCTGAAATGGTAATAATTGAGTCGATTTCGATGCAAACAGCGTAGTCAGGGTCTACGACGTAGCATGATGCTACGAGGCGTAGCTGAGGTCTACGAAAACGATTTCAATAATGATTTCTCAAAAAAATAATGCGGACTTTATTTCAATAGCTTTTAAGCACATTATATTTATAAACATGTTTGCGTATCCAAGAAAAGCGAACGAATAAAGAAGAATATCTTACATAACATTAAATTCGTGCGCAAACCCGCTCGTCATCGCGGGGCGCGATGCCGGGGACATGTCCTCGGCAGATTTATAACCCCGTCTCGGGGGCCCGGGGGGCCGGTTCCCCGATAACGGTAAGACAAGCCCGGGGGACCGCGCCGCGTCACGGCTCACAAAAAATACCCCTTTCACTCAAAGTGGCATGTTTGTACTATTTATTACGCAGGTATTACGTCGAGTCGTGCACATCATTCACGCTTTTATAAAGATTACAGTCCCGAGTGATCCCGACGCTACCCTCGAGTCATCGTGTTAAATATTTATCTAAATGTCAGCCGTTCTGCGGGTGTTAGGTCGGACCTCTATTTTCGATCAGCTAAAGCTTCTGAATAGGTTACGATCTGTTTAGAACAGTCGCACTATTATTATTAGGGTCTTTTTGATTCTGGACAGTAACTTCCTAAAACAGATATACAGAAAAAAATACTGGGTTATTTAGAATTTCACTTATTCATGACAGTAACATCGTGCATTCATAGTTTCTAAGATGTAGGTTAAGTTTGTAGAAAATCAAACAAGTCTCACGATTTCTCTATAAAGCTAGACAATAAAGATAAGCCATAAAACGGCGCTAAATCTTCAGCTGAATGTGGGTAATAAGTACCGATCACATCAACTTCATGACAACAGATTTACTGAACACACTTGATCACGCTTCCAGAATCTTTGTGCTACTAGCTAGTCATTGTGATAGTTTTCTATGTCTACCCAGCAGCCGCTGAACTTGGGGTCACGTTATCAGTTCCGCAGATCTTCAAGGTCAAAGGTAGGTAAGTTTGCCAAGTTACGAACAATACATTATTTTTGGAAGTGTATCAAAACAAAGTTGCAAGACTTCTTTGATTAAGCGTTTGTAGAAGTTACTCCTACTCCCTCCCTTTTTATGCGAGGGTTAAAATCTGTCATGACCAGGGGTAAACGTCTGGGAAAATACCGAGATTTAGAATACTTCTGGAAATAATCTGACGTATTTCAACTAACCGATCATAGTACAAGACATGCTGCGCCGACCCCAAATAAATTGGGATAAAGACAACAGAATAACGATGATGATATTGAAATTTAGGCTTTTAGTGCGTCACTTAGATAAAACATTACCTACCTAGGTACTTCAAAACCCTACCACGCTAATAAAAACCGGTTAAAAAATAAATCAGACAACACAGCCCCAAGACATTTCACCATATACATAAGTATTAAGTACTGTCGTAAAAGCATAAAGAAAAAACATATTTCCTTTATTCCTGAACAAAAAACTGGCTGGAGATTAGGTTCACCTCCATAAATCTCCGGTCTCGACGGTAAGGAGTATAACGTGCAAGAGAAAATATTCAATCAAGTTTATGGCATCAATTCTTCGGAGGCGGCGGGTGGTGTTTTATCTTGGCGTTCTCGGCGCTCGCGGAGTTCTCGGACAACGGTTTCAGGGCTCATTTGGCTCACTTTAATGGCGAACAGGGCTCCGCCGCCATCATAAGGCTGATCGCAAAATTGTAATTTCCGTGAATTAACTTTGAATGCTGTGTGTCTTAAAATAGTGGGGTTTTAGGTTGTGTAAGTATTAGTGGGAGTTACGTACTTTTTCAGGTTTTGCATATGGTTTAAATACGAGCAATAACTTTTTTATCTGCGTCATGGATCATTGTTGAGTCATGAGGAATCCGGTTGTCAGACCTTTTTGAAGGGTTCAAAAACGTTCATCCATTCATAGACTAACTCATAGACAAAAAATATATAGGTAATGTGAAGAGTTTCTCGACAGAAAACGAAGACAACAAAGAGATTATTATCTCTTTGTTCCATTTATGTTACTCTTCCGATACCACAAATTATTAATTCTACCCGGTGTCTTAGTCAGTAACCAACTGATAAATACTCAATAATAGGTACATTCAAGTAAAATTTAAAACATGGATTCATACGTAAAACTGATCGATTTTTCAACTTAAAACACCTACACTTTATTCATGTTTCCTATATCGTCTATTAAAGGCCAAGTGCTCTCACAGAATGAACTACGTCCCCTACGAACCCTACAAAGGCTAGCTCAAAGCTCACATTCACAGCATTCTTCAAATTATTCGCCGATCGCGCGCCGTGGAGCGGAGATTTACACTCCACCAGACAAAGAGCTCCTCGACAGTCGGGAGAATTCGATAATGTATCCCGAGTACCAACATAGGTAGCTGTAGTCACACGAATAAGGAGGCATTGAAAACAAGAAAATCGAAAAGTTCGAATCGAAAATGAAAATCTACATGCTCAACAGACAAAGGAAGCTGCATACAACGTCCAATCAGCGACCGATCTGCGAAGTACAGAGATTATTCCCGAACACGCTCGTAATACCAGCCATCAAAGCTTTATGAGCGTTTATTATAACTATAAAATCAATATAACACACCTAGACAGCCAGCCACGCTCAGTACATAAAAATATTGATTTTCCATCCCGTGAATAGTCCGGAGCTGGCCATGCAATATAAATATTGCGAACATCCCTATTCAAATATTAACTGAGTATACTCGTAACGCATGTGTGGACTATGTACTAGCTACCTACCTCGCGGTCCGACTGTAACCATTGGCAACCGCCAGCGGGAGCTTGCATCAGCTCTGCCCGGGCCGAGACCCAAATACAACCAATTACAGCTATAAACCTGTTAGAAATACGGTCTATAATCGCTTGCTAAACGTTGCAGTCGACGTTTGTAGGTGAATTGCATCTCTCTGCCACCTGATTCTCGGTATCGTCCCGGGAGGGGGCTCCGGGCCCGGACTGAACCACAGCACGCCGGAAACAGTGTGCCAAATCGTTCATATTTTAAAATTATCGTGATCACTTCATTAATGCTCACGACTTGTTTTACATTTCTATCAAGTTTGATTGGCAATTTAAAAGTTTTCTCATTAGAATATAGTGGACCCCGATAGCAGACAACTTAGAAATTCAAATATCGTATTCCACATTACGTTTCTAGATAACAAAGGGCTCGCAGACTACACATTAGCATATATTACGCATGTTGTACATGTAATTTAAATAAGAATTACTTTACATCATTTATTCAATAGTGACATAATGTCCAGGTGCACATATTACATACAATATCATGTATCGAAGAAAGTAGGTGCTATCCGTCAATTCATTTATCCTTTGGAGAACAATTTCACTATCAAATAACCTATTAAATACTCATCGTAGTTGTTGCACTACTTTAAAACACTCTGTGTCCGCCGCCATGACGTTTGAACAGCCCTCATCGCTTTGTACGCCCCAAATAAGTATATTCAGTGTGCATATGACATGTTGACGAGTAATTACATTGGAAGTAGACACCTAACGTACACACACATACATGCGTGTAGGGATACGTGTATCAAAGGGATTCAATATTGGATTCATTAATTAATGCTACCTTTGTTATGGGCATTCCGCATTCGACGGGTGGACGGCCGGACGGGCGGACAGGCGGACACAGACAGACAGGGGGGACGGACACTAATTAAGGGATTTCGAAAATGGTTTCGTTTTGTCTGGGACTAGACGGCTTTGATATGCCCGTAATGAACAATTTGATGCCTATACACTGATCATAGATGCAATCTTGTCGAATATTGAATAGCTAGAATTTCACAAAGGGTTCGCCTCCCCTCTGTTTATTAATAAAGCAAGTCTGGAGAGGTACTTCACAGTGGAATTTAACAGGGATAGACCTGTGTGTGCCTTGATTAATTTGGAGTGTTGCAATTTTGATCAATCAGTTTTCAACCCTTTGCGGCGCACACCTAACATTGATTACACTAATGCTTGTGAACTTAAATGAACTGATGTTACGACAGTTTGTTTACGAGTTTACTGATTGCTATGACGATTTCAATGGGGTAAACAGTAGAAAAGTAGAAGTAATACGAATGGCAATGAGCATTTCTTTCAGTGTACAAATATTCCATCAGGTGTAACACATAAAACTGCGTTTGCCGGACGTCAATATAACGGCATAGGTACTTATATATCAGAAATTGCACAAGACACTAACACACTTGATTTAAATAGATACACGCTAAAACACAAAATCACTCAATGGTTACTACAACGGGACTACCTCACAACAGAGAATCTTCTATCACACATCTCGTAAATTACAATCACAATATCCACGCACATATACACACAAGCACGCCCAGACACAAACAGGCATTCACACTCACACATACAAGCACTCTCACCCACATACACAACACACTAAGTAATCCAACTACTCTTATTTCATAGAATAATTATGTAAGATCGACACTGTCCTACTTGTTTAAGAATTTCAATTATTTACTGTACCCATAATGGCTGAACCCCATCTCTTAAGATACAGGCTAGACCTAGTTTAAGGGATGGAGTCTAATAATGGCGCTTACTGAGTGACAAATATTAAATAACCTACTATCTATACAGTACAATGCGTTTCTGTTTTTTTTTTATTATTATTATTTCTCTGTTTCCAACGTAGGTCCAACAACATAGGTTACTCAGAAAGCTGTTTTTGTTCGAAAATTAAAGTTACCTTCATAATCGATAGAACAGTTTACCTAGAACAGTCTTGTCAACATCATCAACAGTGCCACATATTTTCAATTTCATCCTCTGATAAGAGATTTATATTTAGCACTTTTCAGCCTTTCGGAATGACATCAAAATGCACAATAATTTATCAAGTTCGTGGCTCATAGGCATCGCTATGTTTTACGAGCTACTATATTTCATGGGACATGACACATGGTGCGCTGGCAACATAACGGATGACTTGTGGCAGCTCGGGACAACCAACTATCGTAATATCACTTATATCACACTGGTATTGAAAACCTGGACTATATAAGAGAATTATTAAAATGTGACAAAAGTGCTCTAAGATTTTGTAATACGACACTAAGCTCAGTGTCCCCTGCGTTTATTTATTTAACAATTCAAGCACACGAATGTATAAAATTGCACTTGATGCCACAGGAACGTAGTGATTTTCTAATCATTTCCAAACTCATCACAGTAGACCATCATGACTAATAATAGTACATTTTGATATAAGTGGAGAAAGTTTGTTATTGTGGCTGAGGCGGAATACACACACGAACCGCCAGGCGAGGGTGTTATGAAGCCGAGAACTAACGAACGAACAACGAAGAAATATAATAATAATAGAACGAAAAGCAAATCGGATGCATCACCCACGGTCGTCGGTGATGAGATTGTATATCCCGCGGAAGTGCGGGGGACGTGGCTTCTTAAATGCTAAAACCCTGCACAACCGTGAGGTATGCAGTCTCAGAGAATACTTTCTAGAAGCCGACGTGGGGATGCACCGAGATGTGGTCTCAGTGGACAAGGGCCTTACCCCGCTCTCGCTGGCTAACGAGAACTGGCGCAAACCTAAAGTATTAGACACTAATGACCGCAGGGAGGTATGGCAGAGCAAGGAGCTTCACGGACGTTTTTACCGGGCCCTACATGGGCCTGATGTAGACTTCTTAGCGTCCGTATCCTGGCTGCGTTTCGGTGACCTCTTCGGGGAAACCGAAGGTT
Source organism: Standfussiana lucernea (assembly GCA_964057025.1). Classification (NCBI taxonomy): domain Eukaryota; kingdom Metazoa; phylum Arthropoda; class Insecta; order Lepidoptera; family Noctuidae; genus Standfussiana; species Standfussiana lucernea. Next base: position 4,869,456 of record OZ059787.1, on the reverse strand, counting down.
TTGTCTGTGCAATAATGGACGAAGTTATGATGACGAATAACTATCGGAAATACATTGTGAAGGATGGCACGGTTGACATATGTCGGGCATGCCACCGTCCGGGAGAATCGATCCGACACATTATTTCTGGGTGTTCTCGTCTGGCTAACGGAGAGTACTTGCACAGACACAACCTCGTTGCTAGGATTATCCACCAGCAACTTGCTTTGAAGTACAACCTTGTGGAATCAGAAGTGCCATACTATAAGTATGCGCCCGACCCAGTTCTCGATGATGGTAATATCACGTTGTATTGGGATCGACCTATCGTCACTGACAGGACTATTATTGCTAATAAGCCTGACATTGTGGTGATAGATCGATTGGAGCGTCGCGCAATGATCGTTGATATAACGGTCCCGCATGACGAGAACCTCGTGAAAGCAGAGAAAGATAAGCAATTCAAGTATCTAGATCTTGCTCGCGAGGTTGTCGACATGTGGGACGTGAATACAGCAGTCATTGTGCCGATAGTCGTATCAGCCAATGGTTTAATAGCCAAGAGCCTCGACCAACATCTGAAGAGGCTCTCGCTTGGCGGCTTGATTCAGAAAGCAGTACTTCTGGACACGGCGCGTATTGTTAGGAGGTTCCTCTCTCAAGAGCCCTGACCACCGGTAGCTCGGACCCTGTTCCCGGTGCTGGTGGGCTACTATTTTATATATTTTTAAAAGTTTTTTTATACTGATTTTGTATAGGGATATTTAAAAATGTTAAAATATGTAAGAAAAATAAATAAAGGAAATAATAGAACGAAAAGTATTTTTGTCATGAACTAGGTATTAGGAAATTAAATGATTTGCTTTTTTTTCCCGCGCTTTGCTTTCACTAGGTTGAAGGAGAGGCAAAGGTATGAAGTGACTAAACAGCCTAATATGAAAAATAGAAAAATCAAATACTTTTTAATTTAGAACACAAATAAATGTTAATTTGTTGATAAAAGCAAATTCTTTTATAAAGAATAATGTTTATTTACGATATTCCGTTCATAAACACAATTTAAAATATTAAGGCTCTTACCTGTGAAAAAAAGCAATCATCGCCGACTATAGGGAAATTGAACAGTTGTTTAATGTTATCTGTGGCAAAATCAGGAGAAAAAATCCTCGTGCGTGGTGAATGAAGAAAATCTACGACTGTGAATTAAATTGCATATTGAACCTAATCGTAGTGCGATAAGAGCAAATTTTCGAGAAAGTGTATTAAAAAAATATTTTCTAGTAAGTAGATCGCACAAGTTGGACCCTGCCTCTCAAACTAGGGCAACCTAGCAGTATCTTGAGATAAAATATTCGGCTAAGATTTATCTAAGTTATAATCGATCGACAATGTTGCATTTAAATGCAGCATTTTCTCCTAAATTACGATTTATAGGTGCTTAATCCCTTTATCAATTATATGCATTCAATTAAACTATCATTCTATCTTTTGAAACTTTTGGTAATCGTGTTTAAACAACTTCGTCACTCGATATTTATGGGAAAGGTTATTACATATTTTGATTCTGATTCAGCAGACAGAGTCATTAAACATAGTCTTAAGCAGATATCTCTGCTTCACCTACCCAAAAAGAAAACATGGAACAAAAAACTGGAAAATCTAATAACTCAGCCTCTCACATTTCATTGCTGGACATAGGCCTCCCCCAATCTGCGCCACAACACCCCATCTAAATTAATAAAAGAGTAAACACAAATATAATAATAATAATAATATGCACTATCCACGGTAAAATAAAGCTCGCGTCAGACATGACACGGGAGGAGGTGGCTAGCTCGCAGCCCGGGCAGGGGGGTGCAGGAAGGGGAAGGGGGCTGGATATTCTATCGAACTACCACCTATAACCGGCTATAGCACCGAGCTATATATTCGGACATATCGGAAATCCAGGAACCGGAGTTATGTAATTATTATATAGAGGTAAATTGAAGCTGGCTTATGTACCAATTTGTGGAGGGAGTAATTATGATCGAATTCAATTATCAGGTACGCTGCAGGTACTTGTATCTAGCTGTGTTACGGTTCCCCTTTGTGTAACGTGATTTAGCAATTAGAACATGAACAGTAATTATTGCCTTGTTAATGCATTACAGGTGTGTTCCAAAATCAAACTTTACTATAATTTATAGGTAAAGCCGTGCAAAGATGTTTTGGCACGTGGTCAAAATCGGATTTAACGATTTATAATATAATAAATCAATACGCCGCCCTCATATCTTTTCATTACATTTTATAAAACAATTACAAAAAAATTGACAATGGCCCCCTGTGGTTGTAACCTTGTATCCAACTCAGTAGTAGAACTTAGTTCATTTAGGATCATAGACAACCATTACGATCCTGACCAAACTTATCCCGACTACCAAAGGAAGAATTAACTTGTCCCGAACACAGATTCCCTACGTCCGCAGCTGTGTTACAACGATAGAGTAAAGCCTTAGTATACTCCCAATGATCCGGTATGGAGACATACAATGCCGTGTCATCTGAACTCTCGGACGGGAATAATAACCGCACTGAAACTGCTGCCCGCCTTCTTTAGTTGATTCTTCTACTAAGCGTGTCGATGACAATTTAAATTGAGTCAGCCCAAATTTTTTTCACTTTCTGTAGCTTCCATCGGCTCCTGTGATGTGCAAACAACAAGACAGGCAGGACACGATATCAAGTGTCCCATCGTTTTTGGGGCAACACCACATTTACACTGCAAGCCAGAGTCATCTATGAATCTCCACCTGAACAAGTTTTCCTTTCTTCAGCCAACCTGTGTCCGTAGTCTGCTTCAGTTGATTGTGATGATAACTGAAGATGATGATCAGAAAATTACGACATAAACGCACCTGTCTTGTCATCTCTCAACCACCCTTGGTTGACTAATAGATAATGCCTAAGGGGTTAAGGCCGTCTTTATACCTACCTTTTATGTTTTATGTAGGTCTTAATAATGAAGTATCAAATGTCGCTTTAGAAATATCAACATGTTTTGTGGGTTTATGATCTTATTTCTTAATTAGAAGAATTTTTTTATTGTTTTACAAGATGTAGGCAAAACAATATACCTATACATATAATATTAACTTTCCGTTAATCTGAACCTTTTTAATGTAACCATAGATTTTGTCATGTTTTAACAGTATGCAGGTACTTTTAAGATAACAAATTGTTTTAATAATGAGATAGAATTTGGCAAGACCGTGTAACAGTATCAAATATGTAAAATGTAGTGTTCATGCAAATGAGCTTCATGTAGGATTGTTGGCCACACGCCGAGGAAAACAATTGTCTGCTCCCGACATTCTGTGTTTTAAACCGCGCAAAATGTTATAAATATCACAGAATTACCAGCTCTACACTTTAAAATATTGTAGCGAAAGTGCTGTTCGGGTGCAACACAAGTTTCCTGTAATAGGTACTGACTATGCAATATTTTAGAGTCAAATCTCAAAATACTGACATTCAAGCGCCCCTTTTTGGACACTAAGTTAAAACTAGGAGTTCGCAATAAAAGACTTTAAGATTGGTGTGGTTAAATAATTTGACTCCTACCAAATCTACCCTCAAATGTTTTGACAGTAATCATGTCGCAGCAGACATTATCTACGGGTTTGTGTAGGCATCGGAAGTTTGTTTTCAATCGATTTTCAATGTGAAACACTACCTACACTAGATAGTTGCCAACAACGCCAACGCAGCCACTAACTACGCACTATTCACGAACTTAATTAGCTGCCTATCATCCCAGGCAGACGGCACTGCACGCCGGAGTCAACAATGGCTCGCAATTTCCTGGACTCCAAACATAATTACAAGTAGCACAACGGAGTTGCGTCAGCGGAACATGTTTGTGAACGAGCCATTCAGAGGAATGAGGTCAAACCCTCCACTCTCGTAATCCCGTCGGAAGCTGCGTCCATCATATCTTGTCGCCCATATTGACGACCAGAGCCCGCCGGGCACGCGTCAATAAATAGCCAATGAGATTCACGATGATTCATCGAAATCACATTGCTTCAGCTCTCTTCCTAATAAGATTTTTATCGAAGCAGAAGTATGTCATTTCATAAAGCTAAATGTATGTTACGGAACAAAAATGTACTTGCTTTTACTTAAAGCTATAAATTAAACTGTTCACACAAAGCTCTTTTCTAGCACAAGATACAACGGCGAGCGTAGCAAACGAGCGCGACGTTAGAGAAACAAAGCTCCACATGTAACGTCGCTGAAAGTGGTATTAAAGGAAATAATTAAAAACCTTGTTAGTCTTAGCTGCGAGCAATGAGAGAGCGGAGAGAGCTGGCAAAGGAACGTCGAGCGAACAAAATAAAGCACAAGCGCTCCGGCGGGCGGGCGTGGCGTCTGAAACCTGTATAAATGCAGCACATTTCCAGGCGTCTACCTCTTTATTGCCTGCCCGAGCCGCGCGAGACAAAAGAACTAAAACTGCGCCTCGGGAATATTAATAAGAATTTATCTCACGCCGCCGTAAGTATCTGCACCACGCCTTCATTTTAAAATTCATAAAGCTACGACGCATGTTCTACAAAGAAAATGTTAGGTAGGAAAACGATTTCGTATTAAATGCAATTTACTTATTCATCGGTAAGTAATCCTGACCCGCAAAGAAATGTTTAACCTTTTGAGCGCCATTGTCACATATACGTGACAAGCAAGCGCATTCCCTGTACGCCAACGACACAAATATGTGACCAAAAATGTGAAGCACTATCACACGAAATGAACAATTAAATCATTAATTTTGTATGTTTTTATTTGTATACCTTAAATATTTAATCTCTAGTCTTGTCTCTTTAATAATATTGTATATTGATAAAGTTTTGGAATCCGTGTTCATTTTGTAGGTATTTTTTTTGTATGCGGTGAAATTGTGGCTTGGCGTGGAGGGCACGCGCGTGCGTTTATGCTCTGGCGTTCAAAAGGTTAAGCTCGTACTGAGCAAACAGAGTTTTATGGGTAGAGAAAGTTTGCACGCCCTCGCTCCCTGGACATGGCGGGCTGGCTACCGCCGCGCCGGGTGCTGCGGGGGACACGCACCCCACATTACGATGCTGCGTCGCTGCTCCTACTTGTAATGCGGGATCGTGCCACCAACTTATTTGGGTAATCGTTGGATCCACACATTTTGAACTCGTAACACAAACCTATATTTTTTGCGCATTATTGCTCTATTCTTCACCACAGTCGAAATGATAATAGCTCGTCTCCGTATTTTTTTTTCTTACGTATCTTGCTTAATATTTCTTAAGGTCTTGCAGTTTCATTAATAAAATTCCTCAGGAACATGGATTCTGGGGTGCATATTGAGGTTCTCTCCATAAACATAATGTATCCATGGCATAAGCCAACTATGCGTGCATGGCGTAAGCTATACTAGGACCAGTCGTCTGCACCAAGCTATGCATCAGGTCCACATTCAGTCTGAGCCACTTGCATACAATTATTGAGCGGCAGGAAATACCAACTTATTTAAATACTTCACGCTCCGTAAGTGAAATGTGAATTCAGATGAAAATAATGCAGACGAGCCGCCGACACGAGGCGCGCCGTGAACGCACCCGATTTGTAATGGTGGCGTCACGCGGTCTGCCAAGATGGCGGCCACGCTCTCTGGAAATGTTCCACAATTATATGCGGGATCTCCCGCTTTCTACTCCGTGTAAACTCTATGGATCGCCTTAGGAAAATACACGTTATTTAGGAATAACTAATAAATTCTTGGTACCTACTCATATTTTTTAATTGGGTATAAAACAATCTTTAAAATCGATGATCTCTCTTAGGTAAATCGTTGTACAACATTGAAGTAACATAAAACCATTAATAAGCCTCTTACCCTATCCGTCTAAGTCAACATCGGTGTTCTCGGAGATGCGGCGGGGTGGTGACTGGAGGGGACTCGGGGCGCGTTGCCGTGGCAACGCACGGGGGCGCGGACCCGAATTTTATCGATTCGGGTACAGACAGCAGCCGGGTGAGCTTTCGCCTACACTAACACGATTCAACGCCCGTGTTTGCAGATCTCAGAGGTTTATAAGGGCTTTGACATTTCGAAACACATACGCTGTTTGGATGTCTCTCTATCCATACAGATACTGTTAGTCCCGCATAAACCGCAAATTACTGCTGTACGTGCTTTTTGAGATAAAAGCACTTTAGTCGATAGGAACGTTTCGATGTTTGGTTATATACCTAAATGTTCAATAAATCCATATCAAGTATTAAAACACATTGATAGGTACTTTTGTGGGTAGTTCGAACATCTACGGTGTTTTACACAGAAAATGGATGGATATTGCATAGGTACCCATTGCACCTTTAGCTAAAGATACCCATCAGATCTCATTCATAATCTAAGTATCAAAACTAATGAGCTTTGAATTTGATTGCCTCATCTTTTCCATCTTTTGGATCCCAATAAAAAGCAGGCTTGTTTCTGAATCCAAATATAACTTCACCACATTCTAAAGACAAGTACTACAGTTACATTATACTCACCTTCAATAACTACTGAAAACATATCGCTATGATTTAAAATATACTCCAAAGATTGGTCACAGTAGCTATGTATGGAGAAATAAATTAAAACAATGATTAAGCAATAGATAAGTTCCATCCATTTTATAATACAAACGACGTGGATAACGGCACAATCCGTATCACCCCAAACAACAATTTGGCAAAAATGGGAGCAGTAGTTACTTCGCAACGAAAACACGTCTCTCGAAGCGATTTTTGAGTAGGGATAAAAAGGAAAGTGGGGTTGCAAAGGGTTCTCCACACGAGATATGAACTAGTGCACCCTTCTCGCCACCACCCCTATCAATTGTTACCAGTTGCGCATATTTTTACCCGCAGGAACAACCCGATGGGAGCAGCGAGACCGCACCGCGTTCTGCGTTAAATCACACGAGAATATTCGCTTTCTTAAGTTACGTAACACTTTGAATAAATATTTATTAGTTTTACGGTTGCTCATGATGGCACTTAATTTGAATTGTAGGTTCTGTTAAGGCAACATTATGGCCATATTTACATATTAGGTACCTACGACACCACAAACACACACGTTCGTCCACATATACGACATCGAAATGCGTTAAATTTATTTAGGTTTGTTTGCCTGATGATGCGAATGCTGGTACTAGTGACTACCTGCTGCACAAGTTCTGTTGAGGCTTTATGGTCTGTCTGATTGGTACCTACCTCAACGGTACTAACTCATGCCCTCGAGTTAAACAGACTATCAATACCACAGCTACCAAGATATTTTGCAGGCCGATATCGGTTATCAGTAGCTTGACTAATTTTACCTAGACTGAAATAGTGATGAACTGAGCAGTCACTGACCTGCTTGTCAGGTGTGGTGGTTACGGGAAGCTGACTGCTAATAGGTTTTGTACCTAACAAAAAGTGGTTCAGCATTGGAGATACACTTGACGTGGTTGGATGGAAATGAGACGTCGGCCGGAACCCTGGAATGTAGAACTTTTTGGATGATAACCGAGCAAGTTACCGAGTTACAAGGACTCTAAAATTTTGAACTCCACGTAATCTTGTGGACTTCAATCTTAATGCTGATATTCGTAAAACTTTAACAATACGCCTAAAGTCCGTACAAAGTAACATTCAACAAGACTGATAAGCCCAGCAAGAAGTAGGGGCCACTTACTGGAACAATAAACGAATAATTCTCACTCCAGCCAGAGGATTTCGTAAAATCTAGAATAAAATAAAGATAAAGAAAAATCTAATGTAGGTAACCCCCAGCAGGCAAACAACAATCAAAAGCAAACGAGGCCATGAGAATACGAGAGAAAAAATCAGTTTTTCCAGTCGACTTCCGTAGGCGGCATTCACAAAAAGTATCGCAGGGTCCGATTAACACAGTATCCTTGAAGATGTCGCTCGCAAAAAGGGGCATAAGGGGACAAAAGGCCCTGAAACATTTCTCATTGAGGCGAAGGGCGGCGAGCGGTCGTGGGGTGGCTCCCGACCCCGGCCCGCGACACCCGCCACGTAGCAGTCTCCAGCCACGGTGTCCATAATTTATGCTTTCGAGCAGACCACGAAAAATAAATGAGCACCAGTAACAAGAGGAAATGGAAAAGTAACTCACATCTTTGTGAAGAACTGTTTATGTGCCCATGTTTTTTATATAAGCCTACTAATTCAAACATTTTATTGGTGATGGCGTTTTGCAGATCCGACTAGAACATCTCGCGGGTGGGAGGGACTTTTCTTTGTTTTGTTCGTAACATTTGAATTAATGTCAGTGAGCTGAAAATAGCCGATTATAAAATATCATACCTTGTTTTGTATCTAACAATCAATAGGCTGTTCTGTACTCATTACTTTTTTACTTTTTTTGATCCGGCAAACACAGATGTTGCGATCAATTTATTTCCATGCTAGTGGACATTGGAGAGAGTAGTTTTCTCGCAATCTGGCCAATTTGGCGAGCTTATTTATTTATTTATTTTGGATTACCAACGAGTTAAATTACATTATCATTCATTTAATTAAAACTACTACAGAATACGCATCCTGTAACGCATAATCAATTACAGGTAACCACAGCTTGCACATTATTGAGTACACATGCTCTAACTACATAATTAAATTACTTATTGATTTATTTTTGATTTCGTGCCTGTTATTATGCAGAATAGATTCTTGAGATATGGACACCATCTTTTATTTTAAACGTCAGCTTTATATGATGCTAGCTGCTATAACCGTTTAGAATTCTGATTACCAACTTAGAGCTAATCTTTACTCAAGTGAGACTTAGTTTCCAATTTTGCCCATCGTCAATTCGTCAAACGAATGTTTGACGAATTTACTTGTTTGATCATAATTTTGGTATTTGCTCTAAGCTTCCCATTTTCAAAAAAATATTTATGTTATTGGTCGATATAAAATGAAAGTTCAAAGAAAGGTCACATTTTTTTATTAAAATAAGAAAAATTGATGGGATGTCACATAATTAATTCAATTATTCTAGGCACATAGTACATAATAATTAGGTACATAATAATAGCTTTTAAAAATATAATCATTCACACAATCGTTACTTACATTTCTACAAGTCTTACACATTAATTTGCATTGGTCCATCTTAAAATAATAGAGCAGCAAGACAATCATATGAATATTACCATAACATTGCGCCTTTATTTCCCGAAGCGGTAGGCAGATGTGTACTGTAAATTTCGCATTTCGTACAATTCGTTCACATAGACGCTTTTATAAATATGACGATTTTTTCCGCGCACCGGATTTCCAACTCTCGGGATTAAGCAAACCATTAAAAATCGAAGTGTCTTTCTGGCGCGTAAATTAAGCGCACCGTTCGATTTTCGACTCTAGGTGCTAAAGAGGGTTGCAAATCCACAGAGTTGTAAAATAACGTTGTGTTACGAAGTGCCCGTGCGAACGTGGCCTAAGTCCAAAAAAGTTAAAAAGGCCCAATATTATTTTAGTCTTATTTTTCGAATACCCGTTCTATGACTAATTTTATTTGTTATGAAAGAAAATAAAAACTGTTTATTTGACAGTTTCTTTGTTTAGCTGAAATAATGCAATCAACCATTAAGTTCTTGTTTATGAAAATGATTTATCCAGGAAAGACATTTGAAACTCTGGCGGTTCCCAAAAGTAATTCTTATAAACCTCAATGGTCTCCGAGTGGGTTTTGAAGTGGTTTTTGAAGTTGGATCATCAGGACAGACATGGGACAATCGGATATGCTCATCATCTTTTTGTGTTTGTGCAAATGCTACTTGCATTTCTGCTTGGGTTACGAGTCACGGAATTGTAAACCATTATTACATTAGAATTTGGATCGGCATGATGATTGTGGCGTTAGAGCTCAAACAACGGTCAAAGATGAAATCGCAAGGCACAATACAACTTATATTTATGGTCAAGTAAAAATAATTAGCGAAACTCCAAAGACTACCATTTAATTTTTTGTTGTTTGTAGCGACATCTAGCACGCAACATACAAACTAAAATGTTCAGATATTGAAACTCTTGAAGTCGGAATTTTGATAACTAAATTAAAGACCTAAAGATACTCCTAATTATATTTACTGATAACGCAGCTCCGTTACGGCTTTCTTGAGGAACCTGCTCAGATGCTTAAACTCTTGGTCAATGGCGGCATTGAACCATCGCTTATTGTCCGCGTCCCTGTGGTCTACATCCAACTGCATGTACGTATACGGAGCAAACGCTATACTATTTCTTATACTTAACTTAGCATCTACATCAGGCATTAATGACCGTAGTTTGTCGACCAGCTGTGGGTGAAGTTTGTTAAAAACAAAGCCCGTATTTCTTCCGCTTAGCACTTCTTCGGCATACAAGCAATTGATAAAGTCTGATGTGTACGCTTCTAGGAATTGCATCTGGCTTTCAAACGCGCTGTTATTTGTCACGATTGCATTCGATTTTAACATAGGTGAAAATATTCTTTTGTACCTGAAAATAAGAGTCATATTTTAGACGTTTATGTGCGATGTGTCGATTTATATGCATTTTTATTTAATGGGGGCTATCGCGCATGTATTTGCCGCTAGAGGCGTTCGTGTAGAGTAAGGTCTTCAGAAATGATAGATGTCATAAGGTATTCACGGGTTGAGGGCTTTTTATCACGTATTTTTACTAATATTTACGATTGTGGTCAAGATTGAGCCATTCTGATGACTTGAAGATTTTAAGTAACAAGTTTGGATCTAAATTGTTAGTACTTTGAGGAAGAATGATTTTAAATGTTTCATGTTTGCTAATTTTAGGGACAAAATTGTAAATATGTATCTGAAGTGTTCACTATGTTGTCATACGTAATAAAATAAACCTTTTATGAAGTTATTGGAACTTTAAAGTATAAATAGAATTAACGACAGGACCTTACTCGACAGTGGCGCCATCTGGTGAGCTCAAAAACGATAGCTTTCATTGCAAGGATCGCTTTTGACTACCATTGCAAATTCTCAATTGATAGTAGGCTTGCCTAAAAGTTCTGGTCTTTATCGTGTGGTTAGTGCGTAACCGGGTGTCAGTTTTTATGCTGCCCATGGGCCTCTGACTTGGCTTTACATGCCTAAAAGTAACTTATTTACTTCTGACTTATAGACTGGCTGGTTATTGCTACATACCGTAATATTAAGAGAACGTGAAAGTCTAAACTGCAGGAGCGTGCCAAAAAAGTTGTATGCGAAGAGCCTTGAGAGGTTAAAAGTTTAGGTTCTACTTACAGTATCATAAGCGCGGCGATACTGTCCA